>JBCNJP010000131.1:0-57281 GCA_039602395.1 Deinandra increscens subsp. villosa
GAAGCGGGCGCCAAGAAATAATCGTCTTTGTCGATGTGCCCGTGAATATCAGCCGAATCCAAATACGGCTTCAACCTGTGCCCATTAACTACTTGCCTCAAGTGGTCATCCAGGTCTTCAATCTCGAAATTACCATCCCCCCACACTTGTGATGAGGTACGGCCCCGTCCATTTGCTTTTCAGCTTGCCTGGAAACAATTTCAACCGTGAGTTAAATAACCATACCTTTAGACCTACCTGGAAGTCCATCTTCTTCAATCTTGCATCATGTACTTTCTTCATCTTGTTCTTGTAAGCAGATGCACTCTCGTACGCCTCATCGCGTAATTCTTCCAATTCTCCCAACTGGAGCTTCCTTTCTCTACCTACAGCATCATAACTCAAGTTAACTTCTTTAACAACCCATAATGCTCTGTGAGCTAACTCGACAGGTAAATGACATCCCTTTCCATAGACCAACCGATAGGGAGTTGTTCCAATAGGCGTTTTAAAAGCAGTGCGATACGCCCACAAGGCATCATTCAACTTGGAAGACCAATCCTTGCGGTCGATTCCACAGTTTTCTGTAAAATTTCTTTAATTTGCCGATTGGATACCTCCACTTGACCGCTTGTTTGCGGATGATATGGGGTTGCAATTCGGTGGTCTATGCCGTACTTCTTGAGTAGTTTGCCAAATTGAAAGTTCTTGAAATGGGATCCCCCATCACTTATGATCACACGAGGGATTCCAAACCTAGAGAAAATATTTTGTTGGACAAATCTGTAAACTACACTATGGTCATTGGTCTTAGTAGCTATGGCTTCTATCCATCTGGAAACATAATCTACCGCTACTAATATGTAAAGAAAACCATTAGAATTAGGGAAAGGGCCCATAAAATCAATGCCCCAAACATCAAAAATCTCTACAACCAAAATTGGTTGCAAAGGCATCTCATCACGCTTTGTGATGCTTCCTATCTGCTGACATCTCGTGCAGTGCTTCACAAACTCAAACGCATCCTTGAAAATCGTGGCCCAAAACAAACTGGATGATAGAACCCGGTGACCCGTCTTCTGCCCACTAAAGTGGCCTCTACATGCCGATGCGTGAACCAATTCCAACACTGCTTGTACCTTGACTCTGGTATGCACCTCAGGATCACTTGATCCGGCCCTACCGTGAACAAATCCGGTTCATCCCATATGTACTTGTGTGCTTGAGATTTCAAGTGCACCTTCTTTCTCTTGGGCCAATGTTCCAGAATTGTACCTGCAGCCAAATAATTCATAATGTGAGCATACCAAGGCAAATGAGCAACACTTAATAATTGTTTATCGGGAAAAGTCTCATTGATGCTCCACTCGTCTTCCTCTGCTTCA
Source organism: Deinandra increscens subsp. villosa (assembly GCA_039602395.1). NCBI lineage: Eukaryota > Viridiplantae > Streptophyta > Magnoliopsida > Asterales > Asteraceae > Deinandra > Deinandra increscens. The sequence goes on from JBCNJP010000131.1 coordinate 1,365, forward strand.
ATGTGGGGCAATCAGGACAAATAGTCCGCCACCACATTCTCACTACCCTTCTTATCTCTATTTTCCATATTGAACTCCTGCAACAAAAGGATCCACCGGATGAGCCTCGGCTTGGCATCCTTCTTCTCCATCAAGTACCGGACCGCACGGTGGTCCGAATACACTATCACCTTGCTTCCCCATATGTAGGACCTGAACTTATCAAGAGCAAACACAACTGCAAGTAATTATTTTTCAGTGATAGTATAATTCAATTGAGCCCCATCTAAATTCTTACTTGCATAATAAATCACTACCGGTTTCTTATCTACCCGTTGACCCAAAACCGCCCCAACAGCAAAATCAGAAGCGTCACACATAATTTCAAAAGGGGTGGACCAATCGGGTGCTTGCAACACTAGTGCCTCAATTAATTTGTTTTTCAAAGTGTTAAATGAATTTAAACACTCATCATTAAAATCAAAAACTTCATCTTTTAACAACAGTTTGCAAAGCGGTTTAGTTATTTTGCTAAAGTCTTTTATGAACCTCCTATAGAAACCGGCATGACCTAAAAACGCTCTAATGCCCTTAACATTCGTGGGAGGAGGCAAAGTTGAAATTACTTTGATTTTTGCCCTATCAACCTCAATCCCACGACTTGACACCACGTGTCCCAACACGATTCCCTCTTGAACCATGAAATGGCTCTTTTCCCAACTTAACACTAAATTAGTTTCTATGCAACGCTCTAAGACTCGTGTTAATTGGTTCAAACAAGACTCAAACGAAGTACCAAAAATTAAAAAGTCGTCCATAAAGATTTTAAGTGAATCCCCAATCATATCAGAAAAATAGCCATCATGCATCTTTGAAAAGTGGCCGGGGCATTACACAAACCGAATGGCATCCTCCGGAAAGCAAAGGTGCCATAAGGACAAGTAAAAGTGGTCTTTTGTTGGTCATCGGGGTGAATGGCAATTTGGTTGTACCCTGAATAACCGTCTAGAAAACAATAAAACTCTTGACCGGACAACTTTTCAATTATTTGGTCAATGAAAGGTAGAGGAAAATGGTCCTTGGAAGTTGCAGAATTCAACTTCCTATAATCAATGCAAATTCGCCACCCGGTTACCGGTCGGGTGGCTATTTCCTCACCTTTCTCGTTCCTAACGATTTGAATTCCCGCTTTCTTAGGAACGGTTTGAGTTGGACTTACCCATGTGCTATCGGAGATAGGATAGATAATACCTGCATCGAGCCATTTGAGTACCTCCTTCTTTGTGACAACCCGTAAGTTTCCTAAGTCAAATCACATGATAATACGTATAATTAACTGTTTCTGTGTGCATAAATCTGTGTTTTAGTTAACGTAGATAACGTAATGTGCATCTATCCGTTAGTCTTGGTGTAACCCTAGTTTGATATTTCGACGATCGACCTTGAAAACAATGATATTATACATGAATATCCGATGGAATTTCAATAATAAGAAATTTCATCACAACTATGTGATTTAATATAAAAAGGAATTTTTATATTCTCTTGTCACTTTTGTAGTAATTTAATTACATGCAAAATTCGTAACGTTACTTCGACGTAAAAATATCCAATGAACGCTTGAGTTTATTTATTTATTTATCAACTACGTCAAGCAGTAAACTCTTCAAATGTTTAGTATTTTTATAACGAAAAACCATTAGGTTTTTATACAAACATTTAACGTCAACGTTTTTCACCATTTAACACCGTTTGACCTTTAAACAAGACTTGAATCATTTATTTTTCCCAACTATGATCCTCCATGCATATTCATTTCCATGCATGATCAAATTCAATTGTCACCTTTGGTCATATTATCTTTCACGATCAAAACCCGACACTCGACAATTAGCATCTATCATTAGTAGTAATTCACCACCTTTGCTTAATCCTTCACTAATCATCCAACCAAAAAGCAAAGACTATTCATGTACCTCATCACCATCACCTACACAACCTTAACCATCACCTCACCACCCTAAAACTCTTACACCACCTACATTGTACCTCAAGATTCCCATTTGACCTCCTCCTCCCTCCTTGCACACAAGAACCGGGCCCCCTCCCTTGGCCCTCTCTCCCTCTCGGTTTACAACCCAAAACCGCCACCACCCTTTCCTTTTTAAACCAAACCTTTTACTTGTTTTATTTCCTTCTTTAACAAGTACACTATATAAGGCAACTTATGAGGAAACCCTAGATCATTTATCACCTCCCACCACAAGAACACACACTTTCTCCCTCTCCCTCCTCAAACCCGTCGCCCTCTCTCTCTCTCTCTACTCTCTCTCTAGCTTTTCTTCACCAAAACACAAGATTTCTTGAAGATCAAAGCTACTAGGGAACTCAAGGAAGCAAGATCTATCATCCTTCATCCTCCTCCACGTTTTCTTCAAGTTAGTAGGCCACATTTCTTACTTCCCTACTAGATTTTTCATGTTAGATGAAACCCTTGCATGCATCTAACACTCCTACATCAAGTCTTGGTTAAAATGGTGACATTAAACTTGTATTTTCTTCTATAATGATAATAACCTACATGTTTGTTCATACACTTGCTAGATCTAGTAAATCTTATGTTTATGCTAGTGATTTCATGTATTTTGAACCCCTTGTATGCTACATTATATAGATCTAAAGAAAAACAAGTGTTATGATGCTAGTATGTGTACAAAGTGCCTTGGCTTTATGAATAAACCTCTAGATCCGAAATTTGTGACTCTTGAAACCCTAGGTCCGAAATTTTTAACATGTTGGAAGGTTGAGGATAGCACCATATGACTTATTGATATGTTTGGACGCCTAAATCTATAAAAATAAGCCACTAAAAAGTCCCGGAAACTATAGTTAAATTAGAGCAAATTTAGGTCAGAAACTTTGACCCCTTCTAAAGTGATTTTAAAAGATGTCTTTAGTCTTAAAAACCCTAGTACAAGATCCCTTTCGAAAATAGCTAAATTTGGGGAAAAACGGGACCAAAAACGGACACTTTACGGGCCCGGAAAGCCCATTTTTGTAAAGATATGCAAACAAAGGTTAGAACTGATCTTGAACACCTTTAAGGACTTTAGATGACTTATAATGAGTTTACAAAGTGTTTTGGTAGATTACAAAGCCTTAGAACGAGTCACAGGATCAAAACCGGCTAAATCGGACACATACCGGCAAAACCGACAAAACTAGGAAAGCAAACTTTTGAACTTGTACATTCTGATTTCCTATGGCTTTTATGATGAAAATAAATGTTTAATTATTTATTTGGTCAATTGCTATAGTCAATTGTGGAAAAACCGTGAAGTACGGCTAAAACCGGCAAAAAGCACGTTTTGACCTAAAACTGTCATTTCGTCCTTTCAAAGTCTTATGAACTCATATGATAACCTCATGGAAGTATAAACTATTTCTAAACTAATGTTTATCGTTAATATAATTAATATTTTGATTATCAAGTAATAAATATTTATTTACAATAAATATTTCCTTAAGGTCAACAATGTCACATTACATTAACGGGTTACCCTAACACCAAGACTTGACCAACCAAATTGGAGTGACTTAGATGTCAACCCAATTTCTATATGCTGAGTTGTCTTATAACATTGTATAGGACTGCTTACTTTCCTACCTTACTGAATTGCTTGTATTCAGGTGAGTTTTCACGGCCCCTTTCATTTAACTGTTTTAATACTTGGGGGAGAATTCATTACAAACATAAATCATTGCCTGACAAATAGACTACTTGTTACCTTATTGATTACATGATCTTTTCTAGTCCAAATCATATTGTATCATGCTTGTCATGTTATGATGAAACCCCACTATTAGTTGAATCCGATTAATTTACAAACAGAAACGATGACTCGTGGATAGATCTATTGGGTTAACGCCCCTACTCTGATTGGTAGCTCCAATCCTGGCTCCGTTTTAATAGTCAGAAGGGTACATACAGTTATATTTGACCATGCGGTACTGTTGGACATAGTATCATGAGTGGGTAATCAGTTAGTTTCGGAATTCAAGGTTCATGGTAATTTATAAAACGGTATCTAAACAAATTGTCAAACGATGGAATGATTATATCAAACTCTGTTTATCAAACCTTACTTGCATGCTATCTAAACCTGTGAACTCACCAACTTTATGTTGACTCGTTTTAGTATATGAATTCTCAGGTGATTGAACTCTGCTGCATTCTGGACATCATATCATTTAGGACCTGCATTTTCTATTTCTGGAGTCATGGTCAAACCGAGCTGCACTTTTGGAGATTTCATTGCATAACACCTAACGGTGTCATGTTCTCAAATCTTTTTGAAATGTAATTGTTTTATTAACAATTAAGACAAACATGTTTTCACTACTATTTCCGCTGCAACTTTGAATGAAACTCCATATTTTGAATTAACTTAACTTTTTAAACGGCTCTAGTTGTTGAATCATCCAGAGGTCGTTCTATGTAATCTTGACTGTGATCCATCTCGCTCGCACCCGACACAATAAATTACGGGGTGTGACAGATTGGTATCAGAGCCAAGGTTATAGAGAACTAGGTTGCATACTAGGACTTAGTCTATAGCCTAACGCTCTGCTAGCCCTATCCCATGCATTACTTGCTTGCATTTCATACATGTCTTACTTGTTGCATCCGTTAACTATTACAATTACACTAACGTAAGACTATTATTATGATTTGGAAACTTCGTCACAGCATGTCAAACCCTGTTGAGCTATCTTCGGACTCAGAAGTCGAGATGGAGACGATGCCACCTCAGCCAGCTCCAGCATCTCCGCCTACTGTCACTCCGACCTCACCCACTAGCGTGCTCGACCGTGTCACGGACGATGAGGAGACGAGATTCCGAGGAAGATCCGGATGAGCCACCATTTTATGACGTGGATATTACTGCTGATGACCCTCTCGATGATGGAAACTCCATTACAGTCACTTTGAGCTCATCCCGTGCTGCTTCTCCTGTGCGTGCCCCATCTTTCCGCCCGTATAGGACTACTCCCTCTGGACCCCTCCGCATGTATACCGCGCGGAAATCCGTCTTTCGCCGCCCCACTCGTGGGATTCGCCTTGCCTCTCGTGTGGGATCACCCCGCAAGAGATCCCGTACCCCTGAGCCTAACCTTACTCCTACCGACTCGCCCTCGCTTCCCTTAAAGAAGCGAGTGCATTTTGATGATAGCACCTACGAGTTTGGCGAGACGTCGTCTGCTGCAGCCGCTAGAGTCACCTCTGTTACTCCAGTTACCCCTGTCGTTCCGGTTACCCCTCCTGTTCCGGTTACCCTTGTCGTTCCGGTTATCCCTCCTGTTCCGGTTACCCCTTCTGTTCCGGTCACCCCTGTTGCTCCAGTCACCCCCACTGCACCTGATACCCCTGTAGCACCCGTTGCACCCCCTGAGGCTGATTCACCACCTATCCTTGTTCACGGAGTTTGCATAGACATCCTGATTTCCTCCCTCTTTGACAGCATTGCCCGCCGTGATGCCGAGATTCACCGTCTTCAGGCTATCCTCCAGCTCCCACCTACCCCTATGGCTGCCCTAGAGAGTCGTGTTACCGAGCTCGAAAGCCTCACAGGTTCCTATGTCCAGACTTTGGATACCCTGCACACACTTCTCGGAGAAGTCAACGGCGTTGCCGGCGCTGCCCTTGCTGCTGTGGAAGCTCTTGCTGCCAGCACACCATCACTTGTGGATTTCAACGATGTCCTCCGTCTGACGCTCTCGGTCATCACACAGGTTGGAGAGATCTTGGCATTACTTCAGCACCCATGATACTAGCAGTATTGACATATTGGGGATCTGTTTTACCCCTGCTTTTGTAATATGTTGTAACTTGTACTATTGTGGAATCATGTTATCCACCAAAACAATGCTATCTTGTATGAATTGTTTTCAGTCACGGTTATGAATGTTATGATGTATGTTCTGATTCGCTATTGTTATTGTGTTGTGATGTTATATTTCTTCTTGTATGTGTATGATTGATGTATGTCGTGATATGTATGGTTGTTATTATGATTGCCTTACTCTTATTTTGCCCATGTGAAATTAGAATCATGCCTAGACGTGCTACGAGAGCTAACCCTCCTCCTCCTCCTCCGCCTCCGCCGCCGCCCATGAGCGCCGCCGAGATTGAAGAGTTGATCCTGCAACGTGTAACCGAAGCACTCGCCGCCGCCAATGCTGAACGCTCCACTGCCTCCGGTGGACGCCAAAGTGGTTCTCCTGCCGGTAAGTAACGACGTAGGATTAAAGATCAAAGATTGACAATTACGAAGTATTGTTTTCAAGGAACTTTTGATCTCTCGTTACAGGTACTCGGGATTGCAGTTATAAGGACTTCATGAACTGCAAACCCATCCATTTCAAAGGCACTGAAGGTGCTGTCGGACTGATCCGATGGTTCGAGAAGACTGAATCCGTCTACCGTATGTGCAACTGCCCAGATGAATACAAGGTCAAGTATGCCACTTGCGTTTTCAGCGAAGGTGTACTCACCTGGTGGAATTCCTATGCCGAAACCCTAGGACAGGATCTTGCTTATGCCATGTCTTGGGAAGACCTAAAGGTGCTCATGAGAGATGAGTACTGCCCTCGAGAGGAACTACAACGTCTGGAAGTGGAATTCTGGAATCTCACCATGGTCGGTGCCGACGTAGCTGGGTACACTCGACGTTTCCACGAACTGGCACACCTGTGCTCCACTATGGTTACTCCTCTATACAAGAAGATAGAGAGGTACATCTGGGGACTTTCCCCTCTCATCCAGGGAAATGTCATGTCGTCTAACCCTACTACCCTCCAGAGCGCCGTACGTTTGGCCCACAGCTTGACCTACCAAGCCGCACGCCAAGGTGCGTCTTTCGCCAAGAAAACATCTGATGTTAAGACTGCTGTTATTCCACCCATCCCCTCTTGTAACATCAAACCTGACCACAAGCGCAAACGTGGTCATGACTGGAAGAAGAAGAAGCCTGCAGAAACCCCTGCTGCTGAAGTTCCAAAAGCCATCAAGGCTTATGCGGTTGTTGCACCTGCTGCTGATGCAAAGAGAAATGGTTACACCGGCAACCTACCCTTGTGTAACAAATGTAACCTACACCACACTCTTGACTGCAGTAACATCTACTGCAAGTATTGCAAAGCTAAAGGTCACATCTATCGGGACTGTCTGAGTCGCGCGAACAAGGTTCAGACCACTAACACCTGTTACGAATGTGGGAACCCTGGTCACTTCAAAAGTGACTGTCCTAAACTGAAGAAACCAGGAACTGACGCTGCACGTGGAAGAGCGTTCGTGCTGAATGCGACTGAAGCACGACAAGACCCGCACACCGTTACGGGTACGTTTCTGTTAAACGACCATTATGCATCCGTTTTATTTGACACCGATGCCGATAAGAGCTTCGTGTCTAGTGATTTTAGCTCTATCTTTAATATCACCCCTACGAAATTAGACACTAAGTATATAATCGAATTGGCCAATGGTAAGCAAATCGAAGCACGTGAAATGCTTCCAGATTGTGCACTGGACCTATTAGGACACAAGTTCAACATAGACCTCCTGCCCGTCCAACTCGGAAGCTTTGACATAGTAGTGGGAATGGATTGGCTGTCCGCTAATCGTGCAGAGATAGTTTGCCACGAGAAGCAAGTTAAAATTCCCCTGGCCAACAACGAAACCTTGACCATTCAAGGGGATCGTGTCAATACTAAGCTTCATATCATTTCGTGCATGAAGGCTCAGAAATTCCTCCGTAAAGGTTATCCTGCCCTCCTCGCACATGTATCATCCAAGAAATCCAAGGAGAAGAAGATCGAACACGTTCCAATCGTTCGGGATTTCGCAGATGTGTTTCCTTCCGATCTACCTGGCCTACCTCCGCCCCGACAGGTAGAATTTCATATCGATTTAATACCTGGAGCCGCACCAGTTGCCCGATCACCGTATCGATTAGCTCCATCCGAAATGAAGGAGTTGTCGAATCAGCTACAAGAACTTCTTGATAAAGGACTCATCAGACCAAGCTTCTCACCTTGGGGAGCCCCAGTTCTATTCGTCAAGAAGAAGGACGGATCATTCCGTATGTGTATCGACTATCGAGAACTGAACAAGTTAACGGTGAAGAACCGATATCCTCTTCCAAGGATCGACGACTTGTTTGACCAGCTTCAAGGATCAAGCTTCTATTCTAAGATCGACCTACGTTCCGGTTATCATCAACTGAAGGTTCGAGAGGAAGATGTCGCTAAAACAGCTTTTAGGACTCGTTACGGCCACTACGAATTCCTAGTTATGCCTTTCGGGTTAACCAACGCACCTGCTGTATTTATGGACCTCATGAATCGTGTGTGTAAACCCTATCTCGACAAATTCGTTATCGTGTTCATCGACGACATTCTGATCTACTCCCGTAGTAAGAAAGAACACGAGCAGCATCTCAAGCTCATCCTGGAATTGCTTAGAAAGGAGAAACTGTACGCCAAGTTCTCGAAGTGCGAATTTTGGATCAGAGAAGTACATTTCTTAGGCCACGTGATCAACGATCGTGGAATTCATGTTGACCCCGCAAAAATCGAAGCAATCAAAAGTTGGAGCCCTCCAACTACTCCGTCTGAAATACGACAATTTCTTGGTCTTGCCGGCTATTACCGTAGGTTCATCGAGAACTTCTCCAAAATAGCCAAACCCCTGACCACTCTGACTCAGAAGGAGAAGAAGTTTATCTGGGATGACAAGACCGAAGAAGCTTTTCAAACGTTGAAGCAGAAGCTATGTGACGCTCCCATCCTTGCCTTACCTGAAGGCAACCGCGATTTCTGCGTTTACTGTGACGCGTCTCATCAAGGTCTTGGATGCGTACTTATGCAACGTGACAGAGTCATAGCCTATGCCTCACGTCAATTGAAGGTTCACGAAAAGAACTACACCACTCACGACCTAGAACTCGGAGCCGTAGTGTTCGCTCTCAAGATATGGAGACATTACCTGTATGGCACGGAATGCAAGGTCTTCACCGACCATAAGAGTCTCCAGCATATCCTAAACCAGAAAGAGTTGAATATGAGGCAACGAAGATGGGTCGAATTGCTCAGCGATTACGAATGCGAAATCTTGTATCATCCTGGAAAGGCGAACGTAGTAGCAGATGCCTTGAGTCGTAAGGATCGTGTGAAGTCACTCCGTGTCAAATCTCTTGCATTGACCATCCACACCGGTCTACCCTCCAAGATTCGTGACGCCCAACTAGAAGCTCTTAAAGAAGAGAACGTCGGAAACGAAGGTCTACGAGGTATGGACCGTCAATTCGAGATTAAACCTGACGGCGCCAGATACTTCATGAACAGACTTTGGGTACCTATGTTCGGTGACCTCCGAAACTTGGTCATGAACGAAGCTCACAAATCCAAGTACTCAATCCACCCTGGTGCTGACAAGATGTACCACGGATTGAAAGAACTTTACTGGTGGCCCAACATGAAGATGGAAGTTGCCACTTACGTCGGTAAGTGCCTAACGTGCGCCAAGGTTAAAGCCGAATACCAGAAACCATCCGGTTTGCTTGTTCAACCGATAATCCCCGAGTGGAAATGGGAACGTATCGCGATGGATTTCATCACCAAGCTACCGAAGAGCCGAAATGGTAACGACACTATTTGGGTTATCATCGACCGTTTAACGAAATCAGCTCACTTCCTGCCCATGAAGGAAAAGGACTCCATGGAACGACTAACCACCCTCTACATGAAAGAGATATTCTCCCGCCATGGGACCCCCGTCTCAATCATCTCTGACAGAGATAGTCGCTTCACGTCTAACTTCTGGCAATCGTTGCATGAAGCTCTGGGTACTCAACTTGACATGAGTACTGCTTACCATCCCCAGACCGATGGCCAGAGTGAACGCACAATCCAGACTCTAGAAGATATGTTGCGTGCCTGCGCAATCGATTTTGGTAAGAACTGGGACGAACACTTGCCCCTATGCGAGTTTTCATACAACAACAGTTATCACACCAGTATTCAAGCCGCTCCATTCGAGGCACTTTATGGTCGAAAGTGCCGATCCCCCATCTGTTGGTTTGAAGTTGGAGACAGCCAAATTACCGGTCCAGAACTAGTAATCGAGACCACCGAAAGGGTCTCGCAAATTCGAAACCGTTTGAAAGCCGCCCGTGATCGTCAAAAGAGTTATGCTGACGTCCGACGGAAACCCTTATCATTCGAAGTCGGTGATAAAGTTCTTCTAAAAGTTGCCCCGTGGAAAGGTGTCATCCGTTTTGGCAAACGGGGTAAACTAAACCCTCGATACATTGGTCCATTCCAAATCCTTGAAAAGATCGGACCAGTAGCCTACAAGCTACGACTGCCAGCCGAACTTAGTAGCGTACACAACGTTTTTCACGTCTGTAACTTGAAGAAGTGCCTTGCCGACGAATCGCTCGTCGTTCCCCTCGATGAAATTCAAGTTGACGAAACCCTTCACTTCGTGGAAGAACCTGCCGAAATAGTCGACCGCGAGGTCAAGAAGCTGAAACGAAGTCGGATACCTATCGTTAAGGTCCGATGGAACTCCCGGCGCGGATCTGAGTATACTTGGGAACGCGAAGACAGGTTCAAAGCCAAGTACCCGCACCTCTTTCCCAACCCCGCTCCGGTAGACGACGCAGTCTGAATTTCGGGACGAAATTCCTTCAACCAGGGGAGAATGTGACAACCCGTAAGTTTCCTAAGTCAAATCACATGATAATACGTATAATTAACTGTTTCTGTGTGCATAAATCTGTGTTTTAGTTAACGTAGATAACGTAATGTGCATCTATCCGTTAGTCTTGGTGTAACCCTAGTTTGATATTTCGACGATCGACCTTGAAAACAATGATATTATACATGAATATCCGATGGAACGTTTCATACAATATTGATTTAATATAAAAAGGTTTTTCTCTTGTCACTTTTGTAGTAATTTAATTACATGCAAAATTCGTAACGTTACTTCGACGTAAAAATATCCAATGAACGCTTGAGTTTATTTATTTATTTATCAACTACGTCAAGCAGTAAACTCTTCAAATGTTTAGTATTTTTATAACGAAAAACCATTAGGTTTTTATACAAACATTTAACGTCAACGTTTTTCACCATTTAACACCGTTTGACCTTTAAACAAGACTTGAATCATTTATTTTTCCCAACTATGATCCTCCATGCATATTCATTTCCATGCATGATCAAATTCAATTGTCACCTTTGGTCATATTATCTTTCACGATCAAAACCCGACACTCGACAATTAGCATCTATCATTAGTAGTAATTCACCACCTTTGCTTAATCCTTCACTAATCATCCAACCAAAAAGCAAAGACTATTCATGTACCTCATCACCATCACCTACACAACCTTAACCATCACCTCACCACCCTAAAACTCTTACACCACCTACATTGTACCTCAAGATTCCCATTTGACCTCCTCCTCCCTCCTTGCACACAAGAACCGGGCCCCCTCCCTTGGCCCTCTCTCCCTCTCGGTTTACAACCCAAAACCGCCACCACCCTTTCCTTTTTAAACCAAACCTTTTACTTGTTTTATTTCCTTCTTTAACAAGTACACTATATAAGGCAACTTATGAGGAAACCCTAGATCATTTATCACCTCCCACCACAAGAACACACACTTTCTCCCTCTCCCTCCTCAAACCCGTCGCCCTCTCTCTCTCTCTCTACTCTCTCTCTAGCTTTTCTTCACCAAAACACAAGATTTCTTGAAGATCAAAGCTACTAGGGAACTCAAGGAAGCAAGATCTATCATCCTTCATCCTCCTCCACGTTTTCTTCAAGTTAGTAGGCCACATTTCTTACTTCCCTACTAGATTTTTCATGTTAGATGAAACCCTTGCATGCATCTAACACTCCTACATCAAGTCTTGGTTAAAATGGTGACATTAAACTTGTATTTTCTTCTATAATGATAATAACCTACATGTTTGTTCATACACTTGCTAGATCTAGTAAATCTTATGTTTATGCTAGTGATTTCATGTATTTTGAACCCCTTGTATGCTACATTATATAGATCTAAAGAAAAACAAGTGTTATGATGCTAGTATGTGTACAAAGTGCCTTGGCTTTATGAATAAACCTCTAGATCCGAAATTTGTGACTCTTGAAACCCTAGGTCCGAAATTTTTAACATGTTGGAAGGTTGAGGATAGCACCATATGACTTATTGATATGTTTGGACGCCTAAATCTATAAAAATAAGCCACTAAAAAGTCCCGGAAACTATAGTTAAATTAGAGCAAATTTAGGTCAGAAACTTTGACCCCTTCTAAAGTGATTTTAAAAGATGTCTTTAGTCTTAAAAACCCTAGTACAAGATCCCTTTCGAAAATAGCTAAATTTGGGGAAAAACGGGACCAAAAACGGACACTTTACGGGCCCGGAAAGCCCATTTTTGTAAAGATATGCAAACAAAGGTTAGAACTGATCTTGAACACCTTTAAGGACTTTAGATGACTTATAATGAGTTTACAAAGTGTTTTGGTAGATTACAAAGCCTTAGAACGAGTCACAGGATCAAAACCGGCTAAATCGGACACATACCGGCAAAACCGACAAAACTAGGAAAGCAAACTTTTGAACTTGTACATTCTGATTTCCTATGGCTTTTATGATGAAAATAAATGTTTAATTATTTATTTGGTCAATTGCTATAGTCAATTGTGGAAAAACCGTGAAGTACGGCTAAAACCGGCAAAAAGCACGTTTTGACCTAAAACTGTCATTTCGTCCTTTCAAAGTCTTATGAACTCATATGATAACCTCATGGAAGTATAAAATATTTCTAAACTAATGTTTATCGTTAATATAATTAATATTTTGATTATCAAGTAATAAATATTTATTTACAATAAATATTCCCTTAAGGTCAACAATGTCACATTACATTAACGGGTTACCCTAACACCAAGACTTGACCAACCAAATTGGAGTGACTTAGATGTCAACCCAATTTCTATATGCTGAGTTGTCTTATAACATTGTATAGGACTGCTTACTTTCCTACCTTACTGAATTGCTTGTATTCAGGTGAGTTTTCACGGCCCCTTTCATTTAACTGTTTTAATACTTGGGGGAGAATTCATTACAAACATAAATCATTGCCTGACAAATAGACTACTTGTTACCTTATTGATTACATGATCTTTTCTAGTCCAAATCATATTGTATCATGCTTGTCATGTTATGATGAAACCCCACTATTAGTTGAATCCGATTAGTTTACAAACAGAAACGATGACTCGTGGATAGATCTATTGGGTTAACGCCCCTACTCTGATTGGTAGCTCCAATCCTGGCTCCGTTTTAATAGTCAGAAGGGTACATACAGTTATATTTGACCATGCGGTACTGTTGGACATAGTATCATGGGTGGGTAATCAGTTAGTTTCGGAATTCAAGGTTCATGGTAATTTATAAAACGGTATCTAAACAAATTGTCAAACGATGGAATGATTATATCAAACTCTGTTTATCAAACCTTACTTGCATGCTATCTAAACCTGTGAACTCACCAACTTTATGTTGACTCGTTTTAGTATATGAATTCTCAGGTGATTGAACTCTGCTGCATTCTGGACATCATATCATTTAGGACCTGCATTTTCTATTCTGGAGTCATGGTCAAACCGAGCTGCACTTTTGGAGATTTCATTGCATAACACCTAACGGTGTCATGTTCTCAAATCTTTTTGAAATGTAATTGTTTTATTAACAATTAAGACAAACATGTTTTCACTACTATTTCCGCTGCAACTTTGAATGAAACTCCATATTTTGAATTAACTTAACTTTTTAAACGGCTCTAGTTGTTGAATCATCCAGAGGTCGTTCTATGTAATCTTGACTGTGATCCATCTCGCTCGCACCCGACACAATAAATTACGGGGTGTGACATTCTTGACTACCTCTCGCATGTTCGGGTTAAGCCTCCGTTGTGCGTCTCTCGCGGGCTTTGCTCCTTCTTCCGTGATGATCTTGTGCATGACTATGGATGGACTTATTCCCTTCAAATCTGCAATGGTCCATCCAATAGCCGCACGATGCTTCACCAATACCTTCATCAACTCATCCTCTTGCTCCTTGGTCAAACCTGCAGAAATAATGACAGGAAGAGTGTTATTTTCACCAACAAAACCATATTTCAAATGTTTTGGAAGTTCTTTGAGTTCTAAAGAAGGTGGTGATTCAAGAGAAGGCTTCAATTGTGAATCAATGTGCTCCGGTAAGCTCTCCACTTGAATAGACCATGGTGGTCTTTGATCTCTCACAGCCATCAACTCTTGGCTCTCGTCTTCTGCTTCCATCTCCTTGACCATATCTGCATAACCCCTGACAAACAAAGCAAACTCCTCGGGGGTCCCATCCTCCTCGTTAAAAGGAAAAAATGGAGGCATAAGACCATCAACAATTTCCGCCCGGAAGCATTCATCGTCGTCCCGAGGGTTAGTTACATTCCCAAAAACACTTAACCGCATTTTACGGTTCCCAAAAGTCATATCAACGGTACCCGACCTACAATCAATTTGTGAATGACTAGTAGCTAGAAAAGGTCGACCCAAAATTACCGTTGGTTGAGCGGTTTTTTCAACTGACACATAATCAAGAACCAAAAAGTCTACCGGATAGAAAAATTCATTGACTTTGACAATCACATCCGATAAAATTCCCCGGGGAAGCTTGGGGGTCAAATCAGCCAAAATCACCGTAGTGTCGGCTTTTTTCAAGGATCCAAAATCGTACTGGTCGTATAAGCTCCCCGGTAATATACTCACACTCACTCCAAGATCCAAAAGGGCACGGGTCATTTGAAAGTCACCAACTTGAATTGAAATTATTGGTGCACCCGGATCCTAGAGTTTCTTGGGCAAAATTCCTGAAATTATGGCACTCACATCCGCGTTTGCATCAAGCTGTTTCGGAATTTTGTAATTCCGCTTTTGAGTGCACATGTCTTTCAAGTACTTTGCGTAAGCCGGAATTTGCTTAATTGCATCTAAAAGGGGAAGATTGATTTTAACTTGTTTAAAAATATCCCACATCTCATCTTGTTGTGGGCCCCGTTTAGATGTTGTTTTCTGATTAGGTTCAATTAAAGCTTTTGGAAAAGGTACCAACTTTTTCTGTTCAACCACTTCACTATCTATCACCCTATTACCAGATTCATTAAAAGTTACCTTTTTTAAGTTCCTATGGTTACTAGACTCGGTTGTAACTGACTTTGGGGTTGTTTGGTCGGTTTCCGGCTCACTTTCATCGTCACTTACCCAATCCTCCACCACCCCATCAACTTGCGGTGGAGGTGTCCCCACTTTATTGTCTACGGACTTACCTGATCGCAAAGTGATCTTGTTGATTGGCACATGTCGCGTGTTCTTCGAGCTGGAGGACTGACCTTGCTGGTGTTGTGGGTTGATGGTGGTGTCGCTCGGCAATCTTCCGAGATCCTGCTTTGATGACTCGGCCGCCAATTGGCCCAACTGTTTCTGAACCGCTCCCATAGTCTTGTCTTGAAGCTCGAACTTCCGGTCAAACCCTTGAACTCTGTCGGTCAACTGTCTGTGGTTAGCGGATAATTGCCTTTGTTCATCAAATAGTTGCTTTTGACCATCTGTAAGAGAGTTCATTTTCTCCATCAAAGCGGCAAATTGCGCTTGCATCCCATCTTCCGGTGTCGGTTGAGCTTGTTGGTAGCTCCTTTGGGGCGGATTTCCACCTTGAGTGTAGGTGTTCCGTTGGGAGCCCCCTTGATTGTACCCGGATGGCTGGCCTTTGATACTCAAATGTTAAAGTTAAACAAAAGGAATTCAAATGCTTACATATATAATACTATAATCACTTTCTTTATAAATTTACAATCAAATGCCTGCCCTAACACATAGCATTCATGAACAATCGTCCCCAACAATTTTCAAGCGGAAGAGTGTAAAAATAGGGCGTATAGTATCATGAGTTCATGACTATCATCATATCTTGTAGAAATGACAAATTATAAGCCCTAGAACAAGTGAACTACTTTGAAAATCAAAGAAACCGGCAACGGTGCCAATTTGATAACGGTTTGTCAGACCGTCACAAATCCCCAACTAAATTGATTTTGTAGGAGTGGAAGTTAGGGTTATCGAACCTAGGGAATATGTGGAAATTGATTAATTGATTAACTACTTTTAACTAAAATTACTGATTAACCTAAAATTACCTACTTTGCCACTTAGCTGTTTTGATTTGTTGGGTGAATTAACTAATGAATTAACTAACTTTAAACTAAAAACCTACTTGAACTATCAAATGAGAAAAAGCTAACCACTTTTGGATCCTGGTTGGCTACCGATCTAGGCAAAACCTAATTACTTACTAGTGACACATAGACATGCCCCCCAATTGCCTAATTGACCTAATAACCTAAGTTCCTATTGGGCTGATTAGTTCTTGCCGCAAGAAAGTGCTAGATCATGTCAGGGGACCACTAAAACCCTAGGTTACTAGTTAGGTTAAACAATTTTAGCATGCGGATGTTCAACGGTTGCAAGGATTCCGGAACAACTAGCAAATAATCGATTAGGAATAGAACGATTTTACCAACCAATCACCAAAAGCAGTTAGAGGTGATTAGCCGGACATAGCTAATGAAACAGACATGATTATGAATAAAAATTGCATTAATAAATAGTACCGAATGATTGAAATCTCCAGAAAACTCCAAGACAACGTTGAAATTCGTAACCCTCAGCCCTCTGGTCGCACAAGAATGAAGATATCTCTCTAATAACTTAACAAACAAGTTTAAATAGTAAACCCTAAATTTTCTTCTGTCGGCCAATTCGGGGCGTACCGCCCCAAATTATGGAATTCTGGGCGTACCGCCCGGATTTGAAACTGCGGCTGCTTCTCTAGACTTTAGGGCGTACCGCCCTGCTTTCTGCTTCACTGGGCGTACCAACCTGAATTGAATCTTAGGAACTTTTCTCGATTTTCTTCTAAGTCTTCACTCGTTCCGGTTCATTTCTCGATCCCTGTACCAGTTAGCTTCTATTCCTTCATAAACATCCAGATTTGACACGTTTAACTCCTGGTACCTCTAAACACAAAAATCGTGTAAATGTAATATAATCCAACCGTTATTATAAATAAATATGACAAAATACGAACAATAACGACGACACATTGGACTAACATCAATGGGTGAAAGGGTGCTTAGTGGCAACTCGGGCTTCGGTTCTCATAAATGGCTCTCCAACTAGGGAGTTCAATAGTTCGAGGGGGTTGAGGTAAGGGGACTCGCTGGCCCCGTTTCTCTTCTTAACCATCATGGAGAGTTTTCATCTTATTATGTAGAGAGCCTCGTCGGGAGGTGTGTTTAGGGGGGTTACCCTCCCGGATCCGAGTGTGTCGGTTTCTCATGTTCTTTATGCCGATGATGCTTTGATTCTTGGGGAATGGAGTGTGGACAATGTCCGAAATTTGAAAAGGTTGCTAAGATGTTTCCGATGGGTTTCGGGGATGAATGTCAATCTCGCCAAGTGCCATATTTTTGGCATTAATGTGGACTTGGAGGAAAGTGGCGAGGCCGCAAATTTTTTGTGCTGTAAGAACGATTTTCTTCCTTTCAAGCACATTGGAATCTTAATCGGCGCCAATATGAACCGGGTAAATGCTTGGAATTCGGTTGTCGAGTTCTTTGAAAACAGGTTGTCACTGTGGAAGGCAGAATCTCTTTCTATAGGGGCAGGCTTACGCTTTTAAAATCGGTAATGGAATGCCTCCCATCCTACTACTTTTCCCTGTTTAAAGCTCCTGCTAAAGTTGTCGAGAAGCTGGAGAAATTAAGACGCAATTTTCTTTTGGGGCGGGTCTAAGAACAAGTCAAAAATCAATTGGGTTTGTTGGGAGAGGGTGACTACTCCGATTTCTGATGGGGGTTTAGGTCTTGAGCGGCTGGGCAATATCAATTTAAGCCTCCTAGCAAAATGGTGGTGGAGATTTTGGTCTGAGACGGACAGTTTGTGGAGAAGGATGATTATAGCCATTCATGGGGTTCCGAGGGATTCGTCTCCTATCCCTTACAGGTCCTGCTCGAGTGGGGTTTGGTGGAATATTGCGAGGATTAATGGGGCTTTCCTCAAGCACAATATCGATCTACAATATATGCAGATTCAAAAGCCGGATTTCATTATGGAGTGGAACAGTCTCGTCCCAATCAAGGTAAATGTGTTAGTTTGGAAAGCGTTGTTGGGGCGCCTGGCCACTTGCGACAATCTGGTCAAAAAGGGAATTGTTTTAAGGGCTGTCTTCTGCCTGCTGTGCGGCTGTTTTGACGAATCGGTTGGCCATATGCTCATTTCGTATGAGTGGGCAGCCTTGGTTTGGGACGGTGTCTCGGCCTGGTGCGGTATTCCTCCAGTTTTTGCCTTCACGGTGGAAGATTTATGTAGGATCGGCTCCCTGCTTCACTTGGAGGATGGCAAAAGAAAAGTGGTCCAAGCTGTGGTTTACACTTCATGTTGGGTTCTTTGGAGATCAAGGAATGAGGTGGTGTTTAACCGGAAATTACCCTCTGTCGCGGGTATAATTCAAGAGATTAAAAGCAGGAGTATGTTGTGGACCAATGCAAGATCTAAATTTGTAATAGGGGCTAGACATACTTTTATGTAACTCATTGTGTTTTTTTAGTATTGGGGGGGGGGGGGGGGTTTCTGTCCTCCAGCCCCTCGCAGGTTGTTTTTTCTTGTTTGGGCTTGCCCTCTTTTTGTGGTGAATAATATGCCTGATGTTCAAAAAAAAAAGAATATAGCGGAATCCCTATTAATTCGATGGAACAGTTTTGATGAGAATGTTGGAGGGATAAATACCTTTACTACCCCTGGATTAAACAAAAAGTAAAAAGAAAATATAAAAAAATGATTGGTTAGAATTGGTTCTCGCAGTTCTCATATTTTTTAGTTCTTGTTTGAGCATCTACCTACCTACCTATATATATATATATATATATATATATATATATATATAGTCAAAGGTTCATTGTAGACCCCTTAAAAAGTGTAGACCTCGTAGACCCCTATATTGTTATATAAAACTCACTAAAATTATAAAACTCATTGCTGTTGAATTTTGGTTTTTTTAAACTTTTTTTATTTTGTCAGATTTCTATCTTTATATTTTAATTTAGGGTTTTATTTATAAAGTTTTTAGTTTTTTCTTTATTTTTTATTTTCTTAATTTCAAATTATAATTTTCAGTGAGTTTTATAGAACATTGATTATTAATGTTGCAGTGAGTTTTAAACATAATGAGTTTTAAACTTAACAGTGAGTTTTATAATTTATAATAAGTTTTATAATTTTCAATGAGTTTTATAATTTTTAATGAGTTTTATAGAACATTAATTTTCAATGGAAAACCAATTAGTTTTTGGAAAACCTGGAAAACCAATTTCCACCAATCACAAAATTTCATTTAATTTGTGATTTTTATTTTAATGAAAGGGTAATAATGTAAATTTACCATATCTATTTTAATAAAGTCTTTTTTTTAAATTAATGTTAATATCTAAACCATATCCCTGGAAAATTTCAAATTTCTAATTATCCTAATTTAATACCCATCGCAAATATGTAAACCCTAATCCCAGTTCATCTCACGTTCATCAATATCATTCAATATTCATCACGTTCATCAATCTCCGCGACCATGCAAGATCAAGATAAAGGAGTAGAGTATCCAAACGATTATAATTAACACCATCAATCAATTGATGGTGTCGAATCACCCAACACAAGCGTCCAAGACACGTATGATCATGATGCGGTCAATGCGAACGTAAATAATATCGATCCTTGTTCTTCGAATGGGATTGATAATGGAGATACCACTCGACTTCTTTCAACGCCTGTAAAAAACAACAATTTAGCTGTTATGGAATCTACGGATAGTACCTTGCTTCAACAAGAAGGTTTGAATATCAATTACGTAATTGTTACAGCGATGTAACAATTCATCATAATCAAGTCACAGTATATATAAAATATAAATGTTACACCGTTCTAACAATTCATTCCTTTTAATGCATAGTTATGGTTAAATGTTACCAATAACGTTTTTTTTTTAAATGTACTTTTTTCATTATTTAATATCAACTCCGTAATACAACTGGTATATCAGTGTAACAATTTACAGCTACACAGAAAGGTATTAACTGTTACACTATTGTAACATTATACAGAAACACAGAATTTTTATTTTTTAAATTATATGATAATAGTGGTAATTTACAAAAAATTTACACTGTTGTTAACTTAGTTTTCCGTATTATACAATAAGTAATTGTTTTTACCTTTTCGTGTACACACATTTACTATAGTTTAAAGTTCATCTTTTTGTATTTTATTATATTAGAATCCAATTGTAGTAACTTCTACAATTCGCCGAATATGACTCGGTACTGGATCCCTATTGTGCCATCTGATTACAAGCCAAAGTTGAATAGCAGATTTGACACTTGGGAAAATGCTTATGCTTTCTATGAATCGTATGCCGAGCTTGCTGGTTTCTCAACAAAACTTGGTCAAAGTAAAAAAAATAAGAAAACGGGGATACTTACAATGAGATACCTTATGTGTTCAAGAGGCAATAAATCCGCTCCAACCGAGATAGACTCAGTTGACTTGACTGAGGTATCTCCGTCTCGGACAACCAGTTTCAAAAGGACTGATTGTAAAGCTATAATGAAGATAAGAATTGTAAAGCATACAACTCAATGGGAGGTTTTTGAGTTTAACGAGGTACACAACCATGGTCTACTTAATCAGGACAATTTAGATTTCCTGAGGAAACGTCGAAAGCTCACCTTTTATGACCAAGAATTTATAAATAAATGTCGTTTGGCAAAGATCGGTCCATCAAAGGCTCATAATCTTCAGGTTGCATTGAAAGGCGGCCATCATAACGTTCGCGGCACCAAAAATGATTATAAAAACTGGTTAAGAGATAACAACGGGTTTATTGGAAAAAGGGATGCTCAAATGTTTTTTGACAAAATGTTATTGAGATCTAAGAACCTCGATAACTATACTTTTAAGTACTTGGCTCGTGATAGGAAAATTAAATGTCTCTTTTGGGCCGACAACGTTTCCAAGTGTAATTATAAGGTTTTTGGTGATGTAATTGCTTTCGATGCAACCTACGATACAAACCTGTAAGCATTTTTAATCCTAATTTGTTATTTAGAATTTATTTATTTTTATGCATTTATTTAACAAGACCATCCTTTTTTGTAGGTACAAAATGATTTTTGTTCCCTTTACCGGTGTAGATCATCATAAAAAATGTGTTACATTCAGCGCAGGATTACTGTCATCTGAATCCACTGAGTGCTACGCATGGTTACTTGAAAAGTTTTTGGAGGCTCATGGTGGTAAACAACCAATGTTGATATTAACAGATCAAGATCCTGCAATGAAAGAAGCTGTCAAAACTGTTTTTGACAACACGACTCATCGTCTTTGCACATGGCACATAACTCAGAAACTTCCATTGAAGGTTATTAGATGAATAAACAACTTTTCAATGTCTGAATATCTGATATTTTTAATTACAACCTTGTAACAAATTAACCTACCGAACATAAAATAGTAATTTATTAAACATATCTGAAAATCTATTACACCATTGTAACATTTTACAGTAATACGTCCTGAAAGAGGTTGAACACTTACATTGTTTTCTTACTAAATTTTTCAGGTATGTGGTGATGTATTAAGCAATACAAATCTTCGCAAGGAGTTTCATAAACTTGTTTGGAATGTGTATATAAAGCCTGAAACCTTTGAAGAGAGATGGAAGATGCTAATGGAGAGGTACAAGTTACAGGATCACGAGTGGCTTGGTAAAATGTATGCAAAACGACGTAAATGGGTCCCTTCATATTTTCGTGACTTACCAATGTGTTGTCTAATGAAGACTACATCAAGATGTGAGAGCTCGAATCATCTCTTCAAGGTGAATTCCAGTCCAACCAACAATCTTGTTCAATTCTTACTTTGTTTTGATACCACTCTTGATGGACAAAGATATCAGCAACGGTCACTTGAAGTTCGTACTGCAACAACTGTTCCTAAATTCAAATGTGAGTCCATTATTGAACGTCATGCCGCTACTATATACACCAGAGATGTTTTTAAGGACATTCAAAATGAGATTAAGAGGTCAGAAAAAACTTGCTACATAGCAGAGCGTAGTAAGCCTGTTGATTGTATTTCCAGCTTTAAAATTTCCCATCAAGATGTTAGAAATGATATCATCAATGAATTCACTGTAAGTCTTTTGAACTATCAGAGCATATTTTCTCTATACAGTAATCTGTACGTTACACTATTGTAGCCTTTTACACAGGTTTCCTTTAACATGAATGATAGAACTGTTAATTGTTCTTGCATGGGATTCAAACGTATCGGCTACCTTCGCCGTCATGCGTTCTGTGTATTTCGGCACCATAAAGTGTATGAGATTCCAGATCGGTACATCACCAACGTTGGACAAGGAACGTGTTACCTAGTTCTGTATTCAGCATGGGAAATCGCTATGGAATCGACCAAACTAAAAGCGGTATGCTAAGACATCGTGTTGTCGACAACATCCAACAATGCGTTGATCATTTACGTTCTGATGAAGCTAGGTTGACTTTACTTGATGAGCAGGTTCAAAGAATTAAAGATGAAATATTCAACGAAGTACCAGTTGAACCATCTAGCAACAACAAACGTGTTGTAATACAAGAGTTGAACAAAATCAACGACCCTCAAGAAGTTATACTTAAACCTCCCCCTGGCATAAGGAACAAAGGATCTGGCAGAGCAAAGCGGCTAAGGGGACCGGGTGAGAAAGCCATGGGTAATTAACAAGCCGTTAAAGAATTGTAATTATTGTAAGCAAAAGGTAAGAAACCATGACTCTCGCAATTGCCCAAAGAAAAAGGCTGACCTAGAGGAACTCAAAAGGATTAGGGAACTTCAGCCCAGACAAGCTAGTGTCAAGAAAAAAAATGTCGTCCGTGACGAGACACCCAATGATTCAAATGAGGATACTTCGGATGAAGACTATAATGGTTGAATTTTTGGTTTTCAATGTTTTTAATTTATCTTTACTACAAGAATATGGGTTATTTTTTTCTTTTTATTATTTCGTATACGCTAAACTTTAATTGATAACATTCAGGTTGTTTCATGATGTATATCTTATTTATCCATTTCAGTATCTATATATAGTTTATACATTTTTATATGTTACATCACCGTAACATAAATCAAAATTTTCAATTATAATGGTGTGTCTGGTTAAAAACTAAGCTGAGTATAGTCACGGTACTGTATCAATGATCAGTGGAAATATGTTTCATTAAGGTAAAGTATCATTGTTACATTGTTCTATCCTGATTTAAAGCTTTAATGATTACAGTTACAACACTGTAACACACAAATATAATTGCTTCAAACAATGTTACAATGATACAATAATGTATTCCAAACTAATAACAGTATGGTAGTAAGAGAAAAAAATCTGTAAAAATATGTTATAGTAAGGTAACATAACAGTATTACATTGTTCTATGCTGTTTGAGAACTAAACTGTTACAGTAACACCACTATAACAGACTAATGGAATTGCATCAAACAGTGTTAACATGATACAGTAATGTAATCCAATGCACATATATTACGGTTGGATGAGATAAATCTGTATTTAACTGCATTCATTAATAAAAAGACAGGTCTTTAAAGTTGGTTCAAACCCAAAAAAAAAAAAATGAAAAAACTTAGCATCATCGTTCACAGATAAAGTTATGTTGAAAACATCAGAAAATCCTTTTAAGTCGTTCACGTTTTAATCATCTTGTAGTAATCCTCTGCCTCCCATTCCACCTTATGACGAAAGCTGTTAGCCTCACTTGTCAAGATCTTACAAGCGTACTTCCTTCTTAAATCGTTTATCTTCTTCTTGACGTCTTCTTTTTTCGTAGGAAATCCACATCTAAACATATTCCCTTTAGTTCCACAAAACATCTCCATGTGTCTCATTAGGAAGACACCACAATCTTTGTAATTGTCAGTTGTTTTCCACCCAATCTCCAGTTTCTCAAGCCAAACCTTGTTAAGCTCATTGCATTTTGAATGTTCAACCTTCTTGAAATAATTCATGAACACATGTTTCTACACAAAAAAAAAATTATCAATATGAGATATTAATTTTACTATAAAATTCGTAACTAAAAACTATTGCGTAAATAGTTGATTTGGGACTTTTACCAATTTGCATACTGTGCTTTTGTTGGTATACAAACCATTATTCTTCAAGCTCACATTGATCTTATCCCAATTATCAATTACAAGTATCCTCGGGATCTTCAATTCACACCAAATAGTAATGTACATCCTCGAGTACCGTGAACATAACAACATCTACATCTTTAAGGCTGTACAATGATTTGTCTCCATGGGCAGCTTTGTCCAAATTTTGTAATAACAATTTGTTCATTTCAACTTCGCTCTCATTTGTGCTACCCACGATGTAATCAGTCTAATTTTAACAAACAATTAAGACAAATAATATTAGAAAGGAAATAGAAATTAATATCCTAGTTAAATACTTTACTAACTAGGATTTTTTCTGTGTTAAGTTCCCAGTTGTATGTAAGAAGAGATATATTATCCACTGGTATTCAATTACAGCAATGTAGCTCAATTCGGATACAATAATGTAACTTACTGATAAGTAAACATACTAGTTGATTTGCATCATACGGTATTACTCTTTTACATTATGTATTGGGACAGTATCATTCTGTTACAGTGGTGTAACCGATTGAGCATTAAACAATCCCGGTTACAGTACCACAATATAATTTTTGAATTGAAATTTAACATTATCAAATTGTTACAGTGGTGTAACTGATTGAGCAATAAACAATCCCTGTTACAATATAATTTTTGACTTGAAATTTAACATTATCATACTGTTACAGTGGTGTAACCGAATGAGCATTAAACATTATCAAATTGTTACAGTAGTGTAAGATGATGGATCATATATTATGGTACTGTAACAGACACAGATTTATATTGTTATCAGCAAATATATAGCTAGCTAAAATAATCTACTAACACTTACAAACAGAGTGCCGAATATCAGTCTCATTGGAGAGCTAGGATCTCTTTTCTTCTCTTCATAATTCAATAGAGATACCCAAGCATCTATAATATCGTTTTCTACCCACTCATTTGTCTTCAATGTTAAAAAGGAACTTAGATTTATACCTCCAAAGTGATCATTTGCAAATATGGGTTCTCTACAATAATTAAAAGATTTTGGTTATTTAATTATATAGTGACAAAGGGGAATTTCTTTAACATAAACAATCAAAAGGAAACTTAACTTGAAAGTGCGGGGAGGTGCATTGTCTTCTGGAATATAAGTTGGATCACCTTTCAACCTCTTAAGCTCCATGTTTGTAATAATTTGTATACTTATCAATTAGATACTAAACATGCTTTGTTCACTGTCACATAATAATATTTATGTACTAAGGTGTCGCGTGACTTACACTTCATCAACTGAGCCCGCAAATATGTAAACCCAACCTTTCTTCTCAGCCTTAGTCACACATTTCTTTATGTCCACTTTCCTGTCTATATAGGGTGAGCATAAGATGCTAGGAAGTTTCGTCACTCATTTCACCCTCTTCCCGACCTTTTCTGATCCTAGCTTGCTTGCCATTTTCTCCTTGTGAGGTGGTGTCTCAAAATCTTGGGTGAAACCAATACTGTAACTTGGTTCACCGAATGATTTCAATTTCGACTCCAACTTGAACTTACTTATTTTCGATTTTACTTCCTCACAAATAATGCTCTTCACCGACGCATAAGACCTCTCTACCTCTTCTGACATTACTATTGCTGATTGTGTAAATGGCCCCGGTGTATCCGTAGGTAAAACTGTTTGAAGAGGAGTAGCAAAACTTGCGGCACTCTGGTAATCATTCTACAATTTGTTACCGTACTGTAACAATAGGAAAATTCTCTTATGTAAAATATATAATTTGTTACATTATAAAAAGAACTTACCACCTGCATGTTTGGCCTGACATCTGGTGTCTTCATTGCAAACTCACCACCAACATCATTATTAAGCATGTCTACCTACATAATCACATGTATATACATATTATGATTTAGTATGTTTTTTGTTACAACACCTACAACTAAGAATATTAACAAGTAAGATGTTCTTACCATAGATTCTTTAATCAGTTTAGGTAAATCAGCCACCACACCGCCTTCTTCAAATAAACTAGGAGCCACTTCCTTTGTTTTAACTTCAATAACATGAATCAATTCCTGTACCATTTTTTCAATCGACTCACGTTCGAATGCATCATCATTTTGGGCACTATTGCCATCACCATCATCTCCATCCTGATGGTCATCATATATGTCATCACCGTCCTCTTCCATACTTCCATTTCCTTCATCACTGCCGCTATCATCACCTACACCACCCTCAATATCTATTCCGTCAACTTGATCATCATCATCATTTTCTCCATTTTTTCGACATCACCTACTTCTTAATCACTTTCTTCATCACCGCCACTATCATCTCCATCACTTCCTTCATCATCATCTTCTCCCTCCTCATCATCATCTTCTTCCTCCTCATCACCGTCTTCTTCATCATCGTCATCACATTCATCGTTGTCAACTTCTACTACCTCATCATCAACGATATCTAAGTTGACGCAATCTTTAAAAATACTTTTATATTAAGCTACGTATGATCTAACACCCTTGTTGTTGTGGAACTTACGAACAGCATTTCTTAGTGCCTTTTCCAAATTTTCTTTGTCCTTCTTTACAAACCCAAGCACACTCTCAATCAAATACAGCTGCCCCTATTGTTACATTAATGTAATGTTTAGTTTATCATAGTTTTAAACAAAATAAACAATTATACACGTAACAAACACTTACATTCAAACTACCATCGTCAAAATATTCAGTCAAATCTTTTTCAATATTGGCTTGTTTCTCTTTAACTATCTTCACTTCATGACTGTCATCCCCATAGTTAGTTAGATCCAAAACCATATCTTTAATATCCAATTTTCCGAACCCTCCGTTGTTAATCTCAGTCTCCTCCCTATCCTTAAGCTTATTACTCGTCCAAAACTCCAGCGCATTCCCTATTGCTTCATATTTCAGTCCATCACAATTTGTGGAATCGACATACAGCAGCTACGAAACATATAAAAATAATTACTGAGAAAAAGGAGGAACAAACTAATTTAAAGGATTTGTAATTGTAACAATAAAGTCCCAGATTTGTTCAAAATGTGCTACTAATCAACAATAAGTTTTAGCCTCTTACAGTAATATAACCATTTCAACAGTAACAAACATTGTTGGATTCATTATTCAATTCAATACATTAATGGAATAAAATGGATGACTGATCTCTTTTAAAAAGTTACAGTAATGTAAGGGGCATTCTGTTATAATGATTACAGATACAGTACTGTAACATTTTGCATGACTTAAATAAATACATAATATTATAGTCGGTAATATGAGGTTACAATACACTTAAAGTAGTGTAACCCTAATTAATAAATTAACAGGTATAAGTATGAACAAGAACAGAAAACCAAACTTACCATGAAAATGGTGAGCGGACCTATAAGTGGACAATCTTTTTCGTCCCTCACCCATCCTTCTTTACAACTCTTAATACTGCTCAGTATGTAACCGCACCAATCGTAGTCCTTCACCTTTCGTTCATCATCCCAAAATGCTAGCAGTGACGTCTTGCAACTACCATTCTTCCACGCCCGAACCATGGTTGTTATGAACAGTAGAAGGAAGTCAAGCACAAAAAAGTTACTGGCTGCTCCATAATTGTTAGCTTCAATAAGTGATACAACTTTAGAAGGTGGGAATGCTCCTGGCGGGTATCTTTTCTTCCATGCCTTAAAGACTTCTGATTTCCTTTTTGGCTTCGTCATTTTCGTAATATCTATCCTGCCTTCTGGGATGTCTAACAAAACACTCATACTCTCTTTGTCAACATTTATGTCACCCTTCTCTGTAACAATAACCATCCTTTTTGTATCAAGCTTATCTACCACAAAATGTCCTAACTTTTGTGGGATATTGTCTAGCTTTAGTGTGAGGATCTTGCCAAACCCCATTCTCCTTACAATTGCTCTCATTGGGTTTGTAAGCTTCGAAATACCAGAATGTAATTGCTTTGGGGACGTTCTACTATATATAACCAGCCACTTTATACTGCCATCCATAACATTTCCCTTTACTTCCTTACCCTTAGAGACTACCTTCTTTTTACCCTTGGTTTTTTCTTTCTTGCCTTTAATAAAAACTTCATTTTTATACTTCTTTCCTGATGTAGTACCTTCAAAAATAACATTCATTTTAAATACTAACCATACTGTACCCATTTAAGATGTTATATACAGTTACAGTCCTGTAACTACTAAAGATTAACTTAGTGTAAGTGATAAAAAAAGAAAAACTGAGTTTTTTACTACATTATTTGAACATGTATGCATAGGAACCCTGTATGCATAGGAACCCTGTATGCATAGGAACCCTGTATGCATATATTAATAAGTACCTTTCTTTGTGGAATTTTTTGTCAAAGCACAGTCCTTATTCTTTGCCAATGCCCCTTTCTTCAATCTCTTTGACCTTCTTTCGACAACTTCATTTTCATTTTCTTTATGTGAATCTAACATATATAATGTAACAGAATATTAGTTAAAAGCATTTATATAATTACATCACTTTAACAATGTAATTATTACCATACGTTTAGTTATAAAAACTTAACATTATATATATTCAACATTACCTTCCTCTGAGGATTTTCTTCTCAAATCACTATTCTTGTTTTTTCTCACACCCTCTTTCCTTATTCTCTTTGCGGTTATTTCGTTAGCTTCTGGTTCATTTTCTTTAGGTTTATCTAGCGTATCATTAAGAAAAAGAAACAAAACAAAACGTAATCAATATTATTATCAAAATCAAATTTATTATGTTCACGGTTGTAACCTTACCTTTTCCTTTCTCTAACTCAACATTTCCCGACAAATTTGTCTTTCATTCATTTACTATGACATGCCCAGCAGCTTCTGCTTCATTTTCTTTAGGTGCATCTAACGTATCATTAAAAAAAAGAAACAAAACAAAACGTAATCAAAATTATTATCAAAATCATTATTTTATGTTCACGGTAGTAACCATACCTTTTCCTTTCTCTAACTCAACATGTCCCGACAACGTTCTCTTTCGTTCATTTCCTTTGACATTCCAGCAGTTTCACCTATTTAAAAGAAAAAAAAAGAAAAACAATAAAGGAATAATGTACTACAGTATAAAAATAGATTACAGTCATGAATTTTGTGATTAATTCTATTCGTCTATAAATTTAAATCTTTGTCTATAAATTTAAATCAAATCAAACCTTTCTTTTTTCTAAGTTTGGCTATATTCCTAGCCTTATGATAGGCTTTACCTATACTATCATCCTCACGATCAGAACTTACTTCTACTTCACCTTGTAATCTATTTTCACGAAATTGTTGAAATGCACCATATATATCACCCATAATCCTTTTGTGTTGTATCCCTTATGGCTACTGTTTTTAGAATGTAGGAGAACAAAGATGTTACATATTACATTAGTAAGGTCAGAAAGAGGTTGAAGAACATTTACTAAAAGTCATGCAGCACACAATAGGATGTTACATCATATTTTAAATCTAATATACAAGATGTTATATTACAGAAATAAAAAAGTTATGACTCACTAAATTGAGCCGTCTTTCCGAGTTTTTTTTATCATGTAACGCCTCAACATTATCACTTGCTTTCGTAGATTTGTTCACAAGCTTTAGCTTGAGCTTCTTCCCTACAATGTTAGCAAGTTAAGTTACACTTCATTCCATACGAAATCTATGTTTGGAAACCAATTCGAATAAAAACATAAAAGAATAAATTATTTTAGGAAAAATGGATTTTAATAATACAAGTTTTACCTTCTTGGCGGATAATAATACGAGTTCTGAAATTTCCTCACAATAATACGAGTTTTGTGGGTATTGGATTCTAATGATACACCGTTAGTTTTTACCTAACGGTGTTAGTCTGTTGTCTACGTGGCACCTGACGTGGACTGTTTCCTCTTACGTGGCACATGACGTGACACCTGCCACGTATGCAACATACTAACACCGTTTGTAAAAAACTAACGGTGTATCATTAGAATCCAATACCCACAAAACTCGTATTATTGTGAGGAAATTTCAAAACTCGTATTATTATCCGCCAACAAGGTAAAACTTGTATTATTAAAATCAATTTTTCCATTATTTTACCTTCCTCTTTTTTCTCTTCTTTTTTCTCCATGAAAACAACTACAAGAAATTAGATTCTGCAAAAACAAATACCACAACAAAAAAAAAAATCATCATCTAGTGACATATTATGTTTTACACAATACCAAAGTATGTAATACAATTATACTGTAACAATAGTGCAAGATTTATGAACATACAATTACCTTAACACTAAACAATTTTCAATCCTGAAATTGTTATCTATCAAGCATAACAATTACAACACTGTAATTTATATCATTCAAAAAATACAATCTGAGTTTTTGTTTTGTTACAGTATTGTTAGTGTAAGTAATTCGTATAGAAATATAATGTAGGCCTAGTGATATAATGTTACAATTCGTCTAAACCACCTATAGAGGTCTGGTGAATCCTTTACAGAACTGTAACAGTTCGACACAGCAATATAACATTCAAGCATGACAATTATTGGTTTGTTACATTATTGTAACCGCTAAAAAATATACATGAGTTTCAATTTTCACAAACTGATTAAAACTTGCAGCATTACAATAATGGGACTACAATTTTCTTAATAGTAAAAAATTACAACACTGTAATGTATACCATTAAAAAATATAGGATGAGTTTTTTTTGTTACAACATTGTAACTAGTAGTTAATACGTACACAGAGTAACAAATTGAAAGAAAAATCACAAACACATTGTGATTACATAACCGTAACAGTTCTTGATGTCAATATATTGTTACAATTGGTATTAACAACTTATTTAGGTTTATAAAATCGATTACAGAACCAAGAACTTTTTGTCAAAGCACAGTCCTTATTCTTTGCCAATGGTATTGTTACAATTGGTATTAAACTAATTCGAGGTAGTAACTTTTAGGGTTTATTAAATAAGAGGATGAATTTCAAACCATTAACAAGATCATAGATGAATTTTGAACTAGTAACTTCTAGGGTTTACTAAATAAGGGGATAAAATTTCTAACCTGTAACAAGAAGGTAGAACTCGTACTCTGAATGGAGAAACAAGTCGAAAATCATACACAATTTGAACAATGTCAAAGTCGCAATGTCTTTGAAGGAAGAATTTCTCTCGATCTCGCAGGTTTCCGTCTCCCCCTTGGAACGCAGTTTGTATGAAGGAAACCCTAGGTTTTTGGCGGTGTCGTATTTTTGGTGTGGATTAGGGGTGTTCAGATTTCGAATCCGATTCGAAGAACTCGGAATTCGGTTCGATTCAATTTGAAAATGAGCGGTTCGAAATTCGGTTCGAAATTTCAAATTCGAATTCGATTCGATCCGACATTTAATATCGAATTTCGAATCGAATTAGAATTTGAGATTTTCAATTCGATTCGATTCGAAATCCGAATTAGAAATAATTATATATACATATATATATATATATTCATATATAAATATAATATTCATAAAAATATTTTGAATTAGTCTGACTTTTATAACTCATATCATATTTCAAAAGTATTAAAATTTTAAAATTTTAAAATATACCTTGAAAGTTGAAACGTTTTATTCCTATTCACGATTCCATTTCCCTGAAAAATTATAAATTTTATATCTTTTGGATGTTTATTAGTTTTATACTTATATAGATATGTATTTTTTACTATAATAATTTAAGTTTTTATTAGTTTTAAAAAATAAAATTAAAACATGTGTTTTTATTATAATTTAAAATGAGTTTATTCGGATTTGATTCGTATTTTATTCGTATTCAATTCGTATTCGATTCGAATTCGATATCTGAATATGAATCGAATCGAATTTCGAATTGGGTTTTCTATTCCGAATTCGAATTCGATTCGATTCGACGAATCTATTTCGAATTCGAATCGAATTTCGAATTCAGGTTTTAAAAGTTGAAATTCGAATAATTCGATTCGAATTACTCGAGTATTCGAAATTCGATTCGTTTAACACCCCTAGTGTGGATGTTGATTCCGTGATATTTAAAAAAAAAAAACAATCATCATCAAAATCGTTTAGGACTAGAGAGAGAAGAATCAAAATCGTTTAGGATTAGAGAAAGAAGAAGTAGCGTGTAATCAGGGATACAGGTTTTTGGCGGTTCAATTTTCATGTGTATCAATTTACTATAATACCCATCATTAATTAAAAAAGGTTACACCTATTTACAATCTTGCCATTGACTAATCTAAACCATTAATTTTATAATCAAGGGTTAAAAATTGGTTTTCCAAGTTTTCCAAGATTGATGGGTTTTCTTCAATGAACCTCACCGTATATATATATATATATATATATATATATATATATATATATATAAATATAGGGGAAGGATCCTACGAAAATCCTTTATATTGCGAAAACGCGAAAACCAATATTAAAACCTACATAAATTCTTCATACGTTAAGGTTTTTTCATAAAATTGGCGCCAAATGTCTTAGAATTATGTTATCTTCAATTCTGGAAACAAATATTAAAAAAAAAATAACAGTTTTTTTCTCCATGTGATACACATGTGTATCACGTGTGATACACATGTGTATTATCATCATTACTACTGCACAAAAAACGAATTATCATGTGTAAAAACACTCATTATGTTAAAAACATATTAAAAACACTAAAACATTTATGGTACGAATGATTATGAAACATAGTGAACATGTGCAACAAATAATTAAAAAAAGTTATAAGGTGTTATATTTTCATTAGATATAAAGATAACATAACTATAAGACTTATGGTGCAATTTCCTTTTAAAACTAGTACTGTATACCATATATATGAGGGTTTTTTTTTTGGTGTGGTACACACGTGTATCATTAAAAAAAATACAAAAAAATGACAGAAATATAACACATATGGTGCGTCTTAGAGAAAACAAATATTAACTCATACTAAAGCATGAGTTTTTTTTTTGTGGTACACATGTGTATCATAGAAAAAAATAAAAATAAAAAAAAACGTTAACTTTTTATTTTTTGTTTTTATAGAATTATGGTACACATGTGTATCATAGACACTTTCACATATGAAAGAGCTCTCTTTCACATGTGTTTTTACATGTAAAATTTTCTAAATAATGATAAACAGGACAAAAAAAGAAAAAAGAAATTAATCATAACCATTAGATCAAAAGATCTAATGGAGAAAAAAGATGTATACCTGTCTACACTTATAGGAGTGTCTACAATGAACTTTTCACTATATATATATATATATATATATATATATATATATATATATATATATATATATCAATGTTGCAAAAATCGCGATTAATCGGTGATTAATCTGCGATTAATCGCTTAGCGGTCTCCCACCGTCTACGATTAATGGTTTAACGGTCAGTTGGTCAACCATGATCAACATCGGTCCTTGGCGCTCCTTGGCGGTCTTGGCGGCCTTGACGGTTAGCCAATTTTTTAATTTAAAAAAACTTAAAAAATTCTCAAATATCTTCTTCTAGCGTTTATTAGAAGAGAAGGTTAGAAGTCGAGAAAACCTAACATCGCAGCTCTACCTTTCCATAATCAAGCATCTCAAAGGGAACTTTTTGATGAAGATTTCGAGTCCGAGGATGAGGTGGTAATGTTTGAAGATGAGTACGAGTTGGATGAAGTTCAAATATTGCAATCACTCTGAGAATGTTAAAAGAATATAACAACTTAAGTATGAAAATATGTTTGTTTTTTAAGATTATTAAACGTATTCGACTTTAATATTGTAGTTTTAGACTTAAACTATTATATAAGTACTAGTTTATTACTTTTTAAAATTATTTACTTATTAACTATATTATAATATTGCCATGTTGGAATATGTATATTTCTTTTGAGAACTATTTTGAGCCACTAATTTTTAGAGGGAAGGCATTCAAATTCATGGGGGGAATTTCCTTATATATAACTTTTGGCTCAGAATGATTCTCAAAAGTTCTCAAAACCAATTGGTTCTCAAATGATCATCTCCCCATATATATATATATATATACATATATATATACATATATATATACATATATATATAATAAATAATATAATAAATAATATAATTAATAATAATAATAATTTAGGGTCTCCGATTAATCGCTGATTAATCACGATTAATCCAATTAATCGCTTAACACCAGTTGACCGTCGAGCTACCGTCAAGCGATTTCTGCAACCTTGATATATATATATATATATATATATATATATATATATATATATATATATATATATGGGTAAAGATCATGTGAAAACAACTTTTATTGCGAAAACACGAAAACAAATATTAAAACATCTATAACTTTTTCATATGTTAATATTTTTTAAAAAAAATTTGCACCAAAATCCTTAGAATTATGTTATCTTTAGTTTTGGAAGAAAATTAAAAGAAAATCAAGTTTTTTAATTTTTTATTATTGCACATGTGCAATAATATATTTTTTTAATTATTATTGCACATGTGCAATAATATTAAAACCTCTATAACTTTTTCATACGTTAAAATTCTTTATGAAAAATTACACCATAAATCTTATAATTCTGTTATCTTTAATTCTGGAGAAAATTAAAAAAAATCAATGTTTTTTTACTTTTTATTATTGCACACGTGCAATAAAAAAATATTATTGCACATGTGCAGTAATATTAGTAATATTAAAACATTTATAACTTTTTCATACGTTAATATTTTTGATAAAAAAAATTACACCATAAATCTTATAATTCTGAAAAAAAAAGAACATTTTTTTAATATTACACATGTGTAATATAATTAATACTTATTATTGCACCTGTGCAATAATAAAATAAATCATGAAGTTTAAATTGCTTAATTTTTTTCCTAGGATTAAAGATGACATAATTCTAAGACTTTTGGTGTAAATTTAAAAAAAAAATATTAACGTATGAAGAAGTTATAGAGGTTTTAATATTTGTTTTCGTGTTTTCACAATAAGAGATTGTTTTTATTTGATCCTTCCCCTATATATATATATATATATATATATATATATATATATATAGGGGAAGGATCAAATAAAAACAAGATGTTATTGCGAAAACAAGAAAACAATATTAAAACCTCTATAACTTCCTCATACGATAATATTTTTTAAAAAACTTTGCACCAAAAGTCTTAAAATTATGTCACCTTTAATTCTGGGAAAAAAAATTAAAAATATAAAATTTCGTGATTTTTTTTTATTATTGCACATGTGAAATAATACGTATTAATTATATTACACATGTGCAATATTAACAAAAAAACGTTAATTTTTTTTTAATTTTTTCCAGATTTAAAGATAACAGAATTATAAGATCTATAGTACAATTTTTTATCAAAAATATTAACGTATGAAAAAGTTATAGAGGTTTTAATATTATTGCACATGTGCAATAATACATTTTTATTGCACATGTGCAATAATAAAAAAATAAAAAAAAACGTTGATTTTTTTTTTAATTTTCTCCAGAATTAAAGATAACAGAATTATAAGATTTATGGTGCAATTTTTTATATAAAATTTTAACATATGAAAAAAGTTATAAATGTTTTAATATTATTGCATATGTGCAATAATAATAATAATAAAAATTATTGCACCTGTGCAATAATAATTTTTAAAAAAATTTGATTATTTTTTAAATTTTTTCCCATAACTAAAGATAACATAATTTTAAGGATTTTGGTGCAAAATTTTTATAAAAATATTAACGTATGAAAAAGTTATAGAGGTTTTAATATATATAAAATTTATATATATATATATATATATATATATATATATATATATATATATATATATATATATATATAGGGTTAGGTTCAAATGAGAACTTTTTCTTTTGAGAACTTTTGAGAACCAATTTGGGCCACTAATTTTCAAGGGGGGAGCATTCAAATTCATGGGGGGGTTTTCCATATATATAAACTAGTGGCTAAGATTAGTTCTTTTTAGTTCTCAAACCCAATTAGTTCTCAAATGATCCTCTCCCTATATATATATGTATATATATATATATATATATATATATATGGGGATAGTTATTGTACAAAAGGGATTTTCCATTCGAACCGCGCGAAGGGGGGTAATATTGTCCGCGAGCGTTTGATGATAATCACGCAAGTTAGTCGAGAGTACATAAATGAACTTTAAAAAAAAGTTTTTTTTAAAATATAGCAATACTATACTCGAATTAAAGAGAATAAAATGCCCAATTTTATGGTGGAGTTTTTATAAAAAAAATAATATTGTATAAAAAAATTATGGAAGTTTAAAAAAACTGGGGAAACTTGAAAAAAGTCAACAATTGTAGGCTATACCACTTATACCCCTCCACCTCTTTTCACGCTATAAATTCCTTTCTTATTTTCGAATTAGATCCGGAGTAAATCTGAATCATTGATTTCTTAGATCAATGGTTGAGATGCCTTCGCACACTTCTCACGAAAAATCCCATTTGTATTTGAAGGAAACCAAAATGTTTCATTAATTTATAAGAAAACATTACGATCAACACTAAATGTAACAAAATGTTTCATACGAACTAAAATTTTAAAAAATATAACAACCTAACAAAAAACATATAAAATGTTCCATTCACTTAGGAAGAAAAATAAATTCATCAGTTCATATATGTAAAATGTTACACATGTTATATTGACAAAAATCAAGAAACAAGTTTATTTAAGCTATGCATGTAACAACTTGTAACATATGTAACAACTCTTAACATATGTAAGGTTACGAATGATATATAGCAAATAGAGAAGCAAGTTTATTTGAGGCTCGAATGTAACAGTTTGTAACATATGTAACGTTACATGTGTTATATAAACAAAATTCAGAAAACAAGTTTTTTTGAGTTACGCATGTAACAAATTGTAACATATGTAACAACTTGTTTCATATGTAACGCTTCACATGTTATATAGAAAAAATCGAGAAACAAGTTTATTTGAGTCTCGAATGTAACAGTTTGTAACAAATATAACGTTACATGAGTTATATATACAAAAATCAAAAACAAGTTTATTTGAGTTACGCATGTAACATCTTGTAACATATATAACATTTTATTTGTTATAAAGACAAAAATCAAGAAATAAATATATTTGAGCTACGCATGTAAAAAATTGTTACATATGTAACGATACATGTGTTATATAGATAAAAATCATGAAATAAGTTTATTTGAGATAGGCATGTAACAACTTATAACATATATAACTTTACATATGTAATATAGACAAAAATCAACTTGTATATAGAAAAATATAAAACAGGTTACATATGTAACATAAAAAAATAAAGACTCGTAAAGAATTAAAAAAAATACATATTTATATATGTAACATTAAACAAGTTACATATGTAACTTGATGAGAAAACATAATTTATATTAACAAAGTTTTATCTACATATGTAACTAAAAATATGGTTTAAGAAAAAGGAAAATAAAAGAATATTATGAATTACTAAAATAATATTCTGAATTTAAGCTATGGGAGAGTGAATAAATGGAAATAAAGGTATGGGAGAGTGAAAAGATGGAACACAGAGGGTCAGAAAAAGTACATATTATGTTACCCAAACTACCCTTTTATCATTTAAATTAATGCATTCCATTATTTAATCTGAATAAAAAAAAACATTAAAGCTCAACCATTGGATCATCAAGATCAAGGGTTAAAAGTGAGGTTCCCTAGTTTCTTCCACTTAAGAGAGTTTCTATTTTACCCTTTCTCTCTCTCTCTCTCTCTCTATATATATATATATATATATATATATATATATATATATATATATATATATATATATATATATATATATATATAGAGGGGGGTTCCTGTGCGGCAGGGGGTTTTGCCTAAGTCCGGTGCGGCAGGGGGTAATAAAGGAAAATTCCAGATTTCTTCCCCCATAAGTATATTTGTTAGTTACTCATTTCCCCCCAGAATTTTAAACGGCCATAACTTTTTCATACGACATTATTTTCAAAAACGAATTTCACCATAATTCTAGTCGTGATTTTATCTTTAATTTGAGACTAGGTTTGTTCGATTTGAAGAAAAAAAAAATTTTGACGTTTTTTCCGGGTTTTTTTCCAGTTTTTTTTTTTTTTTTTTTTTTGAGTAGTACTAGGTGCGATTTAGGCCCCTAAAAATTTTCAGATTTTAATTCGAAGCGTAGATATCTTTTTTTTAATTTTTTTTAAAAACATTGACAGTGTACACGAGCATAGACCAGCATTGACCAGCACAACAGCACAAATCCACCAGCACAGCCAGCACAGACCAGCACAAGAGCACAATTCCACCAGCACAGCCAGCACAGACCAGCATGACCAGCACAGCACTGACCCAGCACTGACCAGCATAGACCAGCACAGTGTACAAAACTGAACTAAAAAATTAAAAAAAAAATGCCTACACTTCGAATTAAGGTCTGAAAGTTTGCAGGGTCATAAATCGCTACTAGGAGAATCCAAAAAAAAAAAAAAAAAAAAAAACGTTCTGAAAAACGTCGTAAAAAACGTGAAATTTTTTTTTTCTCCAAATCGAGCAAACCTAGTCTCAAATTAAAGATAAAATCACGACTAGAATTATGGTGAAATTCGTTTTCGAAAATAATGTCGTATGAAAAAGTTATTGTCGTTTAAAAATTGGGGGGAACTTGAATAAATATGTTTTTCCAGATTTACCCTTCCAGTTTTTAGATTCCCTCCACTCCTTCTCTCTCATCTCCTTCAATCTTATCCATCCATCCACTTGATCTAAAGGCCCAAAATGTGCCGCACCGGACTTAGGGAAAACTTGGTGTCGCATTTGATCCGAAACCTATATATATATATATATATATATATATAT
This sequence comes from Deinandra increscens subsp. villosa, assembly GCA_039602395.1. Classification (NCBI taxonomy): domain Eukaryota; kingdom Viridiplantae; phylum Streptophyta; class Magnoliopsida; order Asterales; family Asteraceae; genus Deinandra; species Deinandra increscens. Next base: position 40,745 of record JBCNJP010000131.1, read on the forward strand.
ATATATATATATATATATATATATATATGTGTGTGTGTGTGTGTGTGAAAGTTTAAATACAAAGGGCTCAAATCGTGCGAAGTGTAAGAAGGACTCTCAGCCATTGATCTAAGAAATCAATGGTTCAGATTTTGTCCAGATCTAATTAAAAAACAAGTAAAGAAATTGGTATAGCCTACAATTGTTAACTTTATTCAAGTTTTCCTAGTTTTTTTAAACGTCCATAACTTTTTTTATACGACATTATTTTTTTTGACAAAAATTGCACCATAAAATCGGGCATTTTATTCTCTTTAATTCGAGTATAGTATTGCTATACTTTTTTTAAAGAATTTTTTTTTTAAAAAAAAGTTCGTTTATGTACTATCGTATAACTTGCATGATTATGAAATATAACTTGCATGATTATAAAATATAACTTGCTTGATTATTGAATGTAGCTTGCGTGATTATTGAATGTAGCTTGCGTGATTATCAATATAACTTGCGTACTGGTCTTGGTCGACGTATAATAGAACATGTAGGAGAAGGTGAGCATAAAATTAAAAACACAAACATCAACTTATATAAACAGAAACAGAGATGAATATTACAATAAGGCAGTTCAATATTGTATTTCAATCAAATATGCAATAAAGAGAGCTCTATTCTTAGATAAACATGTAGATATACAAACTCAAACATATAGAAATACCAAGAAATAGCTAAGACACTTATATCATAATGGACCTAAGATTACTCTTTAATATTCATCTATAATTTATATTTGTTTCTGTTTAATTTGAAGATTTTCATTTTAACCGATTCTCTTTGCCAATTTCAATGAAATATTAATTAACTCATTTAGTTAGCATAATGAAAACTCATATTTCAGCTTAGAAAACTATTATTTGAAAAAGATCTCCATAGTTTTTTAAAAAGGAACAAAGCAAAAGCCACTGGCTTTCCTTAAAGAGTTGTAACTGTCGGCTGAAATCCTAATCCCATCGCCGTTGTATATCATCAACAAACTATGAAACATGCCACCAACACAACGTAAGATGACTACACAACGACATCACCGATCATAAAAAAACGACGGCGTCACCGGTCGTCAAGAGATATGTTTTCATTATAATTATCAATTTTAACTTAAAAATCCTAATGTATCAGGTGCAGGACTAATCGATGATGCTATTGTTCATGTTCATGTGGTTGACCTTTTTTTTTATTTTGTGTTATTAAGTTTTTTTATGCAAATTGTGTTTTTTTTATATTGTCAGGTTTGGGTTTGGTTACGGCATTTTCTTGCTTTATTTTTTGTTCAATTATATGTTTTAGAAAGGAAAAACCAAATACTATTGTTTGGGAGAATTGGTTGGCCTAATTTAATTCGTTGTAATGCAAAGAATCAGCCAAATTACCTTTACCTGTAGGTAACCAAGCATAAACTTTGTTTCCGTATAAACAACTGCAACAACATCAATAAGAAGTAAAAAACATGAAACATATAAGAAATTAAAACAATCAATAAGCAGTGAAGCAACCAAATAAATAAAAACAAAAGGAAATTCCAAGCCAAAGTAGACATATCATTAAAAAGGACTTAAAGACATCTATTGGACCAACTTGATATTCGAATATAAGCAGTCAACTATATTTCTAGATAATATGACCCAGACTTAATCTCAAATATAACGCTAGCTGGAATTGTTTATTTTCAATCCCTGTCATACGCTATGAAGTAAAAAAAAAGTCAAACAAATAAAACTAATTACATCAGCTGATTAGCAATCCACATAGGTTAGAAACAAAACATAATGCAAATGGATTTTTACATATAACCCCTTATTAAGTCACTTTATTACATATTTATAAAATCTTAAACTTTAATTACATATATCGCCTCTTTTCGTAAAATTACCAATATACCCTATTAATTTTTAGAAGAGAAAAAGAAATTAAATCAAATATGATGTGTACGTAACATTCAGTCATTCATGGTGACTCCTTCTCAAACACCGCCGATTCCTTCTCCAAGACTCTCCCTTCTCCACCACCGCCGATAGCGACGCTACCTCTACCTCTGATTCCTTCTCCACCACCACCGATAGCTTCGCTGCTTCCACCTCTTGGAGGTATGTTTTTGTCCAACGTAACCCTATTTTTCTTGGTGTGTTAATTAGGTCCGCAAACTTCTAACCAGCCTTTGTATATTTGCTAACAAAGGCGGCTAAGACCAAGAAGATCCATAGATTTCATAGTAATCTATTTGGGAAGCTTCCAATCCAGTCTTGAAATAGCCTTGAGTATAGCAAGGGCGTGGGAAGTTGTAAACAACTCAGGTGCCTGAAAGGCCAGTTGATGCATCCTTCAATAACTTGTACAATTTGATAAATGGTGATATTAACTTCATAACAATCGCATTTTGTTTGCACTAAGGAAGAGAGATTTGGCAATCACAAAAGGATCATGATACCATGTTAGATTGCAAAGTTGCCTCTCTATTCCATTCACATGAATATATATAGTTACAATATTTATCGTTTACATCCCTACGCTTTCACATATGTACAATAATATATATATCTAGTCTAATATGCACTTCGTTTCATTTTTTAACACAAGAGGAAGATCAAATAGATTATACAGCTAAATGTGACATTAGTATATATGACATCATTACAAGAATTCACCTTAATTAATTTACAATATTTAGAAATTAATTTATACAAAATTAATAAAATTACAGGAGTAATCTCCTTGTTATGAAACGAAATCTTGATTTTTTGTTATTTAGATACGTTTTCAAGTCGTTCAATACTTAATTTTAATAAGATATGTAATATAGAAGGTAAAATATGTAATTTATTTTTTGTTAGACAAATATGTAGTTAATGAAATTAGAAGGTGGAATAAGTAAATATGTAATTAATGATATTAGAAGAGAAAAAATGTAAGTATTAATAAGAGTATAATAGTCATTTAATAAGTTATTTTAAATGAATTGGGTAAATATGTAATATATATTGTTTAGGAAGGGGATATATGTAAATAAAGTTTAAACTTGGGTATATATGTAATAAAATAATTTAGTAGGGGGATATATGTAAATACCCTTAATGCAAAAGATGATAAGAGGGAAAACAAACCTAAAACCATCGTCGAACTGTAGGGGAAAAATGAAATAGTCCCTGAACCACACACACACTAACGCGCGCTCCACACGCAAGGTGCTTTTTCAATCAAGTGCTGGTCTTCGTTGACATATAATATCAATGCTTCTAATGAAAACCATTGCAGATCTAACAGTTTGGTCTTCACTCACTACTTACCACAAACACATTCTAAAGAAATAACATCTATAGAACGAACCCATTGCAAGTACTGTGCCTGTCTCGTTGAGAATCAAACCGCCTTCTGGCTGCTGTGGTCCATTTCCTGTTGGGCCAGTGAACTTGATGTTTGACTATTTCTGTTTTATTGCGGCGCTGCATTGACGTGGGTAGATGGTGTAGTCGGAGCAAGTGATTCTGGCTGCAGGGCTGCATCAATCAATGCAATGTTAGACATAATTTATATATATATATATCTAAATATATATATTACGTATATATATATATATATATAAATCTTATTTATGTCCTTTATCATTTATCTTAAATAATCAATTACGTATTTAACCCTATCTGGTATTACTTGATGGACGTAATTACCCTTACTAGATAGACTAGGGTTTCCCCTTGGGTGTATAAATAGGGCCCTTAGGGAGAGATTAAAGGTTAATCACCACACCTCTAATTCGCTCTCTCTTTCTCTCTCGGCTCTCTCTCTCTAAACCGTAATACCCTTTACGGTTTCTACTCCATCTTTAGCATACACCCTAAAGGGGAACCAAGGCTACTCACAGGATGGACAACCATGACTGCTGCTGATCTCAATCAGATGACAACAGGTAATCTTTATTATTATTATCTGTATTTTATATTAACGATTTCAGGATTCGATCAACATGTGGTATCAGAGCATATGTTGCTCAATCGAATCATGTTTCTGAATTCGTTATAAACCCTAATTTTCGAAATCAGATAATGGGTTTTCGATTCTGTCTAAAAATCGTGAAACCCTAATTCGTCCTTTTAAGCACATAACGAAAATCGGTTTTAAAACAAATCCAAAACTTTAATCAGATTTCGGTTTTGGAAAACCATGTTAAAGACCCTAACTGATTTCGAGGGATTATTGTCTTTTCGATCAAGATACCAATTCTTGATCGAAAAGGTTACTTTTCGACCAAATAATTCACTTTCCGATCGAAAGATGTGGCTTGGTTCCCTGCTTTTCGATCGGGCCATATGGCTTTTCTACCGGCTTTCCTACCGGCTTTACTACCGGCTTTCCTACCGGCTTTTCTACCGGCTTTTCTACCGGCTTTTCTACCGGCCTTTTTTATTGGCTTTTCGATCGAATCATGTGGCTTAGACCCTGCTCTTCGATCGAAAAGCTTACTTTCCGATCATATGGCTTCGCGATCGACTTCTCGATCGGACCATTCCACTTTCGATCCGATCGAAAAGTCCACTTTTTTGATCAAAAACCTGCTTTTCGATTGACTTTTCGATGGACTTTTCGACCGGCTTTTCGATGGATTTTTCGATCGACTTTTCGATCGGGCCATACGGTTTTTCGACCGGCTTTTCTATCCGATCGAAAAGTCTACTTCTCGATCCGACACCCCTTTTCGATCGACTACTTTCCGATCGGATACCCGCTTTTCGATCGGGTATCCCTTCGCGATCGGATACCGGCTTTCCGATCGGATACCCGCTTTTCGATCGGGTATCCCTTCACGATCGGGTTCCTCTTTTCGATCGGAAACCCCTCTTTACGATCGGATTCCCTTCTTTTCGACCGGATACCCTCAGAAAATTTAATTTGGGGCTTAACGTTAAATTTAGTTTTGTTTAAAACCTTACAAACTTACGTTTTACAAAACCTAACACCAATTTAAATTAGATAACTAATTAACTTGTGTAATTCATAGTTAATAACAGACATCTAATAAGGTTTCAATTCTGGCCAACGCTGATTTGTTACCTGCATAATGTCATTTAACTTCTTCTCACAAGTAAACTTATTATCACTGATTTAAAATCAAATTAGATTAATTTATTAACTTGTATTAGTTATTGACATGTAGTAATTCTGGCCAACGCTGACTTGCTACCTTAATCAATGTCATTATTATTTCTAATACTAGTTAACTTATTTTAAATTAAACTAATTTATTTGCTTAAATTGATAACATCTTTAAAACCTCGATTCTGGCCAACGCTGATTCGTTGTTTTGCAATGATTATCAACTAAGAATTACGCATTCGCCTTTCGTATACAAGTGTTTCTTTTCTGGCCAACGCTGATGAGTTGCACATGTATTCAGCGAAACTAACTTGTACATAAAGCTTATGGTGTATCATTTCTGGCCAACGCTGATGTGATACATCACTTTATGCACATACCCTTATCTTGTTCATAATGCTTAGGTGATAGGCAAGTAACCAACGCGAAAGCCGATTCATTTAAGTAGAACCTAACTAGTCTGTTGTTTTGGTGATATAACAGACTATATCACATCTTCTTTTGTTTTATATTTGCACATTATTATCAATTATAAGAATGCCTTATTATTGCGCCTTAATTTAAATTTATGCATTCTTTATTATTATGCCTTAGTTAATGATTGTACATTATCTTCGTATATCATTATGCATTATTATTGTGCCTTAGTTTTAAGTACCCCTTAGACTCACTCTTAGATCTTCTTTTGAACTAATTTAACCTTTAATCTCCATAAAATTATCCACTCTAAATATATAATCACTAAACGTTTCGATAAAGATTTTCCTCTCATCAAAATAATCTTGATTATCTCTTAAGACAAAAGACTCTTAATTACTCTCTCTCATAAGAGGTTTTACAACCAAAACATTAAAAGCGAGTAAAAGTCTATTCGAATTGTCTATCATGATAATCAAAATCCCTTTAAACAAAGGATATCAGGGGAGATGTTTCAGATTTCTTAATCTAAACATCGTGTGAGTAATAAAATTCAAAAGGACTTCTTAAATGTATGCAAACACTTTATAAAATGTAAATTAGGTTAATGATTTAGTGAACATATCATAATGAAAAACATGACCCTTACAGGGCTCACACATGTTTTGAGCTAAACTTTTCTAGTGCATTTCTTAGTGAATTCTTTCTTAGCATAATTAAATGCTACTTAAAATTAGTCATCATGAAAATGAGTGCTTTATAGCATTGTGCATAAAGGATATATAATGCCTTAAACTAGAAAAGCAGATTTGTTCACCTCACTATCACTAACCCTTATACAATAAAATAGCTTAAATAAGGAGGATAGTTCTAATTTCTATTATAAGATACAAGAAAGCTTCCAGTTCTAATTCCTTAATAGAACAACTGGCTAAAAAGGATAATCAATAATGATAATTGTGCCCATTAATTTTCAAACTAACACAGTGAACTAAAACTAGTATTATAAAGATCTATTACAATCAATACACTAGAAATAAACCCTAAAACAACTATAATGAGAGTAAGTGACAAAATAAATGTCATAGTTGTATAAACCATGAAAAACTGTCATTGTATTACACTTTATGATACCTTATCATGATCCAACATCACTTGGAACTTAGTATCATTACTAAAGTAAGACATTGACGGTTATAAGTTTTCACATGGGTATGACAATGTCACATTTACCTTGAATTCTCAAAGTTGTTGGTTCTTCTTATCTAGTTGTCCTTACGTGGATTGAAATCTTTATAACTTATAACTAGATAATAAATGTTCACAATCTTTGTTATCACATAAGTGAGAACTTAACAAAGAAAATACATGTGTTAAGGGAATAAATAAAATATCTGGGCATAAAACATTTATCACTCAAATAATTGATTCTTGTATCTAATTAAGGAGAAACGTCTTTCTCACCTAAAACTTTTAAGGATAAAGTTGACATCAACTTTGTAACACCCCCAAAATACCACTAACGGAGTTCATACCGTTAAGGGGCGCGACTAGACCAGGATCCACAACCATAGTTACAAATACTAAACGAATCAGGGTCAGTTCAAACACAAGTTATAAATCAAAGTCTTAAATTACATACGCAGCGGAAATAATTATCCTGGCACTAACCACGTGCCTTACAAATTCATTGTTTTATAAATTCCCAACTTAAGTTAAATCAAAAATAAGAGTCTTCACGTGCCATGCCAACCTCCGGTGGATACTCCTTAGCGATCTGCAAAAGTTTAAACCACGCAAGTGTCAACCTAACGGTTGGTGAGTTCACAGTGGGCGTGTCATGCATTGGCCCGGTCTCATAATCATAATTCGTGTCAAGGTATACTTACAAGTCATTTATTTGTGAAAAGCGATGCTCGTAATTAAATCTCAGTTTATAAATGGTTTGTCCGTGACCTACGTCATCGGGTATGTACTAGTTCCGTAAAGTTAAAGGACTCAACCGATATCGCGGGTAGCTAATCCGTTGTTCCATGCTCTAAGGAAGTTTGTACCAAAGCTGACTTATTTTTGTGGGGGCCGAGCCATCCCGTACGGTGCGGACCTACGTCATCGCGGTTTTTGCCTCCCCCGTGTCCTCTCGGGACCACGGTCAAATAGGCTGATATTGTTCCTCCGTGCACTTCCCGTGCCACGGGGCGGAGTTTGTCAAACTCCAGTAGATCTACCCAACATCCCCTCGCTTTACAATTAATGGCACAATTTTAGTTGAGGACTTTTAAGTTATAAGGCATCCTTAGAAAACATGTGATATCATATGGTTTAGACTTTAACCTACACTAGCCATATTAAAACGTTTTCAGTTTTGTTTCAAAAATAGTTTGTTCAGAGTTCACAAGTGTTTCCCATAAAACACTTCAGTTCATCAAGTGGGTGCCAAGCATCCCGTGTTCTCATGTTCATCAGTAGGTGCCTAGCACTCTAGAGTTTATCAGCATTGTTTTCGTTAAGTTATTCGGTGTGGCCCAAACGGACTCACGGTAAGCGGGTTAGTGACACTCACCTTTGGTTGCACTGCTACACTTCAAGTAATCCAAATATTGTTGTTTAACGAAGACCTAGAACACGTTTAGGTCTTAAGTATTAGTTTCGTGTCTAATCTTTACTTAACGTCACTATGGCCCATAACATAGCATGTTGCAACTATGACTCGACATACTGACACACGACACCAATGGTTGATCATAAACAAGGGTTCATATGAATCAGATATCAAACATGTTTCATCATGGCATAATCATGTAAGTCATGGCATAACACTTAAGCAAATTTCACAAGTTTGGTTTTTAGGTCAGGTCTTAGTTTCGCTAGCATAGTTTCGCTAGGCAGTTTCGCTAGGTGCACGGGCAGCACTTTCGCTAGGCAATGCCCGGTGACACAGTTTCGCTAGGCTAGTTTCGCCCGAAACTGCTGACGCAGTTTCGCTAGCCTAGTTTCGCAGGGAAACTGGTTTGAACTTTCGTTCAGGTATTTCGCTCGATAGTTTCGCTCGAACTGGTCTGGTCAGGTTACCCGGCGACATTATAGTTTCGCTGGTCAGTGTCGCTGGAAGGAGATATAATTTCGCTACTTAGTTTCGCCCAGAGAACACGCAGTTTCGCTGGTCGCGAAAAACATACGGATTTGCCTAAAAATCAACCTAACAGCTTCTGATCATACATGCAATTCATTATCTAGCATCCATAGGCATTTACCAACATAAATCAAGCAGCTTTATCATGTTTAACATGCATTTTAATCATCAAATCTCTAAAAACACTTCTAAACCCTAAAATGACCAAAATTGCATAAATCATCATCATGGTTTGTTTTTACACGTAAAGTTTCTGACTTTATGGTAGATCTAGCATCCTAAAGCATATTTACAGAAGATCAAGCAATATCATGAAGGTTTGGTCATGCTTTTTATGAAAAACACATATAAAACACAAAATGGAGGTTTTTGGGACTCACGGTTCGATCTCCTAGCTTGGTAGATGATGGTTTGGGGCTGAGATCTCGACAACTCGGTGTGAACCTTGACTGGCCAGAATCTCCAGGAGAAAAGAGTGTGTGTGTGTTTGTTGTGTGGTTTAAGCAAATGAGGCTACTAGGGTTTATTAAGTTTATTTATATCAGGAGCCAGTTTCGCTGGCAGTTTCGCTGGCCAGGCGAAACTAGCTCTGGTCTCGTGATATTGGATTGTCTTAGCTGGCTACCGGGCGACACTATAGTTTCGCCCGTTAGTTTCGCTGGCTACTAAAACAGGTCAATTTTCACATAATCAAGTATTTACAATTAATCCAGCTATTCATAATAATAAGTCATGTATTTAAATCACATTGCACATGAAGACAATCAATGATGAACACATAACACATATGGACGGGTTCGGTGATCAACCAAAGGTCGTGGACGTATTCGGCCTAGTTAAGCATTAGTTACTAAGTTAACACTTATAACGTAACTAACGGGTTTGTCTAACGGAAGTTAACCTTGAAATTCTCGGGTGTCACAAACTTAATCATAAAATAAAAGTTGTGAGATAGACCTAACAGATGAAATACTAAGATTGACATATAAATAATGGTCACACTCTCAATCCTTTACTAAGGATCATAGTAATGTGAACCAGTAGATCATGTATGGTACTTCTAAAGATACATCATTAAGTTATGTATCTAAGTATCCTTATAAACATGATAATAAATATGTCATCTCAGTTACATATCTATTCCTATATACCAAGGCTCTTAAAATAGCAACTCATATGCTAAACAAGGTTACCTAAATGTCCCTAAAATTCTTTCTGAAATCCGGACATGAAGACAACCAAGTATAAACCATATGATTAGTTATTAGCCGCAATTAAACCTAAAAAATCCTCCACACTAAGCATGTTGCATACCAAGTCCTTTAGAAATCCTAAGTTTAGTGGGAGTAGTCCAAGTCCTTAGCTATGACTTGTCCCTTAAGGTCAGTGGGAGTAGTGAAAAGTCCTTATGCATGGCTTGCCTGAAAGTACAAGAGGCGGGGGGAGAGACACAGTTAAATTTAACTTTGAATTTAACTCCGATTACACCTCTTGTACACCACGCTACTATAACACTGATCCACTTCCACAAACTTAGAAAATAATGTTACTCATAAAATACCTGACTTAAATTCTGAAGAGGAAATCTATGAAACTATTAATGTTTTTCTTCAACTCGTTAGATCCAGCTTAGTAGGTCATCAAGGTATGAAGTTTCCAATTAACTTTGATGATTATGAACCTACCTTAATAAAGCTTACATGGATATTGGAAAGATTACTAATCATATCTCTTATACTAGAGCCATTATTAGCAATCAATCAAAACATCTGATGGAATAAAGCTATAATGAGCTTAACTCCCTAAAATCAGAATAACGTTAGACGTTTAGTTTTCCATAGCTAAACTGAAATCCGAAAGGAGAAATTAAACGTTATAAATTGTGATTGGTTTCTAAAGGCTATTAACAAGTTAATAACTCCTTTTCTAAAGGGTTCTTTGAGAGATAATTATTGTCCTTATTACTCACTCATAATTACGAGTGACATTTAACGGCCTTATAAAATATCTTTCCTTAATACTCACTTAACATGAAGACATGTTCATAAACTAAACTTAAGGTTCAATCCTGAAAGTTAAAGAACACTTAGTCTTTAAGATGAGTAAATATAAAGGGTTAATATAAGCAAAACTTATAAGTGAATTTAAATTTTGATGATGTTACAAATGTAATCATTCTTCATCAAGAATAGGTGGATAAATGGACCTACCTTAAGATGAGTGGGAGCAACTAATACTACATTTGCCCTTATATATATATATTATTTTAGGCAAATAATTTATTAGTCTTGTTGCATGAGTCAAAGCGACTTATTCTCGCATAATTTTGACATTAAAATCTTGAAGATGCTTCTTATTCAATAAGCATCAATATACATCAAGATCAACCTAACGAGACATTAATTAAGTCTCATTAGATTAATTATGTGTTCAACACATTACAACATGCAACGTTGCTCTTAGTCTGTAACTCTGGTAACTAAAGGAGATTACTAATAAAGGTTCAAGAAATTAAATCTTATGTTCAAGTCTATGCTCGTTTAGATATTGCCTGCATTGCTAAATACTAGAAATGATGAAGATCATTTCCTAAGCATCTAAGATGGCATTTCAATATCTATAAGAAACGAAAGACTATAATTTGAACTATAGAAGAAGTGAGAAACTTAAAGCAGTTGACTATCTCTAAATTTTGACTTTATTGTATTCAAAAGATATTAAATGTCAACTCAGGGGTATATCCTTATGTCTGCGGACAGATTTGTCTAATAGATCATGGAAGAGTCATAAGAAAATGATAACAACAAGTTATTATGACATGATATATTTGTCACTAAAACATTGTTGGTAAATTTATCATTAGACTCCTAAACTCCAGATAAATAACATATTGAAGACTTACTGTGATAAAGTCAGCTACCCTAATTTCTTAAAACAGTAACAGTTTTGAGCGGAGCTGCATTGAATTTTCGATACAAGTTTTGTTCATTTAAGAACAAATAGAGGAAACTAACTTCTTGTATTGAAAACATTCATGATATGCTTAAGGATCCTATAACTAAAGGTCTATCCTCATAAGTCTTTTCTGAGATCTCATAACAAAGACGAGGTTTACTAATGACCAAGCATATCACAACGTGAATGACTAATTATTAATTTTCCTCATACGTTTGATTTTGTCTCTTAATATGTTATGCATGCCTTATTGACATATAGACAACTTTATTATAAATCAACGGAAAGGGCTTACTTTGGTAATTGATTCTAAATTTATGTTGAATTTTAAATTTGGGATTGTAGTATGATTAATGGGGGTCTTGAGTTGGATAATCAACTCTATGACTGTATTTTTCTGCTGCAATTTTTGTTTAAAATTGAAATGAGTATTAAATTCTGATCAGACTTATCTAATACCTCATATAAATGATCATTCGGTCAAGTGGGAGAATGTTAGACATAATTTATATATATATATATCAAAATATATATATTACGTATATATATATATAAATCTTATTTATGTCCTTTATCATTTATCTTAAATAATCAATTACGTATTTAACCCTATCTGGTATTACTTGATGGACGTAATTACCCTTACTAGATAGACTAGGGTTTCCCCTTGGGTGTATAAATAGGGCCCTTAGGGAGAGATTAAAGGTTAATCACCACACCTCTAATTCGCTCTCTCTTTCTCTCTCGGCTCTCTCTCTAAACCGTAATACCCTTTACGGTTTCTACTCCATCTTTAGCATACACCCTAAAGGGGAACCAAGGCTACTCACAGGATGGACAACCATGACTGTTGCTGATCTCAATCAGATGACAACAGGTAATCTTTATTATTATTATCTGTATTTTATATTAACGATTTCAGGATTCGATCAACATGCAGTTGTGGCGGCTGGTGTAGGTGGTTATGGCCGTTGCAGGCTTGCATCAACTTTCTTAAAGGAACAATTAATATATGACTTAAAGAAACAATTAATATAAATCAAACCAAGATTCCAATATGTGTATGTGCTTGAAATATGAATGAGGATAAAGTGAAAAAAGCATCATACTAATTCCACGATAGGCTGTTAAAGGAACAATTAATATATGACTTAATGAAATAGTTAATATAAGATTGGTTATTATTCTTCACTTCCATGAGCTCCATTTTTTTTTGAACGGCAATTTGGCTCAGCGGTGTATCGGGACTGGTTACCCTGGACCTACCCACTGTCCCGAGTCTAAACCTCATAGCGAGGGAACCCGGGAGCGCCCCCCATTTGCACCATCGGGCGGGAACCGGGCAAGCCCGTAAACCCTCCCTTGTGACTCAGGATCAAGCAAGCTCAATCCTTCATTGCCCACCAATATCTCACAAAGTGGTGTGAGTGAGACTAGAACTTGGGTCTCTTCAACCACAAGCTTAGAATTTTAACCACTACACCAACTTTGCTTGATCATGAGTTCCATTGATTTAAAAAAAAAAACAGAAAAGATTACTTCAATATGAAGAACATCATGTTCATAAGCAATCGCATTCACACTACCTCTATGTCTCTCGAATTCAGCAACGTGCAAAGTAGCCGAACGAATATCAAGTATGTTGGGCTATACTTTATGAGGCATGAACATTAGATTGGGCTTATTTGTTTTTGGGCTTAGTATGTTTACGGTTTGGGCTTGTTGGGCTTAGGAGTTTACGATTTCTTGTAGGGTTTTTTGTAAGGGTTGTACAAATACCCAACCTGTTTATGATTAATACAAGTTTGCAGTTTACGATTTCCAGTTTTTTCTCTTTACATTTACGATCGCAAACTCGGCTTCATTGAAAATTGATTGTTCATCATTCAAGACTTGATTGTGTTGCTTGTTCTTCACCTTAAATCTTGTCTTTTTCATCATCTTCTTCTCGAATCAATCACAAACGAGGTTTCCGCACTTGTTTGTGTTTACGATATCGTGCTCGGTTGTTGTTTCTGGACCAACAATTGGTATCAGAGCTAAGAATCATCTGATTCGAGGTTCCACGATATTGGATTCGAGTGTTTGGCTGGAAAAAGTGTTGGCTTGTTGCTGTTCTGGGTGTTTACGATCGTTTCTGGGCTGCTCTTGAAGATTACGATCAGTGTTCTTCATCAAAACTGAGTTTATGACTTCAAGACTGGATTTTTGAGTATTTACGATTGTGTTTACAACTCTGTACGACCGCATTTACGATTCTATACGTTGTTTACGACTTCAAGATCCAAGCTTTGTGTGTTTACGACTGCGTTTACGATCGGAATCGGGTTTACGAAATTGCTTACGATCCGAAGCTGTTTACGACTACGCTTACGATCTGGGGTGTGTTTACGATCGGCGTTTACGGTCTGCTTGCGTGTCAAAATCGTAAACAGGTGTTTACGATCGGAAACAGATTTGGACAAATTTTTAATTTTTCTTAAGTTTTCGTCATGGATTCTGAACCGAGCATGTACCAAAAACTGGACTTTGAGATTGGATCGACTACCCGTCCTCCCAGACTCAAATCTGCTGATAACTTCCTTGAATGGAAATACAGATTCCAGAACCATTTGAAAAGTGTTGATCTGAGACTTTGGAGATCTGTTGTCAATGGGCCATTCATACATACTCACACAGAAGCAGGAAAGGTTGGAGTAGTGAAAACTGAAGAAGAATACTCAGATGATGATTGGGAAAGGTGTAACAAGGATGAAAGAGCGCATGCTATCATGACAATGGCATTGACTCCGGAGATTGCTCAAGGATTTAAGAAGTACAAGACTGCAAAGAAGATCTGGGATGCTCTGGTGGTTGCATATGAAGGAAATCCCGATATCAAGGCGAGCCATAAACAGATGCTGAAGCAGAAGATTAATTTGTTCAATCACATTCAAGGAGAGTCCTTTGAAGCTCAAGTTCAAAGATTTGTGTCCTTAATTACTGAGATGTCAAGCTACGATGTTGAACCAGAACAGGAGGATAAGAATCTGAAACTGTTGAACAGTTTACCCAAAAATTGGAATACCAATATTTCAATCATTAAAGATAACAACAAGCTTGAGGAGTTGACTGTTGATGAGCTTATTAACAAACTGAAGTCAAAGCTGATTGATGATAAACAGAGAGAGCTGAATCATTTAAGTTCACTCAGTATGGCAGGAAAACTGAATCAGGCTCTCTTATCTGAAGAAGTTGGGTCAAAGCAAGCTGTAAGTTCGACTGGAAATGATTCAAGTGTCAGGACCAGATTTGAGCTCGTTGTTCTCATATGATTCATCACGCAAGTGCGGAAATCATGTGTGATGGTCGATTCTGGATGAATCTGCATCAATGCTCACCCATTGATGATTCCTAAAGCTCAAGAACACACACTAACACCAAGAACACACACACAAAAGCTCTCTGTAGAAAATACACCTTGAAG
This sequence comes from Deinandra increscens subsp. villosa, assembly GCA_039602395.1. Classification (NCBI taxonomy): domain Eukaryota; kingdom Viridiplantae; phylum Streptophyta; class Magnoliopsida; order Asterales; family Asteraceae; genus Deinandra; species Deinandra increscens. Next base: position 55,834 of record JBCNJP010000131.1, read on the forward strand.
CATACCCAATAGGGTTTTCCAATTGGTATTTATACTACCTGATAGCTTGGGACAAAAAGAATGTTTGACACAATACAATCATTACCTAGTATTCAGCAAAATATTCCATCAGGACAACAAGTTCGCTAAGAGTTAAATCAAGTTCACTAGCACTTATTAAGTTCGCTAACAAGTACGCTAGGTAACAACACGTCCACTAACAAGTACGCTAAGCATTATCAAGTTCGCTAACAAGTACGCTAAGCAATAACAAGTACGCTAAGCAATAACAAGTCCGCTAACATGAACAAGTACGCTAACAAGTTCGTTAAGAGCAAGACAAGTACGCTAGGAACAAGATCAAGACTGCTAAGTAAACAAGTTCGCTAGGAATAAACAAGTCTGCTAAGACAAGCATTCAAACAAGTACGCTAAGAGTAAAACAAGTCCGCTAGGTACATAAGTCACAAGTCCGCTAAGAAGCATAACAAGTACGCTAACACATAAACAAAGTTTACCAAGTACATATCCAAAGTCAATTACAAAACAAAGTATCAATTACAAGGTAAGACAACAAAAGGTTTGTGTTGCTAACAAATAGGTTCTAACATCAAGTGCTAACAGAAAGTCAACTGCATACGTGGCACGATCTCAAGCAAGTTCTAGTGGAATGGTCAACGCTGATGAGGCTAATGTTACCAATGATCCCAACTTTGCCCTTGGAATGGGATTTATGAACAGTTACCATGCACTTATGGCTGGAACATTGGTGTCTACTGATATGCTGTCAGGAGAACTGAACCAGATCAATTCTGAAGATGTGGAAATGCTTGATGTTTCCTGGCAAATGGCAATGGTAGTTTTCCGCGCTTAGAAGTTTATGGCAAAAACTGGAAGGAATGTATGGAAGGATCAGGATAAGATAAGGATGGGTTTTGATAAGAGCAAGCTCAGATGTTTCAATTGTGATGAGTACAGGCACTTTGCAAGAGAGTGTACCAAGCCAAAGAGGGAGAAACCAGAAGAGAAGAAAGCTGGAGATGGTAAAGGGAAGGCTGAGACAAAGGCTTTGGTTGTGCAAGACTATGGAGAGTATCAATGGGCTTCGCAGGTAAGGGAACTCAATCTGCCAGGTACTATGATTGCTCAGATGGAGAATGATGATGATGAGGAGCATGCATATATGGTCACAGAAGAAAAGTCAGAAGAGAAAGAAGAGAACCTGATTGAAGACAAGGAAGCTTTTGCAGCTGAGGTCGACAACACAAAGGTATGTACTAATCCTACTTGTGCACGTTTAATTCCTGGCCTAGACAACTTTGGAAGAATAGTGAGATAGAATTATTTGATATGCAATGTTCTAGAAGTTCGTTTAAGGGTAGATGGGAAAAGAGTGAGGAGAAAGTTAAAGCTCAGAAATTGGACATAGAGATATACCAAGCCCTTGCCTCTGAGAAGTCTGTCCTTTA
>JBCNJP010000131.1:57781-81781 GCA_039602395.1 Deinandra increscens subsp. villosa
CCGGTCAACGGTTTCGGGTGTGAGCGAGAATGGAATCATAGTCGAGGATACATAGAACAACTTCTAATAAATTAAAACTTCATAAAACATTACTTCATTTCATTTGCAGCGGAAAAGATAGTGGAAACGATAATGTCTTACAATGTGAAAACATAAAGTCTTAAACTAATATTAAAAGCATAAATCAGTTTATTTGGATAGTCGGGACTATGACTCCGAAAGCAGGTCCGATAGCGTACGTAAGCCCCCATTTGCATGTCTTCATGAGTTGCGTCAATTACCTAAGAAATCATGAGTTTAAAAGGTCAACATAAAGTTGGTGAGGTTCACAGGTTTAAGACTCACAGTTTAATCGTTGTAAAACAGTTTTCAGTATACTTAAATATTACGTTGGTACCGTTGTGGTTGCATGATCTCACCTGAACCATGATTTCAAATACTAACGGTTTACCCACCCAGCATCTCTTGCCCAGAGATGTTAAACAGAGCAGAATAACTGACGTGTACCCCCAGACAATCTAGAGTTAGAACTGGAGCTACCAGTTAGGGTAGGGTTGTCAACCCAAATAGATCTATTCACTAGCTATCGTTTCGTACAGAACTAATTGAAATCAATTAATGGTGGGATTACGGTTGTACAAACGTTTATAACGATAATGTACCAAGTTGGGCAATCAGTAAGAGAACAAGTAGTCATACGGCTAACAGATAAACCATAATATTAAGTAAAAAGCATTTATCAGATTTCATGATTTCTCCCCCAAAGTATAAAACAGTTAAAAGGAAAAGGGGCCGTGAAACTCACTGATTCAGTAGATAAGCAGAAATTTAGCAGGATAGGAACGGTAGCACGTAACGTCCTAAATAATTAAATAAACATATGCATAAGGTCTATGATCATTTGAGTAACATAAGTCACCCAAGTGATACCGGTCAAGTCTTGACGTTTTAATCCGTTTGTATCTTTGAAAACCCGTTAACTTGTATTTATCAAACAAATACGTTCGGTGATGATTTATATTTATGTTAAATAAATATAACCAAGGATTAATCATTTTTAACAATTCAACCAAGTCTTGAATATTGAGTTTTAAAAGAATAATAATGTTTATTATTATTTTCATAAGTTCGTTGTAATTATTTCTAATTAAATAATTACATATTCGATTTGTTAATCTTGCAAGTTATAATTATATTTAATAATTATGAATAACAATACTTTGGTGAATAAAACATGGTTTAAATCTTTAGCAAATAATTATTTGTCAAGAATAATTATTAAACGTTTGCTTTATTTTTAAAACATGAATCGTTTGAAAGATATATTCTATGTTATAGCATTTAACCATTTATTTTTTTCGAAAGCATTTAATATTTCATTTGTATGAAATATATATATCTTTCATGAATATTTTCAAAACATTGTAACGACGCTTGGATACATAAAATCGTCTTTCATAAAAACTTGATTTTATTTAAAGTCTCTAACAATGTAAGTCCATTTTTGGTTACTTTGATTTTATTAAAGTAACATTAAAAATCCATGTAAGCATTTAAAGTTAATAGCTTGTCTTTGATTTATTTTTATAAAATCCTTTTATAAAAATATTTAGTTTTCACAAGTGACATTTTTATAGAATAATCCATTTATCTCCAAAGTTTTAGAAAGGTTAAAACTTGTAATAAATCCAAGAATTTATGTCACATTAATCATTTGACATAAATATTATTCTTACCATTTTTAGTACCAAATCTATATTTATTCTTTTTGTCTTGAACATATTTAATGTGTTATTTATCCAAATCAAGTAACATTCTTTTTGTTTTAGTCATAGGTTACATATGTAACATTTGTTTAATCATTTCATCTTGTTTTAATATTGTTTTAACATGTAACATAAACATAAATAACAATCAACTAACACATTGGTGTTAGGACTTTATAAATGTAAATAAACAATCAACTAACACATTGGTGTTAGGACATGTAAATATAAATAAACAATCAACTATCACTTTGGTGTTAGGACATTTAAATATAAATAATCAACTAACATTTTCATGTTAGGACAATTAAATATAAACAATCAACTAACATTTTTATGTTAGGACAAATAATGTAAACATTTATAGATTAGCATTTTTTTATATGAGGAGGCTTGGAGGTTTGTTTAGAATCAACTAACTTATGAAACCAAAGTTCCATAGACAAAATTCAAGGTGCACACCATATTACTTTCCTTGGATTTCATAAGTGTGTTTCACCACACTTGTTGGCTATCTTTAAGCATTTAAAATGCACCAACAAAGTGTTTGATCTTGGAAGAAAGGAGATTAAGAAAGAGTTTTTGTTAGTTGATCAACCAAACACAAGCATTCTAGTTATTTAGTGGATTGTTGTCAAGACTTGAGGGGTTTAAAGGGTGGAAATATGTAGGAGAAATGAGTTAGAAAAACTCACAACAAAAGAAGAAAATCGGTGGAGGGTGGCGGTGGTTTACGGTGGCCGGCGGTGGCAGCAGGGCGGCGGCAGGGTGGTTGGCCGGCGGCGGTCGGCGGTGGGGTGGTGGCTCTCGGCCGAAGCAAGGAGGGAGGGAGGGAGAGTAGTGGAAGTTGGTTTGGTTGGGTGCAAGGGAACATGGGAGGGGTTACCTCCTACTTATACTCAAATTATGGGTTATTAACCCTTGGGTAATTATGTGTTGTCAAGTTCTTAAGCACTCCCAACTTCTCTAGTTGTAGGGGATTAATTTTATAAAACTTTCATGTGTTTTATTAAAGGTTTAACACTTTTATAAAATATGTATTGGTTAGGAGCTTATAAAAAATCACAACTTTTTAAAATATACTCCAAGTATATTTAATCCAATAGAATGGTGGTTTTTATTTTTATAAAAGTTGTTGACCCAAGTTTTATAAAAATATTAGTGAGTTAAAAAGGATTGGTTTATTTTTATAAAAATTAGTGGGCTTAAACAAATAATTAAATTTGTTTACAATTGGGCCGAAGCCCAATCGAGATAAGGAGGGGGAATGGGCCGAAGCCCATTCGGTTCTTGGGTTGGTGAAAGAGCCTGGATACGGATCGGTTTGGACGAATTGATCGAATACAAAACGTAATCAAATGAGAATCAACACACAAAACGTAAATAAACTCAATCTCTTATTGATAGAGAATCAGAGTTACAGAGAATTACACAGAGACAACTCACAGACAAGTTCGCTCAAACTCTCTCAGAAACTTACAAAATACAAAGACACAAATCTATTTATAGACCTACGGACGTCCAAACTCCATAGCTTGTCCGAACCCCAGGTTCGGCCAAGGCTCGGCCAAGGTTCGGACGGAGTTCGGCCAACAGACCTAAATCAAAACTTCGTGTCTTCAATTGATCCAGCTCATTGCCATTTCGTGTATCAACAGTTGGGCCGCGAGCCGAAAGGGAAATGCTTTGACTGCTGCTTCAGATTTGACTTTCTGCTGGTTTGTCGAAGCCTGTGTCGAACCTGTCTTTACTGTCTTTGTGCTCTCTGGATTTCCTGATGAAGAAACACCATTTTTGCAACTGCACTTACAGCTGCATGAACCAACTGAAGAAATAGGAGACACAGCTACTCCCTTGAGTTTTTCATTCTTCACTCCAGCTGTTGGTTTCATACTCGGATGCTTGATGGTGATCTTTGGCCTCTCAACTTTAGGTTCACTTATCACTCCATCGGTTATTCCCTTGAACTTGGAGGAGAAGGATGGTAATTCATATCCTACATCTGGTTCTTGGTCAAACATTGATCCAGATGTCATAAAGATCTTCCCCTCAGGCCGTGTCGTCAATATCACCTTTTCCCTTTTGACTTCGTCAATTACTTAGAAGCATGGGGTTTCAATTTTAGGATATGGTTTCAACTCTATCCCAACATCATCAGACTTGGAATTATGACACCTGTTGTATTCTCGGCACTCAGCATCATTGTCTGATATATCCTCTGTTCTCCCTTCACCATAAGTCATGTTTGCTTCATTATCAATTTCTTCTTGAGTCAATGGTGTAGTTCCAACCAAGACACTATCAATAGGAGGAGCAGCTTCATTATAATCAGAATTGGTTCGTTCAACCTGATCCTCACTAAGGAGCATTCCTATAATGTCCCTGGGAACTGGTGGAGGAATAATGATGTTTGCAGCCAAGGACTTATCAGATTTCTCTGATCCGAACCCAACTTGACCCGTTACAAGAGCATGTGACAGTTCCTTTACAACATTTAACATTCGCTTATTTCTTTCCTGATTGCAATCATACTTGACCTGCAACTCGTTATATTTTTGTTGCAGTCCATCCAGTTGCTTCTTTAGCTCACCAATCTCAATCTTAGCCTGATCATATAAAATACTCTTCTCCGTTGATAGCTTTTGATATTTCACAATGTCTAGTTTCTGAGCTTTTACCTTCTCCTCATTCTTTTGCCATCTACCCTTAAAAGAACTCCTCTTGCATTTTATCTCAAATAATTCTATCTGATAATTTTTATAAATTTGCCTAAGTCCAGGAATTATACGAGCACAAGGGGGATTGGGGCATATCTCAGTTTTGTCAAGTTCATCTGTGAAATCATCTTTGTCCTCAACTATATTCTTTTCTTCAACCACTGAACTCATTTTCTTTCTTTAGATATGCAGCCTTTGAAGATTTTGAAGAAACGGCAAAAACGGCAAAAGTACTATTCAAAGAATAGTGTCAAAAACTTAAAACTGAAAAACGGAGGCCTTCAGAGTGGAATTTGGGGGTCCAAACGAGCTCCCCAGGACGTTAGTTCCGGGGTAATTCTGGGGCTTGTTGTCACGAACGTCGTGTTAAAATTTGAGCTTCTAACTCCAAACGAGTCAAAAGTTACGTCCGTTTCCGTGAAAGTGTGAAATAGTGACTTTTTGCCGCAAATCCTGTTTCCGATTGTAAACCCTGTTTCCGATCGTAAACACCTTCAGTCGTATACACCTTCAGTCGTAAACACCTTCATTCGTAAACTTGATTCTGATACCCCTTAATCGTAAACACGTTTCCGATAACTGCCAATCGTAAACACGTTTCCGGCTGGTAAAATCGTAAACACTGATTCCGGTTGAACTTGATCGTAAAAACCCAAAGCACCGATCTTGAAGTCGTAAACTCGATTCCTGTGATCGTAAACACCAAGTTGTTGAAGAACACGAAGAACACCAATCGTAAACACTCAAACCAACCCAGAAACTGATCGTAAAACTCCCTGGAACAGCAGCAGCTCCGATCGTAAACCCTTAAAACAGCTTCGAAACCTTCAAAAACTCGAACCTTTTCCAGAAAAAGCTTGAATCCAATATCGTGAGAACCTCGAAACACTCGTTTCTTGGCTCTAATACCAATTGTAGGTCCGGAAACAACAACTACTCACGATATTTTAATCACAAACGAGTGCGGAATCCTCGTAAGTGATTGATTCAAGAAGAAAGTAGAAGAGAACACAAGAATACGATGATTAATCCAATGAAAACTTGAACTTTGCACACATGAACTTGTCGGGTACAAAACTTGTAATCGTAAACTCCTCTCTCTCGGGTTTACGATCGTGAACACTAGTGCTCCTCTAGAAATCGTAAACTAGCCACTAGAATCGTAAACTGGCAAGCCCCAAATAAGGAGGTCTAGTGGGGTTTATATAGGCACCCCAATGGGTTTACTATTGGGCCTCTTGAGTCATAAACCTAACAGTAAACTCAAGCCCAACCATAAACTAGCCTACATACAATAACCAAACTAGTCTACTAAACTAATGAAACCCTCTAAGCCCAGCCCAACATATTTAATATTACAAGCCTCATAATCTAGCCTCTACACATATCCACATCCTTTTGAGATTAAAGAGAAGAAGATGAAGAAGATACAAGAGGGGGCTAGAAAAGACGTCGAAAGAGCGTTTGGTCGGTTAAAGGAAAAGTGGGCAATAGTTGATCGAAAGGGTCGTCCAATAAAAAAATCGCTAATGGAGAACATTATGTACGCTATCATTATTCTAAGCAACATGACTCTCAAAGACGATGGCCTTGCTATATCACCGGTCCACATTCGAGATCCGCCATTTAGCCGAATGTCATTTTCGAATTGCGAGATAGTGAGACTCGTTTTAAACTTAGATTTGATATCACCGAGCACATCGAAAACACAATGGAAGTGTTTTTAACCGAAGAGGAGGAGAACGCTTAGTTTTTTTTTTAATTTTAATAAATGTTGTAGTTTTATATATTTTATTTTTAAGTTATAATTTTTTTATTTTTAATGAATGTTGTTTACTTTTATTATTGTTTATTAAAAGTGGTTTAAATTAAAAAAAAATGGAATTGGAGGAAGCCACCCAAGCCACACTACTACCATACCTTGTGGTGTTACTCCCAAGCCACACTAAAAACACCAATTTATGTTGTCAACATCTCATTGATTGGTGGACATACTCCACCAAGTCACACTACCACCATACCTCATCTACTACTCTAATAAGTGAAGAAATAATTTGCCACGTGTCTTCTCCTGATGATACCTAGCTACTTTTATTTTCGCGCTCAATCTTGCCTGTTCCCCCTCTTCCTAAACCTAAATCGCATTAACCACTGTCGCATTCAATTTATCAGTTTTGGAATTCAATCACTCTCCTTGTTCATACCCCTAACTGGCATTGAATTCTTTGCGTTTCGTAATTGAATCTCTATGATCAATGTCTTAAATTGGGGATGTCAAGCGGCTTAGATTTCAGTTTTGGTTCCTAAATCAACGTCCTAATAAATCGCGGTGCGTCTCCATTCCTCACCTACATTGCTCCCTTCCTCTTCACGTGACTCTGCAAGTAGATTTCGCTGCCTCCATGTGGACCGTTCTATCTTAGCTTTGCGCCGTTCGACCTCAGGTGATATCTCCGGTTGCAATTCTTGATTTCCTTACCTTGGTAATAAATTAACCATGTTCATAATGTTATTTGGATTAGATATTGATGAACGCTTAGGTACTAACTGTTAATCCGGTATATTAAATTGATTTTTTTTCTTGGTGGTCATACCCTTCATTCATTTATTGTTAATCTACTCTGTAAAATGGATTTTGCTTTTGATTCTTGACCTGTTGGATCTTCCGGAACCTTATTGGAAGTTGATTAAATAAACGGTCTCAATCTTGTATTTGATTTTGATTAGGTATGATTCAATTTAACAACACCCATATCATTTGAAAATACCACACCAACTGTTTGTTTTTATGGTTCAGCTCAACTAAAAAGATTGGGGATTTTATGAGCATTTTAAATCAATTCAAGTATCGAACAAAGTGACAAACATTTTGATCCGGCCTTTTGAAAATAGCACACTAATTGTTTGTTTATTTGCTTATTTTGATCCGGCCTTTTAGAAAGTCATTTGCAGTATGTAGATATTGTCATGCTTTACAGTATGGGTTATCAAAATATCATTTGCCTTATTCTTATTCCATTGTTATGGTTAATTTGGAAGTCCATGTTTGGGAGTGAAAAATTGTATGCAATATTCATATGTAGATGAAAGATAGATGTATATACATTGATAATAGCTTATGCATAAAACATATGTGTTGATGACATGTGAACCATTTTATGATTTATAGGAATTTATTTCTTTGGTAGAAACTGTAATGCTTTACAGTTTGGTTGATCAAAATATCTTTTGCCTCATTATACTTCCACTGTTATAATTTGGAAGTCTATTTTAGTGAACCCTTTTATGGCTTTCAGAAATTTATTACGAGCATGTACACATAGTGTTTGTTTATTTGTTTTAGTTATGCTAAATAGATTTGGTATTTCCCTAAATAACCATGGCCAACATTCTTTAAAATTAGACGTCAAATGTAGTATTCATATATTTATATCCTACCAACCGAAAAACAGTATATCATAAGTTAACAAGAAACTTAAATTCTTTGTATCTTCCATTTTTCTTTTTTCAAAAACCCGGTACACATCAAAGCCGTCTTTAAAGAAGAGTTTGGTAGATAATGGATCAGGTTGGGTCCCTCTTGGTAGTTTGAAGCTGATAATAATTTGCATGCTTTAGTAGAAGTTCATATACAAACATATGCAGCAGATGTAGCCTCAAAGCCACTTCCTGCTTCACTGGCCGATGTAGCTTTCTCACACGCGGCTACACTTCTTCCTGCAACAAAGGTACATCATGCTTACAAAGTTACAATTTGTTCTTATAAATTTAAAAGTAATCTTTTAGGAATAACTTTCTTACTTTTAATGTAGTCTTATAAATCTATCTAGCACTCTATAGAATCGGGTCCATTCTAACACTTTTGAGCAAGTCTAACAAAAAAATGTAAATTTGTTTCCGTGTAGAACATGCTGGAATAAATCTAGAGATAAGAAGGTTTCTAAAAATTGCTGAGACAACAGTGCAAAGATATGTGGTCAAATATGGTCATGAAATGACAGCAGAGTATCATTCATGGTCTTTGTACTGAAGAGGTAAATGTGGCCGTTTTTATACTTCACATCAGTATCATCATGTTATTGGTGTCAAATGTAAAATTATTTGTGTTTGGATCTTATGTCTTGGAGTAACTATACTTGGTTGAGCTTGACATGAACCCATTTATTCAACTAGGAAGGCTGTTTTAATTTCTAAGTGTATACTTTTCATAATTTTGGCTACACACATATAGAAATTAGAGCAACTGTGTCAAAGTTATATCATATCTGGAATGATTAGCAAAATTATCCAGAAAATCTTAAATATGAAATTCCTCATTTTGAAAACATCATATATTTCATAAGCACTTCAAAACCGAAGAATCGGCCATATGCATTCTATCAATCATATGACATAATTTATTTTAGGTTAATTAAGAACAGACGTGTCATGCTACTATCTATTATGTGCTTTGGTTTTGATTTTATGTTGACGGAAGGATAACAGTCCTGTAATGATATATTGAGTCTATGATTGTTTTGTAGAATGAATATGAAAATTTCAAATTTAGAAGATTACAAACTTGGATCTGAAAAATGGTGCTTTGCTAGATGACTTCTGGTGTTGAGAGTTTGACGTTGTTCAAGACAACAAGTAGCCTACTTTTCTCCTAAATTGCTTCATCATTTCAAATAGATCTTCTTTAATTAAAAAGTCAAAATAACTTGTGTGAAAGAATCTAAAACTAACAGTCATGTTTCATTCATGTCCAAAACACATTCTTGCCACGAGAGATTATGCTTGCAATATAAGTCTCCGCATGATGGAGGTAACTTTTTTATATTTGAAAAGATGGCTTTCCGTTCATCAATGTAACAGTGATGATTCTGGATTTTTAATCATTATCGCTACCTCGATTTACTGAAAATACCTCAATGTGAAGAAAAGTTTGATCAACACCTTCTTTTGTTCCATATAGACGAAGTATTTAGCCCATGTATTCAGACTACTCTTTATCGTATTGCAAAAGCTATTCTTGCTAGGCTTGCACATTTCTTAAACTCTAATGTCTCATTAGGTATAAATTTAATCACACCTATTTGTATGCCTTTCCATTAATGGCCACACTCAGCAGCACAAATGAATTAATAAGTGAATTAGAAAAGCGGGTGGTATCTCATTTTTATTGCAAGTTGAGGCCATAAATTTATGTTTTCTTATACGTTAATGAGGTAAAAAAATTAAAAATTATATACGAATCTACGAATCATAGCTCACCCCTTGTAACCCACAAGTTCAAGCACTACATTGACCTGTTTAAATCTTCAACCCATACAACTACACTTTGCTCATTACAAGTTCTGAGGATCCAATATCCGATCTTATAGATTTTGTTTACCCATCCATTCTCAATAATTTCAATGACCCAAATTTCTTTCAGGACAGAGCAATATTGACACCGACCAACGAAGATGTTCAAGAGAAATGATCGTATGCTGTCAATGATCCCAGGTGATGAAAAAGAATACTTGAGCTCAGACAGTATATGTTAGTCGGAATATGTCCATCAAGACTTCGAACAAAGTCTATACTCTCCTAATATTCTAAATAGTCTAAGAATTTCAGGCCTGCCAAACCACAAGCTCATTCTAAAGGTGGGGGTTCCCATAATGTTACTTAGGAACATAGATAAAAAAATAGGCTTATGTAACGGACCCAAATTGAAAGTTGTGTCGTTGAGAAATCGTGTAATTGAGGCGACCATAATATCAGGCACTAACATTGGATATCGGAATTTAATTCCGAGGCTAAGCTTAACACCTTCTTAAAAAGAAAATCACTTTCAAATTCAAAAGGAGACGGTTTCCAATAGCCGTGTGCTTCACAATGACGGTAAATAAAAGCCAAGGACAGTCACTCGCAAAGATTGGTTTATTTTTTAGGAAACCGATTTTCTCACAAGGTCAGTTGTACGTAGCATTATCAAGTGTTAAAAGTAGAGAAAGACTGAAACTGTTAATATTAGACAAGGAAGGAAATATTGCAAATACAACATCTAACGTGATATACAAGGAAGCGTTAAGAGATTTGTAATTCTTACATGTTCACTACAATAAACCAACAATTTTGCATGTTCATCAAATCTATTTATATCTATGCTTACTTACATCCATGTCATGTTGGAAATAAATATTCCATAAAAATGCTATAGTCACAACATAAACTCGAAAAATAAGTGTACTACACTCATTCTAACGATATTTACCTATCAATACTTCACTAAATATGCCCCGTGTGCCCCACGGGTAACAAACCTAGTCCCCTTATATGCATTAGTGCAAATAAGGATTATATGTATTGATGAAAAAAAACTACCTAATGCATTATTTCATTAACAACATTGTATGCATTAGTAAACATTATTATCTCCTATACTAATGTCTCTAAGATAAGTTTATTCCGATAGAAAAAGGTATACTCAAATGAATTAGCATTGTGACACATAAGTAGACGTATATAAACGGATTTTATTTAGTTATTATGGTACAAAGTCATTTATTTATAAAACCAAATTATTATTATTATTATTGTTTTGTCATAAAACCCTGCATTTTAAAATTTAATTTGGATTGTGAATTTAACATGATACGTTGAAGCTTGAATTTAAGATGGATTAAATAATTTGAATATTTTTTTATTTTTGTACATATGCACTAATGCATATATGCAACAAAATACATGGGTATAAGTGCTCATATGCATGATTGCATATATTAATTTGTTCAAATATGTATTGTTTCATATATGTAATAAGTCTCATGAAACGTGTCTTAAAACACAAAATGTTTATATGCATTAGTGCAGATAAAGATCAGATACATTAATGAAAAATGATCACCTCATACTTTATTGCAATTCTAGAACTAACACATTATTTTTCTTTTTGTTACAAAAGGTTTAAAACTAACACATTATTATTTTTTATAAGATCACATTGTTTTTTAAAACTCTAATTTTTAAAATTTTAAAACTAACTCATTATTTTTCTTTTTGTTATAAAATCACAATTTTTTTTTGAAATTCTAAAACAATAATAAATAACTATAATCGAAAATAATATGGGTTGAATAAAATTGAGTAAGCAACCCACGTTTACGTTTGGCGGACCTAAAATTAGGGAAATTAAAATTCTTTCTTTTGAAAGCCATATTTCAGTTTACTATTTTGCCCCTTTAAACGGTTATCAATATAAGAATAAAAAATTTTGATAATAAAAATTTATGTTGTCAGAATTGGTTTTCGCAGTTCTCGTATTTTTTTAGTTCTCGTTTGAATGACCCCTCGCGTTTAAACGAGAACTAAAAAAATGCGAGAACTGCGAGAATCATTCTAGACCACATATTAATTAACAAATTTTTTAGAGTAAATTACTATTTGCATCCCTAAGGTTTAGTCATTTTTGCCACCTAAATCCGATTTTAAAATTATTAACAAATCTCACCTGAGGTTTACATTATGTTGTCATCTGAGTCCCTCGGACTAATAAATGTTAGATTTTTCTGTTAAATGGAAAGACATATTTGTCATTTTGCATATAAGGGGCTATTTATGTAGAATTACCAAGATCAAAGGACTAATAATATAAGTTATTAAAGTCAGGAAACTATTATTATAATCTTTTGATGATGTATGATGATGTATGAGAGAGAAAGTCATCTTCTTCACTTATTATATACGTACATATGAATATGAATGTATAGCAAGAATCAGAAAACTTTAAACCGATTAAACTTTTTCAAAACTGAATGGATCAATTAATTAACCACGTTATCTTGCTCGAAATCGAAAGACCAATAAAATGAGAACCATAGTTATGCGGTTTCGTGATGTTTTAAAAATTCGAGTTAAAGACACTATGCGAATGAGATGTTACGTACTCGGAAATTACGAATCAACCAAATGATAATGAAAACAGAATTTGACAGTTTCCGTAGCATCGAAACTGAAAACCAAGTGCGACTAAATCAAAGTTGGCGAATTTTGTGAGTATTCAGACATCCGAAAATTAAATAAAAACTGCACGGACCGAAAACGATGAACGGTGATATCAATATCTACACAAAAGTGTTGAATAAGTGAATTAGATTTCACCAGTTGACTCGCAATCAACACTCGAATATAGTGATATCAAATTCGAATAGGTAACTCAATATCCAAAAGTTACACCATCAATGAGTCGATGAAGAACGTGAACTTGTGAACTGTGAAATTGCGATGAGCTCAATTTGAACCAATTTCAATATCAATTGCGTCAGTGAACTCGGAGAGATCAACTGAGTGAGCAGGAATTAGAAATAACTCTCAAGAAAATAGAAATTGAGATTTAATTAAAGAACAGGTTTTAATATGAACCCTAGATCCATTGACGTTGTTGAAGATGAGAGAAGAGAGGGAGTCGCTGTGGACGAGCCACCCGCCAGAATCATCCCCGTCAGCTCCGATCCTCCAATGTTAACGCGATGGTGGGTGTTTCTGGAGAACCAGCGTGAGAAGGGTAGGGGATGAAGATACATTATTTCTTTAATATTTTTTATTATTATTTTTATATTTTAATTATTTTATGTAAATTATAAAACAACCCCTCTTAGTTAATTTTATCAATTTGCATAAGTAGTCCCTAACATTTAAATGACTGATATGTTTTTAAAATAAACAGAAAAATCTAACCCCGTTAGTCTTAGGGACTTCGATGACAACGAAATACAAACGCTAGGGAATGATATGTTAATAATTTGAAAATCGTACTCAAGTGACAAAAGTGAGCAAACCTGAGGGATGCAAATAGTAATTTCCTCTATTATTTATTAATAAAAGGGTAAAAAGGAAACTAATTTTTTATTCCTAAATTCCCGTTCTTGATTCCCGGCATTAAAAATATTTCGTAAATTCTAACTCCCCGTCCTAAATTCCGTAAGGGTAAAGGCAATGGTTTCCCCATTTCCCCAATCCCCCACTCCATTTTTGGTGCCATCTCATCATTCCCCACCCCTTCCCATTTTTCCCCATTTTGTGGGTAATGGTCTCCCCACTCTCCCACTCTCCCAAACACCCCATAAAAACCTTCCCCACTCTCCCACTCTCTCTTGAAAAAATCGGGGTCCCAACCCCATTTTAACCTTCCCGATCCCGAATTCCCCTTTCCCCGATTTTTCCCGAGCAGCCAAGTAATGGTTTCCCCATGATCCTGTTTCCCCGATTTTCCCCGTTTTCACCTTCCCGATTGGATCGGGAAGGGTATTGCGTTTACCCTAATACATGTCCTTAACTGCCGTCCGAGATTCAAAATTACAAATTAAATTATCATATATGTAGACTTCTACTTTCTAATTCACAAAGAAATTTTCGAATTAAAATCAACACCAGTTTAATTTTCAAAATTTATGATTTTTTAACAAAGAAAAAGTATTGTGATGGTTTTAGAATTTCAAATTTTGATGGCCACTATTAGCACAAAAAACAAATATATGCACATATGCATCCAAATCTCCATACACCAACTGTTTGTTTTTATGGTTCAGCTCAACTAAAAAGATTGGGGATTTTATGAGCATTTTAAATCAATTCAAGTATCGAACAAAGTGACAAACATTTTGATCCGGCCTTTTGAAAATAGCACACTAATTGTTTGTTTATTTGCTTATTTTGATCCGGCCTTTTAGAAAGTCATTTGCAGTATGTAGATATTGTCATGCTTTACAGTATGGGTTATCAAAATATCATTTGCCTTATTCTTATTCCATTGTTATGGTTAATTTGGAAGTCCATGTTTGGGAGTGAAAAATTGTATGCAATATTCATATGTAGATGAAAGATAGATGTATATACATTGATAAT
The DNA here is from genome assembly GCA_039602395.1 of Deinandra increscens subsp. villosa. Lineage (NCBI taxonomy): Eukaryota > Viridiplantae > Streptophyta > Magnoliopsida > Asterales > Asteraceae > Deinandra > Deinandra increscens. Next base: position 72,138 of record JBCNJP010000131.1, read on the forward strand.
AGCTTATGCATAAAACATATGTGTTGATGACATGTGAACCATTTTATGATTTATAGGAATTTATTTCTTTGGTAGAAACTGTAATGCTTTACAGTTTGGTTGATCAAAATATCTTTTGCCTCATTATACTTCCACTGTTATAATTTGGAAGTCTATTTTAGTGAACCCTTTTATGGCTTTCAGAAATTTATTACGAGCATGTACACATAGTGTTTGTTTATTTGTTTTAGTTATGCTAAATAGATTTGGTATTTCCCTAAATAACCATGGCCAACATTCTTTAAAATTAGACGTCAAATGTAGTATTCATATATTTATATCCTACCAACCGAAAAACAGTATATCATAAGTTAACAAGAAACTTAAATTCTTTGTATCTTCCATTTTTCTTTTTTCAAAAACCCGGTACACATCAAAGCCGTCTTTAAAGAAGAGTTTGGTAGATAATGGATCAGGTTGGGTCCCTCTTGGTAGTTTGAAGCTGATAATAATTTGCATGCTTTAGTAGAAGTTCATATACAAACATATGCAGCAGATGTAGCCTCAAAGCCACTTCCTGCTTCACTGGCCGATGTAGCTTTCTCACACGCGGCTACACTTCTTCCTGCAACAAAGGTACATCATGCTTACAAAGTTACAATTTGTTCTTATAAATTTAAAAGTAATCTTTTAGGAATAACTTTCTTACTTTTAATGTAGTCTTATAAATCTATCTAGCACTCTATAGAATCGGGTCCATTCTAACACTTTTGAGCAAGTCTAACAAAAAAATGTAAATTTGTTTCCGTGTAGAACATGCTGGAATAAATCTAGAGATAAGAAGGTTTCTAAAAATTGCTGAGACAACAGTGCAAAGATATGTGGTCAAATATGGTCATGAAATGACAGCAGAGTATCATTCATGGTCTTTGTACTGAAGAGGTAAATGTGGCCGTTTTTATACTTCACATCAGTATCATCATGTTATTGGTGTCAAATGTAAAATTATTTGTGTTTGGATCTTATGTCTTGGAGTAACTATACTTGGTTGAGCTTGACATGAACCCATTTATTCAACTAGGAAGGCTGTTTTAATTTCTAAGTGTATACTTTTCATAATTTTGGCTACACACATATAGAAATTAGAGCAACTGTGTCAAAGTTATATCATATCTGGAATGATTAGCAAAATTATCCAGAAAATCTTAAATATGAAATTCCTCATTTTGAAAACATCATATATTTCATAAGCACTTCAAAACCGAAGAATCGGCCATATGCATTCTATCAATCATATGACATAATTTATTTTAGGTTAATTAAGAACAGACGTGTCATGCTACTATCTATTATGTGCTTTGGTTTTGATTTTATGTTGACGGAAGGATAACAGTCCTGTAATGATATATTGAGTCTATGATTGTTTTGTAGAATGAATATGAAAATTTCAAATTTAGAAGATTACAAACTTGGATCTGAAAAATGGTGCTTTGCTAGATGACTTCTGGTGTTGAGAGTTTGACGTTGTTCAAGACAACAAGTAGCCTACTTTTCTCCTAAATTGCTTCATCATTTCAAATAGATCTTCTTTAATTAAAAAGTCAAAATAACTTGTGTGAAAGAATCTAAAACTAACAGTCATGTTTCATTCATGTCCAAAACACATTCTTGCCACGAGAGATTATGCTTGCAATATAAGTCTCCGCATGATGGAGGTAACTTTTTTATATTTGAAAAGATGGCTTTCCGTTCATCAATGTAACAGTGATGATTCTGGATTTTTAATCATTATCGCTACCTCGATTTACTGAAAATACCTCAATGTGAAGAAAAGTTTGATCAACACCTTCTTTTGTTCCATATAGACGAAGTATTTAGCCCATGTATTCAGACTACTCTTTATCGTATTGCAAAAGCTATTCTTGCTAGGCTTGCACATTTCTTAAACTCTAATGTCTCATTAGGTATAAATTTAATCACACCTATTTGTATGCCTTTCCATTAATGGCCACACTCAGCAGCACAAATGAATTAATAAGTGAATTAGAAAAGCGGGTGGTATCTCATTTTTATTGCAAGTTGAGGCCATAAATTTATGTTTTCTTATACGTTAATGAGGTAAAAAAATTAAAAATTATATACGAATCTACGAATCATAGCTCACCCCTTGTAACCCACAAGTTCAAGCACTACATTGACCTGTTTAAATCTTCAACCCATACAACTACACTTTGCTCATTACAAGTTCTGAGGATCCAATATCCGATCTTATAGATTTTGTTTACCCATCCATTCTCAATAATTTCAATGACCCAAATTTCTTTCAGGACAGAGCAATATTGACACCGACCAACGAAGATGTTCAAGAGAAATGATCGTATGCTGTCAATGATCCCAGGTGATGAAAAAGAATACTTGAGCTCAGACAGTATATGTTAGTCGGAATATGTCCATCAAGACTTCGAACAAAGTCTATACTCTCCTAATATTCTAAATAGTCTAAGAATTTCAGGCCTGCCAAACCACAAGCTCATTCTAAAGGTGGGGGTTCCCATAATGTTACTTAGGAACATAGATAAAAAAATAGGCTTATGTAACGGACCCAAATTGAAAGTTGTGTCGTTGAGAAATCGTGTAATTGAGGCGACCATAATATCAGGCACTAACATTGGATATCGGAATTTAATTCCGAGGCTAAGCTTAACACCTTCTTAAAAAGAAAATCACTTTCAAATTCAAAAGGAGACGGTTTCCAATAGCCGTGTGCTTCACAATGACGGTAAATAAAAGCCAAGGACAGTCACTCGCAAAGATTGGTTTATTTTTTAGGAAACCGATTTTCTCACAAGGTCAGTTGTACGTAGCATTATCAAGTGTTAAAAGTAGAGAAAGACTGAAACTGTTAATATTAGACAAGGAAGGAAATATTGCAAATACAACATCTAACGTGATATACAAGGAAGCGTTAAGAGATTTGTAATTCTTACATGTTCACTACAATAAACCAACAATTTTGCATGTTCATCAAATCTATTTATATCTATGCTTACTTACATCCATGTCATGTTGGAAATAAATATTCCATAAAAATGCTATAGTCACAACATAAACTCGAAAAATAAGTGTACTACACTCATTCTAACGATATTTACCTATCAATACTTCACTAAATATGCCCCGTGTGCCCCACGGGTAACAAACCTAGTCCCCTTATATGCATTAGTGCAAATAAGGATTATATGTATTGATGAAAAAAAACTACCTAATGCATTATTTCATTAACAACATTGTATGCATTAGTAAACATTATTATCTCCTATACTAATGTCTCTAAGATAAGTTTATTCCGATAGAAAAAGGTATACTCAAATGAATTAGCATTGTGACACATAAGTAGACGTATATAAACGGATTTTATTTAGTTATTATGGTACAAAGTCATTTATTTATAAAACCAAATTATTATTATTATTATTGTTTTGTCATAAAACCCTGCATTTTAAAATTTAATTTGGATTGTGAATTTAACATGATACGTTGAAGCTTGAATTTAAGATGGATTAAATAATTTGAATATTTTTTTATTTTTGTACATATGCACTAATGCATATATGCAACAAAATACATGGGTATAAGTGCTCATATGCATGATTGCATATATTAATTTGTTCAAATATGTATTGTTTCATATATGTAATAAGTCTCATGAAACGTGTCTTAAAACACAAAATGTTTATATGCATTAGTGCAGATAAAGATCAGATACATTAATGAAAAATGATCACCTCATACTTTATTGCAATTCTAGAACTAACACATTATTTTTCTTTTTGTTACAAAAGGTTTAAAACTAACACATTATTATTTTTTATAAGATCACATTGTTTTTTAAAACTCTAATTTTTAAAATTTTAAAACTAACTCATTATTTTTCTTTTTGTTATAAAATCACAATTTTTTTTTGAAATTCTAAAACAATAATAAATAACTATAATCGAAAATAATATGGGTTGAATAAAATTGAGTAAGCAACCCACGTTTACGTTTGGCGGACCTAAAATTAGGGAAATTAAAATTCTTTCTTTTGAAAGCCATATTTCAGTTTACTATTTTGCCCCTTTAAACGGTTATCAATATAAGAATAAAAAATTTTGATAATAAAAATTTATGTTGTCAGAATTGGTTTTCGCAGTTCTCGTATTTTTTTAGTTCTCGTTTGAATGACCCCTCGCGTTTAAACGAGAACTAAAAAAATGCGAGAACTGCGAGAATCATTCTAGACCACATATTAATTAACAAATTTTTTAGAGTAAATTACTATTTGCATCCCTAAGGTTTAGTCATTTTTGCCACCTAAATCCGATTTTAAAATTATTAACAAATCTCACCTGAGGTTTACATTATGTTGTCATCTGAGTCCCTCGGACTAATAAATGTTAGATTTTTCTGTTAAATGGAAAGACATATTTGTCATTTTGCATATAAGGGGCTATTTATGTAGAATTACCAAGATCAAAGGACTAATAATATAAGTTATTAAAGTCAGGAAACTATTATTATAATCTTTTGATGATGTATGATGATGTATGAGAGAGAAAGTCATCTTCTTCACTTATTATATACGTACATATGAATATGAATGTATAGCAAGAATCAGAAAACTTTAAACCGATTAAACTTTTTCAAAACTGAATGGATCAATTAATTAACCACGTTATCTTGCTCGAAATCGAAAGACCAATAAAATGAGAACCATAGTTATGCGGTTTCGTGATGTTTTAAAAATTCGAGTTAAAGACACTATGCGAATGAGATGTTACGTACTCGGAAATTACGAATCAACCAAATGATAATGAAAACAGAATTTGACAGTTTCCGTAGCATCGAAACTGAAAACCAAGTGCGACTAAATCAAAGTTGGCGAATTTTGTGAGTATTCAGACATCCGAAAATTAAATAAAAACTGCACGGACCGAAAACGATGAACGGTGATATCAATATCTACACAAAAGTGTTGAATAAGTGAATTAGATTTCACCAGTTGACTCGCAATCAACACTCGAATATAGTGATATCAAATTCGAATAGGTAACTCAATATCCAAAAGTTACACCATCAATGAGTCGATGAAGAACGTGAACTTGTGAACTGTGAAATTGCGATGAGCTCAATTTGAACCAATTTCAATATCAATTGCGTCAGTGAACTCGGAGAGATCAACTGAGTGAGCAGGAATTAGAAATAACTCTCAAGAAAATAGAAATTGAGATTTAATTAAAGAACAGGTTTTAATATGAACCCTAGATCCATTGACGTTGTTGAAGATGAGAGAAGAGAGGGAGTCGCTGTGGACGAGCCACCCGCCAGAATCATCCCCGTCAGCTCCGATCCTCCAATGTTAACGCGATGGTGGGTGTTTCTGGAGAACCAGCGTGAGAAGGGTAGGGGATGAAGATACATTATTTCTTTAATATTTTTTATTATTATTTTTATATTTTAATTATTTTATGTAAATTATAAAACAACCCCTCTTAGTTAATTTTATCAATTTGCATAAGTAGTCCCTAACATTTAAATGACTGATATGTTTTTAAAATAAACAGAAAAATCTAACCCCGTTAGTCTTAGGGACTTCGATGACAACGAAATACAAACGCTAGGGAATGATATGTTAATAATTTGAAAATCGTACTCAAGTGACAAAAGTGAGCAAACCTGAGGGATGCAAATAGTAATTTCCTCTATTATTTATTAATAAAAGGGTAAAAAGGAAACTAATTTTTTATTCCTAAATTCCCGTTCTTGATTCCCGGCATTAAAAATATTTCGTAAATTCTAACTCCCCGTCCTAAATTCCGTAAGGGTAAAGGCAATGGTTTCCCCATTTCCCCAATCCCCCACTCCATTTTTGGTGCCATCTCATCATTCCCCACCCCTTCCCATTTTTCCCCATTTTGTGGGTAATGGTCTCCCCACTCTCCCACTCTCCCAAACACCCCATAAAAACCTTCCCCACTCTCCCACTCTCTCTTGAAAAAATCGGGGTCCCAACCCCATTTTAACCTTCCCGATCCCGAATTCCCCTTTCCCCGATTTTTCCCGAGCAGCCAAGTAATGGTTTCCCCATGATCCTGTTTCCCCGATTTTCCCCGTTTTCACCTTCCCGATTGGATCGGGAAGGGTATTGCGTTTACCCTAATACATGTCCTTAACTGCCGTCCGAGATTCAAAATTACAAATTAAATTATCATATATGTAGACTTCTACTTTCTAATTCACAAAGAAATTTTCGAATTAAAATCAACACCAGTTTAATTTTCAAAATTTATGATTTTTTAACAAAGAAAAAGTATTGTGATGGTTTTAGAATTTCAAATTTTGATGGCCACTATTAGCACAAAAAACAAATATATGCACATATGCATCCAAATCTCCATTTGACCGTCATTAACCCCCATTCACTATTACCATATAAAGTTTCTTAGCAAATCATCATATCTAAAGCTATAGAGTATTTTATTAAATTAAAGAGGTAAAGGGTCATAAAATGAATAATAACCTGCTATAATTTTCATTACTAAAAATACATTCAGCGTAGATTGATTTATTCTCGTCATAAGTGTGAAAAATCATCAAGGTTCAAAATTATGCATATATGCATAGAGAAAAAATGTGCATATATAGTTCAAAATTGTGCATATATGCACTTGGAAAAATATGCATGTATGCATATGGAAAAATATGCATATATGCATACATGCTTGTGTGCATAGATTTTTTTTTATCAGCCAACATTTTATAAATACCAACCGGCAAAAAGCTACGAGAAGAAAAACTACAACATTCTAAATACAACAAACACAACAAAAAATTAAAACACAATTACATAGAGCTAAGATATAGATCCTAATACAATCAAACCATCAAAACCAAACATAACCAACCCAACATGATGATCAAGACGCAAACTCGACACGCCCGCACCCCAACATCCTCCAGTCATAAATAGAATAATAAGATCTTCTGGGACCCTTTATTGTATTCCTCATTAGTTACAGCAAATCCTCAAATCCAATTACCTCATGCTATGACAGGAGTTTCCATCCTAAAGTTTACACCTTCTTTCCCCCACAAAAATGCCCATTATCCCTTATGCACATATTGATATCCCCATTTGTGTTTCCATTTTCCATTGTTCCAAGGGTCCCACAAGAATTCTCCACATTAACCCTATATACAAAATGCAACCAATTGTACAATCTCCTCAACATATTGTACAACCCCATGAAGCATTTCCACTTGATTGCTTGGAAGCACATGGGAGGCAGGTGAGAGATGTTGACGATATCTACCATCCATGCCTTACGGATCATCACCAATTAATGACCCCATGATCCGCTCCTTCTTTCGTAGCTCAAACAGCCATCACACAGAGATCTCAAACAGTGATATTGAACATGAAGTGTACCATTTCTTCCTTCCCTATGCGCATATATACATTTGATTTGTTTTTTTTATGCTAGCTGGAATTCAATGCGGATTCGACAACACCTTTACCTTTCCGGTTGTTGCTGTTGTTTTCATCTACCGGTGAAGAGCAGCCGTCTGATTCTTCTGGTTCCTTTCTCAGATCCGGTGACCCGTTTAGATCCCACATTTCTTTAGATTAGATGGACACAAATTCAAGTTATGTGGGTTCCTTAATTTTCTCGATCATTGTTTGTTTCATTTCTTCTTCTGTTGACTTTTCTTTTAAGTCAGGGCTCAATTTAACTGATATTGACACTATTGGTTCTCATCGTTTGAATGGGTTATAAATTCATAATTTAGTGTATATTTTCTATATATTTGTTGTATGTTGCTGTTGGTTATAGTAATTCATGTTTGTGGTTCTATGGAGAATCTGAAGTGAAAATCCCAGATTCGAGTTATTCAAGTGATTTCTATTTGTATAGTACTAGTTGCCAAATTCTGGCTCGCCTGCAAAATGTTTTAAATTTGTTACTCTTTTCTTCCTGCATTACATTTGTTACTCAGACAGGTTAGAAGCTAAGAACTTAATGGATTACACTTTCTATTCCTTTTTTCTACTTTACAGTTAGGTGGAGGTTTGGTGGTGTTTAATGAGAGATGTTACCACTAGGGGCATTCCTTTTTCATGACCTCATTTAATTGTGCACATCGTGCCCCTTTTATCTTTTTGGTGCATTCATTCTTTTCTCTTTTGCTGAAATTTAATTTGGATGATCTAAAAAAGAAAATATTTTCTTTTTATAGATATAACATTAATCTGGTGATGCTAAAATAAAGTTACAACTGCATTTATTTGAGAAGGTTGGGACACATAAAATCAAATGGTCAACAAATTATGCATTTCATATGTAAATCCCACTAAGATTATGATTTTTTAATTAAATTTGGGGATGCTTCGTTATTTTAATTTTGGAATTACATATGGAATACCTGAATTTGATTGATGTTTGGGGTGAGTGTACAGGTATCAAGTCTGTTAACACATTTCCAGGTTATATCTTTCAATTTATAATGGGAATAAGTGGGAGTTCATTACAAATCATGTTATGATGTTGATGGTATTGGTTTAGTGTGGTTAAGAAGCTTTCAAAAAAAATGGATTGATGATGGTTGTGATCAACTGCAAGAAGCTGTGACATACGAAGACTTTGAGAGACACAAACGGACATACCATTTGAAGTGGTGATTCACAAATCATAATATCTAATTTCTATTGCATCGTTTGTTCAACAACAATGAATTCTTTAGATTCGTCTAATCACTTGACTAGGTATTTGTTAATTTTATTAAGTATGTTTTAATAAATGTAGCATGTTTCACAATTCTTAGAAAGTCTTTAACTGAACTTCTTTTTTTTTAGTATTTATTGCAGGTGGATCACATTTCAAGCTAATAGAAAAGAATACCCAGGTTTATGTTTGTGTTTCAAAAGTTTATTTTCAATCATTCGAACTTTGTTATGACCACACCATGATTCTGCTCTAATTCGAACTTTTCAACCATTGTACAGTCTAGACCATTGTCATCATGCTATAAATCATTTGTTCACTTTGGTAAATTTTCGTGCAAATTATGGAGCTCAAAACTGAGGTAATATCTCAATTTATTTTCACCATTTGAATAATTTTTTTAATCAAGAATTAAGCTTGATATTGGTTTGTTTGTAAGCACTTTACAATATATGGTTTTTTCTTTTATGTATTGGTAGTAGTGTATTACCACACGAGAAAACTGAATGACTATGCTTATATTGGCTATGTTTTAGTTTTGTAAATGAATGTGACTATCTAATCTTTATCCACACTGATGTTTCCGCATACAAAGCAAAGAAACACAGAAGTCTCATTATGAGCCTTCTTCTGCATTTTTTTTTATAAAACACAGAAGTCTCATTATGTCATGCACATCAGCACTATTGTGTCTCCGAACGATTTTGGAGATAGAAACATCAATTTCATGTATATTCATGTTTTTCCATATAGCCATTTATAAGTCCTCTATATCAAAAAGGAACAACACCCCGCCCCTGAAAAATCTGTGCGCACCTCAAACGAATAAACATGAAATGAAAATCTACCCTACTTAATAAAGAAGAATCCCCATAAGCCTAAATATACCACGTGGATTGCCAA
>JBCNJP010000131.1:82281-133954 GCA_039602395.1 Deinandra increscens subsp. villosa
CTAGTCTGATGTAATGCAAGCTTTAAATCAGCAGAAGAAATTGTTGATGAAGTAGGAGTAGCAGTGGTTGAAGCATAAGCAGAACTTGAAGCATTTCTGATAATTATCTTTCGAACCGGTGAAACAACATAACTCTGAACATTAGCAGTGGTTGTGGTTGGTTGATTTGGAACTGAAGACTGTTTAGCAACTTTTTGCTTCTTGCTAGGCGGACTGCTTTGACCTGATCTTCTCGCATGAGCCAGGAATGAATTCCTTTTAACCATGCATCATCTTTTGCCTTGATTTCTTGCCAGTATCTTGCATTGGAGCTGCTCCTTTGTCAGCAATCACGGTCTTCCTTGCTGATTCCTCCACAGACGGAGTATAGGACGGATCATCATCAAATTCTCTATTAGCAGACCGCTTTGTCAAATGCTCATATTTAGAAATATCTCCATTCCTTGAAGTCATATATGCAAGATGAACCTTTGATCCTTTATTGACCATAATCCCTCTAGAATTACGAAGTATCTCAACATAATCACAAGAATCTGAACCAGTATCAGACGAACTCGCATCATCATCGTCATCAGAAACAATCTTTGAACCAGCCTCATCATCTTCTGTTTCTGAAATAATTGGATCATGCTGAACTTGCTCTATTTGTTGTTGATGTTGCACAGGTTCGGAAACAACCGATTGTTGTTCTACAGGTTCTTGAACTGGCACAACTTGATTATCATCTTGATTTTCATCTTCCTCCATTGGATTACCATTCTCATCATATTCTAACTCGTCATCAGAACTATCAGGATGTTTTGCAGCACCATCAGCAGGAGCCACATAATCAGGTTTTGCCAAGTGACCAATTAATCCCTTTACTGGAGGAGCCACATTTGCCCCTTTTCTCTTTTGATACACCGGTAACTTACCAACAACAACGTCATTCATATGTTTCAATTGAAAAATAGAAGTTGGATTCTTCGGAAGATTTGGATGCAAATCATTTAGAATCATTTGCAGAAATCTAGGATACATTACACTCTTGTTCTGCTTCAATATAATATTCTCTTTCATGTAATCGAATATCCATCCTGAGAAATTAAACTTTCAGTTCATCACTATAGCTGTGAAGAAAGATAGAATCTTCATATCAAACTCCTCATGGCCCCTTAATCGATTTCCAAAACACCGGATTATCACATGCATCAAGTATTTATATGGAGGACTCAGATTTTCTTTAGGAGACCATTTAACATATAAATTCCCATTATACTTGATCCTTCTCAGCAATGCAAACATATCTATCTCGTCAAATTCCTTTGGAAATGTTGCTTGATCATTGAATCTTAACACCCTTCGAACATCATCTTCAGAAACAATGACATCAGTATGATTAATCCTTGCACGTATCACTGAAGGAACAACCGAACAATCAACTTGAGCAGAATTCCAAAACATTGTAAGAAGATCTTTGTACGGTGTACACTCATGTGTAGCAGCATAATAAATTCTCGATCTTTGCAAAAAATCGAATATTCCTCCAAACTGAGATCTCCATTTTGCAGAAGCACTGAGATACGCACAAATATTATGTTCTTCATTCGACTTTAAAGCTGCCATAACTGAAACATTCACAAACAAAAATTATTATTAAAATCAGAAGATAGAATCAAAACCGCTCACCATTGACTCAAATTTGACTTGAAATGCTCAAACTTTGAACTTTTGAAAAATCTAGTCAACGTACCACTTTGGTCATACGGACCAATCTGGTACTGACGGTCCAGATTTGTTGACCACGTATCAGAAAAGTCCAATGTACCACACTCGTACCACATGGTACGGTGGAAGAACAGACAACCGAATGGACTTTCGCGATTTTGACACTCAAATCAATGTTTGTTTTGAAATCGACCAACAGAGTTTAGTTCTATATCAAAAACCGATCACAACCATGTGTTTAAAACTGATTAAGATGGTCGTTAACCAACTGAACCAGAGAAGTTTAAACTCACGAAAACTTGAATATTAAATCGTCAGATTTGAGAATTTTAGAGCATGATATGAAATCGAAAACCATCATCATGTGTGGAATCCTTGTACCTACCTGTAGAAACAAACAACACGAGTAAAGGTTCGGTATAGCGTGAGAAATCAAAGAAAAACGTTCAGAGGCGATTTAGGGCTTGCAGAGAGATTTGGAAGTGGTACGTGGGTTATGTGGCTTACGTACCACTTTCGCCCTTTCATTTGCGAAGTGGTCCGTCCCGGCGTACCACATGGTACGTCTGGACCATAATTTGGACAAATGACTTTTTTTTAACCTCAACCTTTTATCTTTGACATTTATACCCAAAAATTCAAGATTTTTCATATTGAAAAAAGATGAGCTGATTCAAGCTTCGATTGTGGTTCTATCAACAAAAGTTTTGCCGTTCCTGTATTCAGTTGATCAAAAATAAAGCAGAAATCAAATATTTTTGAATTTTAACAACTTTATATCAAAACACACTAAAATCTTTTTGATTTTTCGAATTTATGCTAAAACACACCAAAAATCTTTTTGAGATTTTCTAAAACAATGAATCAACAGAAAATAGAAATGTAAATGCAATAAATTATGTTTTTGTGAGAAAGATTGCAACATGAGATCATATCAGTGAGATGCACTTAACACATTTCAATTTCAATCTAATCAGCATGCAAGCCAAGTAGTCCAAGAATACAACACTTCCATGTTTATTTCAGTCAAATCAAATCAATTTTTACTGCTTTCTGATATGGATTAGTTATATTTTTCAAGCATAGAAATCAAGGTACCCACAAATTCAAGTAATTGATAATCAGACTTATGATATTTTTGATTTTTCTTTTATTCATCACAGAATATATTAACAGATATAAGTCGTTCATAGTGTTTCATGCAAAAAGAAAGCAGAACCCTAGATAAACAACAATCAGGTCGGCCTTGTGAGCACACAGAGAAAGTCCGATTGTTTAGGAAAATAAGAAACCAAAACAAGTTGAAATTGTATAACTCAACAACAATCAGGTCGGTAATCCCGTACGCGCAGAGAAAGTCCGATGAGTTATACAAAACACCAAAGAAAATAAAGCAGAACGTCAAACGAACAACAATCGGGTCGATCTTTCGATACGCAGAGAAAGTCCGACCGTTTGACAAAACAAAGAAAATCAAACAAGTTTAAATCTTTCAAAAGAAAGCATGCATACACTAGAACACTTACTTATTCTATTTTTGTAATTATCAGCTATAATCAGGATTATACAACCACAAGAATCATGTTACACCACAGATTTCAGACCAGCGTTATGTTTATATCATACTAGCAAGTATCAGATATTGATTGACACATTCAATGAAACAAGCAAGAACCTACAACCTTTCAATCTATCTTATCCATGGTCAGTAACATTCACTGATGTACTATCATTTCTCACGAGGTTGGATCACATTTCTCAATTTTTAATTTTTCCAATTTTTTTATGCATTTTCATTTTCGAATACAAGAAATCACACTATTTTTGTATTTTTCCATAATTCTCCCCTAAAAAGCAAAAAAATAAAATAAAATGAAAACATAAAAAAAATAAAAAGTGATCAACTGAACCAGTTTACTTGGCATTTAACCGAGTAACACCATTGATATGCAACAAAAATTGAAAGCGAGTTTTATCGAACGCTTTTGTGAATAAATCAGCTCTTTGAAAATCCGTGTGAATTTTCTGCAAATCAATCAGTTTCTTTTCATAGCAATCACGGATAAAGTGGTATCTTTTGTCAATGTTCTTAGTTTTGGAATGTTGAATGGGGTTTTTTGTGATTGAAATAGCAGCCGAGTTATCAATATAAATGGGAGTAGTCAGAAACTTCAAACCATAGTCGCGTAACTACTGTTGAATCCATAGAACCTGTGAACACCAACTGGAAGCAGCCACATACTCTGCCTTCGCAGTAGACGTTGCGACCGAAGTTTGTTTCTTGCATTGCCACGACACAAGCCTTTCCCCTAAAAACTGGCATCCGATAGTAGTAGACTTAAAATTGATTTTACAGCCGCCATAATCCGAGTCTGAATAGGCTGATATCTCGAACTTATTATCATTAGGGTACCAGATACCGAGATCCGGATAACCCTTCAAATAAGCAAAGATCCGCTTTACTGCTAACATATGTTAAGCTTTGGGAGCTACCTGGTACCTAGCACACAAGCGTACACAACAAACATTATATCAGTACGAGAAGCAGTTAAGTATATAAGGGAACCAATCATGGCACGAAACAATGTTGGATCAATATTGTCACCAGATTCATCTGGTTCAAGGCCATGAGAAACCTGAATAGGTGTACTTGGAATCCGGACATCTCCAATCTTGAAATGAGTCAAAATATCAGACACATATTTTGTTTGATGCAAAAATATACCTTTGACAGATTGATTGACTTGGAGACCTAGAAAGAAACCCATCTCCCCCATGGAACTCATCTCAAATTTTGTTTGCATGACACACTCAAAGTCTTTGCATAATTTGTCGTTGGTGCTTCCAAAAATAATATCATCCACATAAACTTGAACTAGCAGCAGATCCTTCCCAAACTTCTTTGAAAACAGTGTGCAATCAACTTTGCCACGTTTAAACCCATTTTCAAGCAAGTGTGTAGATAATGTCTCATACCAAGCTCGTGGAGCTTGATGAAGACCATACAAATATTTATCTAGTTTATACACCCGATCAAGAAAACCCGGATCATAAAAACCAGGCGGTTGCTTCACATACACCTCTTCACGAATTTTCCCTTTGAGAAAAGCACTTTTGACGTCCATCTGATACACTTTGAACTCGTGATATGCTGCGAAAGCCAGAAAGATCCTGAAAGCCTCAATCCTTGCTACAAGATCATATACTTCATTAAAATCAATGCCTTCGATCTGAGAGAAACCTTGAACCACTAATCGAGCTTTGTTTCTGCCGATGATACCGCGATCGTCCTTTTTTCATATGAAAACCCATTTAGTTTCACATGGTTCATTTGAGTTAGCGGGTAAATCAACGAGATGCCAAACGCCTAATTTCTGAAATTGCTGCAACTCTTCCTGCATAGCCTCTACCCAAGAAGCATCTTGAAATGCTTGGTCTACATTGGTAGGCTCAACTTGAGATAGAAAACAAGAATGAAACACTTCATCCTAAACCCCTGAATCCCGAATTTCAGTAATCAAAGCATAAACAGAATCAGACAATTGATGTCGTGTGTGCACTCCAGAAGTCGGATCTCCAATAATATTCTCTTGAGGATGTATGTTGTGAATCCGAAGAGTGGTTATATCGGGAACCACAATATTTTCTGCAAGAATATTTAAATTTTCATCTGCTTCCTCTGAGCTAGAAAGATCACCAATCGGTAAAGAAATCGGAACTATAGAACTTGTACTTAGTAAACTAATCGGATCATCAACTGGTGCCGATTCAGCTTCATGAAAAGTACTTTCATCATCATCAGACGAGCTCATTGTTTCTAGGTTAGAAACATGCTGACTTGAGGAAGCCGTAGTAGAAACACTTGGAAGCTTCGGAATCCATGATCCGGGACTATGCATTGAATGCAACATAGCAGCAGCTAGAAGGTCTTCAGTAAGCTCATCAACAGAATCATTGTGTGCAACCGAGAAAGAATCAAATAAATTCTTGTAGTCAAAAGAAGGAATATCAACCGTCTTAGGTGTCAGAAAAGTGTGTCTTTGACAATCAACATTCAAGTGACTCTCAATTGTTTTTGAAGCAGGAAAGTATACTTTTTTCATTGGATGCTGATATCCAACAAAAATGCCTTCAACAGCTTTTTCTTCAAACTTCCCACCTTCCTTGAGAACAGTGCACAGACACCCAAACGGCTCTAAAAAGCTTAAATTCGGCTTATGACCCTTAAGCAAGTGATAACTTGTCTTGTTAAACCGCTTGACAATCAGAACACGATTTAGCACATGACATGCAGTGTGAACCGCTTCGGACCAAAACTTGATGGGTAAATGTGCATCAGACAACATAGTTCGTGCTGTCTCAATTAGTGTTTAATTCTTTCTTTTAGCAACTCCGTTCTGTTATGGAGTATACGGTGCACTAAATTCTTGTACAGTTCCAAGAGAATCACAAAAAGCTATCATTTTAGCATTCTTAAATTCAGTACCATTATCAGTCTGAATGCGACATATTTTGTACTTGTACACCGATCCGAACTTGGATAACAACTTCTGAATAATAGCCGGAGTTTCATCTTTCGAATGCATCGACGCCACCCATGAGAAACGTGAAAAGTCATCCGTGATCACCAAACAATAAAAACTACCATCAATGCTACGAACATTCATAGGACCGAAGAGATCCATATGAAGCAGCTCCAACGGTGTTAAAATGAATTAAGATGTTTGGAAGGATGAGACTTTTTTCGTTCCTTTCTTTTCTTGCAGGAAACACACACATCATTGATTGAAAAACGTTTCTTCAAATCGCCATCTACCAGATTATGATTAACTAAGTAATTCATCTTCCTGTAGTTGATGTGTCCCATACGGTGATGCCACACAATCGATTCTTTTTCCTTGGCTTTTGAGATGAAACATGTAGCTGATACATCAGATGAAGTTTGAATCATATTCAAGACATACAGATCATGAAATCGTGGTGCACGCATCACAATCCAATCTTTAGGAATTTGAATTCCGGGTTTCAGAATCAAGCATTTAGAACTTGTGAAAGCAGCAGTGTACTGCTTATCACAAATCTGTGATACACTAAGCAGGTTATGTTGCAGTTCTTCCACAAATTGAACTTTGTCGAACGTGACCTTCTCGTTATCCATCTTTCCTTCTCCGGTTATTCTTCCACCTTTATTAACAGCAAAGGTAACATTCCCGACGTTAATTGGTTTGACATCAGAAAGCAGGGAAATATTACCAGTCATGTGCCTGGATGCTCCACTATCAACTACCCAGAAGTTGTTGACAGCTGGCTTTCGAGCACCCTGCACATAGTAGCAGATAATTAGTTGGAATCTGGACCCAAGCTTTCAGCTTAGGGTCGACGGTATCTTCGGAGAAATCTTCAGTGGCTTTGGAAGATAATTTTGGCAGCCACTTTTGTCTTAATGTCAGAAAAGATGAATCAGTGGTGGAATCACCCATAGATGAACTACCAAAAGACTTTTGGTTCTTGGAAAATTTTTCTCTTTTGAAAAATTGTTTGGTAACCACTTTTCCATCTATCACCTTTGGCTTCAAATCAGACTTTGAGTCTAAATCAGATTTATCATTACTAACAGCGGAAGCACGTTTCTTAGCCAAAATGGGACATCTATTAGGGTGTTTGTAATGGTGCAAGATTGGGAGGCTATCCCGAGCTCGGGATCCCTCGGGGTCGCGGGAACACCATGACGGGGTGCTCGGGAGAGGTGCTCGGGAGAGGTGCTTGGGAGCTCGGGAGAGTCCCGTGGGAGTGGGGTCCCGTGGGAGAGGAGCTTGGGAGAGGCCATTTTTGTGGGTTTTGAAGGGTTTGGGGTCTTGGGAAGCTTGGGATGGGTATTACTTGAAAAAAGCTTGGGGTCTTGGGAAACTTGGGAGAGCTTGGGATCATGGGGTCTTGGGAGACCCATTACAAACACCCTTACGTAGATGACCATGTTGATAACAGTAATAACACCTCCTACGATAAAAAAAGAACATAGGAAAACCATTTCTAGAATCATCTGAGGTGTTATCATCAGACATTGGCTAGAAAATCTCCTGGGTGCCTTAGCATTAAACCTCCGAGATTTGTGTTTTGGAAGAGGTTTAAGTAAAGGAGTAATATACCCAGACTTGTTATAAAACCCATATTCATCCACCCCACACTGATCATCATAGCCTTTTGGTTTGACCCTTTTGATTTTGTTTTGCTCAAGTTAACCAAAATCATCATAGAAATTATAATCTTCACAAAAACCATATGATTCATAATCAAAAGAATTTGTTTTTGTGGAAAACTGACCATCAGAGTTATAAAAACTCTTTGGTGAGTATTTGGAAGTTTTTGGCTTTGAGATAAATTCCTGATCATTTCGAGTGTATGACTTGTGAGAATCCTGATCATTTGGACTGGATCTAAGTTTTAGTAACGAACTACTTTCCCCATTTCCATAATCAGACACACACTTCTCTTCAGACTTAGCATTATACACTTTAGCAACCCGTTTTGGATCAACACAACATAATGGGAACATCTCATCCGAAAAATGGTATTACTACCTTTGAGACAATACATTCTCAATTTCTGAGATTATTCACCAGTCTTAATTTTACATTTTAATTTCTTTTCATATTTCTGAACTTGCTGATGTTACTTTTGATTGACCTCAAAATTTTCAGAAGCAGATCCAAAACCAACACCACTAAATTTCACTGACTTAGGAGGAGCAACTGGAATTGTATTAACATTAGGTGTTGTTTGATTGCTTTCAGTTACCAAGTCCTTTTCATAAAACATATCTTGACCTTTGACAAATTTTTCTTTTTCAAAAGTTTTCATTTTCTTTTCAGTTTCTTTTATTTTCATAGCCTCCTCCAAAGGTGTCAATTTAACAGAACCAGTTGGTTTAGTCTCAGTGATAGGTTTGTCACCCACAAAATCACTGGAATCATTCTATTTTAGAGCATGATGGTTTGACTTGGACACATGTTTGCCAGGCTTCTTCTTATAAGTGCCTTTGTGTTTATCAGAAGTACCAATCAAGTTCTCAGTGAACTTAGAATAGTCAAACACAATGGAAGGTTTGGTTTCAGTGTCAGTTGGTTCCAAACCATGAACAATCGGTGGTGGAACTGAATTGCATTTCGACTCTTTGAACACTTCTTTTAAAGTTTCATCTTTGGAAAGAAAACCTGCAAAGGAAGCTGAATTTTTGAAATTTTGAAGTTGTCTTTGAAGATCTAGAATTTCAATGTTTGATTCAGAAATTTTAGCATTAGCTTCTGCAAGCTTCTTTTCATAATAAATGTAATCTTCAGTTTTGTTATTCAATTCAATTTTTATGCTCAGATTCGAAGCATGTTCACTTTTCAGTTCAGCCTTAACGGCTTCCCACCTTTGTTTGTAAATTTTTGTGTTTTCTTCTGCTAACATATATTTGTCATAATACATAACTCTCTCATCAAAAAGTTCCTTCAATTTGTTAGCATATGTCATGAAATGATCACCGATTTTAGAATCAACCTGAATATCGGCCATGAAAGCTTGTTGACCTTCTCCAAAGAAGTCTTCCCCTGGAAGTTCAGGATCATCTTCAATTTTCACACTTCGATCTTCAGTACACAGAAACGCAGATTCATCAGGAAAATCTGCACTCCAATCGTAGCCTTCACCAGTTTGAGAGACTAATTCTTTAGAGGCTGGATTCGACGCATTAGCATTTACATTTGAACTGGATGGATTAGAGTTGCTTCCTGATGCTTTAGCACTTTGAGCTGCATACTTTTGATACAATTTTGAAGTTTCTTGCTTCTTTCCCTTATTGCATTCCTTGGCAAAATGACCATAATTCTGACAATTGTAGCAACGAACTTTAGATTTGTCAAACCCAAATTTTCTTTTAAGGGTTAAGATCCTTGCATCCTGTTCTTTGCATAAAAATTTTACCCCTCCGGACAAGCATTGCCATTGACCAATTGATATCCATAAGTTCTAAATCATCAGGATCAATTTGCTCGTAGTCTTCATCTGTTAACTCAGCACTCGTCAGCTTTCCTGCCACTACCCCATCGTAAGAAGAAACCATTGCTGAAAACAACGCCATAAAATCATTTGTAGTTTTGGCTGAAAAAGCATCCTGGTTTGATGCAAAAGCAGACTGATTTGAGTAAACCGGATATGTGACTGCAGCCTTTTGAGTATAACTATCTCCAGAAGAACCTCGAGACACACTATCATGACTAGCCAAAGAATTCTCAACATAGAATGCAGTGCTTGGTGGATTTGTGCTAGTGTTGGCTTTAGCATGCATTGTTGATGAATTTTCTCCAAAACACACATCTGGATTCTGAACTTGTACTGGAAGAGCTTTAACTCTCATCATATCCAGTTCTCGAGCTAACAAGTTCCTTGTTAGATCATCATACGAAACATCATCGAATCCTTTATCATGAGTTAGAAGCAAGATATATCCTTCCCATTTAGCTGGTAAGGCATCTAATAATTTTTCTTTCAACTCACTTGCCTCATTCTTCACCCCAACAATATCAAGCTTACTTACCAAATATGACAACCTTGATATAAGATCATTAATTGTTTCATTTTACAAATGACAGAAGTTATCATATTTCCTCAACAATACCTTCTTTTTGCTTTTCTTATACTGGGCGTTACCTTCACATCGATTACACAACGCATCCCACAATGCTTTAGATGTTGTGTGCATTTTAAATTGATGCAAGATGTCTTTTGGTAAAGCCATTGACAAGGTAAAATAAGCCTTCTTCTCTAGTTTGAAAGCTTCTTTCTCAGCATCGTTAATTTTATTGTACGGCTTTACTTCACCAGCATTAACACCACTTGTAAACCTTGGAACCTCATAACCATCTAACATAGGAGTCCAAACTTTAACATCGGTTACCCCTATGTACGATTCATAACGAGTCTTACAATTGTGAAAATCCTCGAATTTCATCAACTTAGGGACCTTGTTCGTGGTTCCTATCTCGTTATCGTAATTCAATAGAGCTTGAACGGTTGGTGACATTGCAGCAAATGCTTAGAATGGATCCATGATGATTATTTAAAAAACTGATCATGCATACCAAATAATCGATCTCCGTACCACACACGGACCAGACTATCTCAGGCGTACCACCGTCGGACCAAACTAACTTGCGTACCACAACGTACCAGTCAGTAACTGTCACGGACCACCTAAGGAGATTGTCTTCCGGACCAGATGCAGCGTACCAGAACCACGAAGGAGATTTCTATGCGTACCAGCAACGTACCAACGTGTTCTTGGACCGTATCAGCGACGTACCAACTGAGATTCGAACGAATTTTGATATTTTTGATTTTTCGGACGACAATTTGATACATCACTCAACTAAAACACTCACGGATCATTTTGAAAACAAATTACATATAGAATGTACGCGAAAATGCGATGAAATGATGAAATTTGAACCAAAAACGTAGTTTCTCTCTCTAGAAACCGCAAATCGACCAAAAATCACAGCAAAAGAGCAACTCATGCTCTGATACCACTTGTAAAAACACAGTTTCGGATCTTACTAATGCATGATGTGATCGATTCGGTAAAACACGAGGTAAATAAAGCTTCGTAGATCGATATCAAACTCAAACAGTTACAGAGAGAGAACAGAGAGTAAACACCTAAAATCTCACACAATTAAGCAAACAACTTTCTCAGCTACTCTGAAACACAAGAGCTAAAACTATATATAGTGTTCGCCTGGCGTACCAACTTACCTACGTACGAGATGGCCCGTGGCTACGTACCATCTGGTCCGTCCACTGGTACGCTGGGATCAGAACTTACAAAATGAACATTACAATGACAAAACGACTAGACCTAGCATTAGACATATTAACTTGTTCTAACACTTAGCCTTAGCCTACTCTCAAAACCCGTAATCCCTCATGATGATCACATGGATTTCGGCGAGATTAGTGGCTGATCGATCCCTTCACAAGCCTATGAACCTTGATTGATTTCACCTTGGTATAAGTGATCCATCAAATTCTGTACATATACTAACCCCGAGTGTCAAGTGATCCCTTGTGAGGTGTACATAGTTGCATAAAATCTAAACTTTACAGTAAACTTATCTTTGGCTTTTAATACTTCAATAAAAATGGAATAAAATAACCAAATGGTGAAAAAGGATCGAAGTAATTGGAAAGCATGTTTTAGGCAAGTGATTGGTTCATAACAGGTCAAGGTCAAAATTAGAAATGGATGAACGACAACTATTTTCTAAGTTGTGGGGATGTTTGATGTGCCTTAAAATATACATATTTTCCATACAAATATCCCCCACGTATTGGGTAAATCTGACTAACTATCACAAGAAAATAGTGTATTTGTCTTCTTTGTAGTTTTTCAGGTTTGATTGAGCCAAAATCACTAAAGGAGTAGAAAATGAAGAAAAACTGATCAAAATGAGCAAATTGGTGATTTTTGGAGTTCAACACGCCCCGTGCCCTTGCTTGGCATGCCTTGTGACCGTCTCCAGCTCAGCCCCGAAAGCCTTCTGACAGACACATCCCCGTGCCCCTGAAGCCTCTGTATGGCACGATCCCGTGCTAACATTACACGACACCGTTCCAACTAACTCAGAGGATGACGATCTCCGAGCTGACATAGCACGCCCCGTGCCACTAATCAACATGCCCCGTGCCAAACTTGAAATATGCCTATATAATTACTATTTTACTTTTATATATCTTTACTAGCATCTTCACTTGAAGAATGGTCAGGTTAGACGTCAACAACGGTGAAGTATCACGAGCCCTCCTTTTCCTTTGTGTCTTTGGACGATCCCGATTCAACTTGCCGCTACTATACTGCTCTCTATGATGGGTGCACTTGCCCGTGAATGTGGTGAAATAGTAGTAGTTTAAGTAAATTGTGTTTTATAAATTTAAAGGCCTAACTGCTACAAAGGTGTCGCAAATAACGCCATATTTTATATACACCACAACACACGTCAATGTTCCTGATACACACGATTAAATCCAAGACTGTGAAACTGAGCTCAAAAAGTCGGTGTCCCCTCTATTTTGTGTAGGCAAAGACCTGGGGATGTCAAAGTTGTTAGTAAGGCTCCCCTCTATTTTGCGTGAGCTAAGACCTGGAGGTGTCTCGACCGACGTGCTAGTAGATCACCTTATGTATTAAATACTATATATATATATATACACACACACACACGCACACACACACATTAGAACACCCAAAAGATGCCTAAGAGCACACTAAAAGAGACCCTCAAGAGTCCAAAACCTTTAAGCCTTTGTCACTAATGCGATCTAAGTGTCACATGTTGGGTTGCAGCCTAATTGAAACACCACTGGGAAGTTAGTTGGCTTCTACATTACACCAATTCTCTTGTGATCTATTATATTCTCTTCTCATCTTAAACTCTCGTGCAAGGTTTCATACTTCTGGATAGAGTTGTGAAAACATGTGGTAGGGAACCAGTATGCTTGATAGTGTACACATTTCAGCCACCTAGGATATGTGTGGGACCCATTAAATGTTAATAATTAATGCACTTAAAAGATAACATCTGTGACAAACAACTCGGTTAAAGGAAAGGAACACGAGTTTAAAGTGGACTAATATACTGACAATCACATGGACTTGATCGAGTAATGGTAGCTGAAAAGGGTACCTCAGCTCAGGCACAAACGGTTTGATCCCTACATACCTTCTCGTTTATGATTTGGTACATATTTTTTTATTTTAATTTTTTTTTTGTTCTTTTTCAACTATGCCCAGGTTAATTTAAAAAGTTGTATGTGTTTCGCTGGGTTTTGTGCATGGCGGTATGCCCCCCCCCCCCCCCCCCCTTAAAAGCTACTTGTTTTTTAGGGGAAGAAGGGAGGATAATAAGTATTATCTGAGGGGAAGTCCTTAGCTGAGGGGACGATATCAGCTAAGGGGTGTTAAATGAGGTCTTGGGTTAAGGGGAAGTGGTATAGGAAAATCGTAATCTACATTAGGCTTTTGGTTAAAATAGTGTAATTCATGAAAACGCGAGGAGCGATGGATCATTTACTGATCTAGAGAAATCGAGATGAATCAAATGAACACAAAAGGTAAATAAGCTTGATTGTATTGATCACAAACATATACAAGCTCCGGTTTAGCCAAACACACAAACACACACATAGAATATGACATAAGTGATAAGTGTCCTAAACTAACCACAAGTCAACCTTTATATAGGCTGACTGACTGACGAACCAGGTAACCAACGAACCATTGGTTCGTTGCTCATGAACCATTGGTTTGTGGCTTGGTTCGTTAGCATCCTAACTCACATAAAACTCATCTCTAGATACAACACACGAGACACACTGACGCATACATATTATGCTCTAACAGACTCCCCCTTAACGTGTGGTGTATCTGTATCAAACATAACAACATCAACTTGATCTTCGTGATGTATCTACTCTTCAACAAGCTTCTAATATCCAGTCTTCAACATTACTGCATCAGATCTTCAATCTTGAAATTCTTGTTAGTTGTAGAGCTTGCATGGCTGGAACATGATTCGATCAACTGAACCACTTGAGAAATATTCTTCAAGACTCCCCCTTTCTCCATGCTTGTGAGTAAACACATTAACCTGCGATTTGAGAAGACAGAAACACGGTTTTCTATTTTTTATACCAACATAAGTTAATCTTGGTGGAAAACTTCTCTTTGAGAATCCAAGATGATTTGAAAATCAGTTTTGATAAAATTAGTATCTTGTGTCGATCGATCAAAAATAAACAAGAAATAAAATATTTTTGGCTTTTAGAAACTTTAGATCAAAACACACCTAAAATCTTTTTGATTTTTCATACTTATGCTAAAAACACCGAAAATCTTTTTGAGTTTTCTGAAATGAAAACATAAATGGTATACGAAACTACACACTATTTTTAGTTTGAGAAAGATCACTATTTGAAATCATATTGGTCATAACGCGGTGAACTACACTTCAATTTCAATTACTTCAACACATAAGTCATGTCGATTATTGGTATAACTTGTCCAACTTTAAACTCACATAGAAATATACTCATAACATCTGGGTATGTTAAGTTATTGTTTAATTTGCTTTGACCAGTGTACCCCACACTATCAGACATATTCAGATGTATTTCACATATTTTTCATGTGATTATACTTGTGTGTTTCACAAAGTATTTTGTATTAATGATTTTGTCAACTGTGTTCAATGCAAATAGAAATAAGAATGTTAAATTGTCAACCTTAAGGTCGATCTTCGATACGCAGATAAGGCATCGGATTTAACAAAATAAGTAAGATAAAAACAAGTTTAAATTGTATAATTCAACCACAATCAGGTCGGTCTTGTGGACACCCAGAAAAGTCCGATGAATTATACGAAACACCAAGAAAAATAAAGCAGGACTTTAAATGAACAACTATCAGGTCGATACTCACGTATACATAGAGATAGTCTAATCATTTAAGAAAATAAAGAAAATCAAACAAGTTTAAATCTTTGCAAAAAGAACACACGTATACACAGTGACTTCTCATTTTCTTTTTCACATATCTTTTCTTTTATATCTTGAAATACGCATCAAGATGTTGTCCAGAAGGTTAGGCATCAGATTTAGTTTATATCACATTCGTATACTTTCTGATTTACCGAGCCTACCTAGCATATCGAACAATGATCTTATGGTTTTTTCACTTACTCTATCCGCGAGTCAGAAACGTTAGCCAATGTAGCATCATTTCCCAATAATCAATTTGTCAATCTTTGATTTTTCCATGTTTTTTATTTTCTATGACTTTTTTCTCCCCCTAAAATGAAAAACTCTATTTTTGTATTTTTCATTATAACAAAAACAAGACACTATTTTTGGCTTTTTTCAATTTTCTCCCCCTAAACATATATACAACTACGTGGAAAACAAACTTAAAAGAAAGAAAATTAAAAATAAGCATAACGGACGGATCGCGCTTAGACTTCAGCCATTTGATTTCAAAAACAAATTCAACGATGTAAATAAACTCTAACTTTCATTAATTGGACAAACCAGAAAGTTTATAGAGCTTCTCTCATTTTCACACTGAAGAACACACACAAAAGTAGAACTCTTAACAAAATTCTACAAGCTAAACATATTTATACTAAACCCGACTATCCGAACTGGGCTGTTACCCGAACTGGCACTTCGGTTTCCAGTTCGTTTCAGTTGAGGTAAGTTCGGGTAGGTAATGTAGAATCTTGTTTTCTTCAATATTTTTCTTCGATTTGAACTAGCATCTTGCCATTTCATGTATCAACAAACTCCCCCTTGGCACATGCTGGTCTGGTTCTTTCATCTTTAAGTTTCAGCTCCCATCTCGGTCCACGTCTTCTCATGGTTCTTCCAACATAGATATTGAACGCGAAGCATATCCGGATCACATTCTGGAATTGCAACGCCTGCTCCATGTAGTATGGATGGAACAAGATTTTACTATGATACAATTCGTCAATGTCAGCCCTCGACAAGTTTATCAGCCAAATCGGGTCAAAAATCCGAACAACCTTTTTGTCTTCTCTAGCCACAATCACAACTTCTCCGGTTTTCTCATCATGTTACCACCATCGTAGATTCTTTATAAAGTATAACTCCATCTTCAACAAAGGTATTTTCTTCATCAATCGACGATTTCTTTTAAACTTCAAAACAATCAATGCTTTACCAGTTATAAGATGCTTTTTGGTTGGATGTTCTCCTCATTTCAGCTTTTGTGGCCTCAGAAATTGGAACATAGTTTGACATACTCGATCCACCAACTTTTGAAATGAGAGCCTTTCGACCAAACTGGTAGTGTGTTGAAATCTAGAGCATGCTTCAAATACTAAATCCCAAACTTTCTTTTGATTACATAACAATTAAGCTCTTTAGCATACATCCAGCTAATGATTTCACCTGATGCCTAACCCTTGAACCTAACATGTCTTCGTTGTTTGATCGGTTTAGGAGGAGGAACATAATTTGCATGAAAGATTTTCATGTAATCATCATAGTCTTTTAGTT
Organism: Deinandra increscens subsp. villosa; assembly: GCA_039602395.1. Classification (NCBI taxonomy): domain Eukaryota; kingdom Viridiplantae; phylum Streptophyta; class Magnoliopsida; order Asterales; family Asteraceae; genus Deinandra; species Deinandra increscens. The sequence continues at coordinate 99,103 of JBCNJP010000131.1, forward strand.
GTTTTTGTTCGTTAGCCTCTTTGACAATCGGGTCATCTGGCATCTCAGCCTCTTTTCTCTTTAATTTTACATCAGTTTCATCACCTTTCTCTTTCGGAAAAACTTCAAATACATCATCATCTTGGTTGTTGTTGTTGAAATTTGAGTACAAATCTGGATACACTTCTTTGGTTATGTCTTCAACCTCAACTTCTTTAAATATATCATCTGAATCTGAAGTCTCTGATGATTCGTATGTTTCAGGATTAGCTTTAGTAGCTTTCTTCATCTCCTCGTCATTGAGATCAAATATGGCTTGTATTTGTTCTCAGGTGAGTTCACAGACAAACTCACTATCTTCTAAAATTATGTCGATCTCATGAATACTTCTAGCAGCTTGATTTGACGGGATGGATGATATTGGCATATCATTTCTCGCATCTGACTCCCCCTTAGATGTTCAAGTACCAGCACCCGAACAAGATGTTCCTGCTGGGTCTGAACCTCCACCAGATGCACCTTCGGGATCATCATTATTCGGATTATCATTCAAATACCGAAGCACATCATCCTTGCATCCCAACTCCACCTGACAAGCAAATTTGCTAAGCAGAAATTTGATCTGCTCATTCATTTGAGATAGTTGTACTTCTTGGGAAGAGCTTGCCATGTTCAATTTCAGAATTTTATGAGTCTTTACCTCATTCCCACTTCTCAATTGTTGATAATCTCTCTTTAGTTCAACAATTTATTTCGATTGAGCTTCATTTTTTGCTTTAAATTCCTCAATCAGATTTGTCTTCTCTTCATCTTTAGCCTTAAAGTCAGCTATCTGAGCCAGACAATCAGTGAGAATACTGTTAAAGATATTCTGTTGAGAGAATGATATTGAACATGGAGAAACATTGATATTAACATCTGCAAAAGCTGGAGTTGTAGTAGGTAAAGAAAGCAAAACAGAAGAAGTTCCCAATGGCTGATTTACATATTTGGCACCAACACTTGTTGAAGGTGTTGTGCTTGTCGATACGGACTCTGATCCAAGATATCTTCTCACTACACTTGATTGATTTAGTGATGAAATTACTGTCTCCATTGCACCAGATGACGCAATTGGAACAGCTGGTGTAGAGTTTATAGGAGTTGGAGACATTATTGGACCTTCAGATGGAGACCCACTGCTAGTATGTCTTTGTAAAATTTATGAACATTTTAACATCTTTGGACGTGTTCTACCACCAGTGGCAACCGTCCTCCTTTTTGATGATTTCGGTGGAGAGGAAGACGTAATCGGTTGCTTACCCTTGCCCTTTCCAATATCGACATATGGGTTGTAATCTTCATCAGTATCAGATGGAGCTGTATCATAAACACGACCAACATAGGGATACTTACACTTGTTCATACGGGTTCGGTAAGCAAGATGTTCCTTACTTCCCTTCTTAACCGGTATCTGTTGAGCTCCTACAGAAATGAGCACTATTGGATTATTGGCGTCAGAATTATCTTCGGAATTAATCTCCATGTCCTCATCATCTAGCTCATCATCAGTTTCATCTTCATCAATCAATGTATTTACCGCAACAGGATCAAATACATTCACACTTGCTTGAACTTCAGGTGCTGAAACAGCAGGTTTAGTAATAGCAGGTTCAGTTGCAACAGGTTCAGTAACTACAGGCTCAGTTACGACCGGGGGTCTCTGACGTTGTCATTATTGTCGTTGTAGCTGATGTTGTTTCTGTTGTTGTTGATATATTTCTTTTAACCAAGAATAATCCAGTTCTTCATCGGAACTACCCTCTTCATGACGTGGTGTACCATTGGCTAGAGCTACATAATCAGTGTTTGCCAAGTGACCAATCAGCCTCTTCATCTGAGGATGCTCATCTGGCTTCTTTTTTCTGATAAACAGTCAGTGTACCAACACTTGCTTCACTCATGTGCTTTAAGACCATCTTCTTAGTTACAGTCTTGAGTAGTTGTGGATACAAGTCATTCAAGATCATTTGAGTAAATCTTGGATATAACAATGCCCTCTTGTATCTAACCACCAGATTATCTCTCATGTAGTGAAATACTAGACTGGCAAAGTTGTAAGGACGGTTGAGAATCTAAGCCGTCATCATGGACAACATCATTGCGCCTATATCATCATGTCCTGAGATTCTGTTCCCCAAGAAATCTAGTAAGACATGGATTAGATACTTGTACTGGAAACATAACTCTGATTTTAACACCTAATCTTTGTTTGGATCTTCAACATACCAAATTCTCTTTAGCAATGCCACAATATCAGCTTTATCAAATTCCAACGGAGCCTTGAAATCATCACCATCAAAATTTAACACTCGTCTGACATCAGCTTTAGTAAACTCAACAGATGTTCTGAACTGTGCCAGAGATACAGATGGGATCATCAGTGATTGTACGAGCAGTCGTCCAAAACTCATTGAGAATGTCACGATAAGGATCACAATCTTCAGTATTTGCAAAATGTATCCTAGATCATCTCAAAAAATCAAAGATTCAACCAAATTTAACTGCTTTTGATCTGCTGACTCTAAGATAAGCAGAGAGATTTTGTCTATCACCAACATTCAAATCGCCCGCCATTTCTGAAAACACACAAAACAAAATATTCATTAAACTCAATGTGATAATAAAAAATGTTCGCCAAATTCGCTAATTATTATCCATTTGCTTAAATGATTAACTTTTTGTCAAAAAATTAGGTTTACACGAAGTGGATCCGAACTGAAAAATTTTGCACGAACTGAAGTGAACTGGTTCCGAACTGGATCAAACAACAAGAACTTGTTCAACGTCCGAACTGGACAGTCAATGTCCGAAGTGGACTGAACTGGAATGAAGTTACACAAAGTGGTATCCGAAGTGGGATCCAAAGTCTCACTTCGGTTGAAGAACACTCATTTTGGTTCTTTGACGAAACTGAAAGATTTCTTCGATCAAAAACCACGATCCAGTCATTTGTTTTGAAAATATTTGTATCCACATACTCGTCTGGTCGAGGCGATCAATGGTACAAATTTTATCCTCTAAAAGCCACTCTAACTATTGGAAAAATTAAATTTTTGAAAAACTTTGAACCCGACATGTTTTTGACCAGATTAGACCAAATAAATGGATAAAAATCAACAACCAACACAACCGCGTACTCGTAAACTAATCCCCTACTTGATTACAGTCACGAATTAGGTTAAAACATGATAAATTGAAGGTTTTGGACTCATAAAGCCGTGGTTCGGCTAGGGTTTAAACGAAGTGATTTTTGAGAATAGTGAATCCGAACTGGAGCTTCGGCCTCTTATACCTTTCTCACTTCGGTTACCCGAAATGAGACTTCGTGTCACTGCGAAGTGACCCAAACCCAGACTTTGGTTCTCATTTCGTTTCACTTTGGATCAAACCGAACTCACACGAAGTGGCACTTTGGACCATCCGAAGTCACACTTCGGTCTTCCAAATTTTTTTCATTTTCAACACCCTGAATTTTGTGCTATTTATAGAATTGATCCAAAAGCTTAAAAATATAACAATTTTTCAACAAACTTTTGATCATTCATGATGAGCTTGATGATTCTCAAGACTGTTTGGTTTCCCGGCATATTTGTGATAAATTTCATTATCGGTTGATCAAAAATAAATCAGAAATAAAATCTTTTTTATTTGTATAAAGTTTTAAAACATACCGAAAATGTTTTGAATTTTCACAAGTTTATGCTAAAACATACCTAAAATCTTTTTGGATTTTCAGATATTGAACAACTAACCAAACAAAAATGAAATACGAATAACTTAAAGCTTTTGTGAGAAAGTTCCAGACGCAAGATCATATCAGACAATACATATTAGACACACTTCAATTTCAAATTAATCAGCATGCAAGCCAAGTCGACAGAGAATACAACTTTTCAGTTTATTTCAGCTTCAGCAAATAAATGTTTATAGCTTTCTGATATGTTATCGGTCTGATTTTTCAAGCATAGATAATGTGAAACCCCACACAATTAGGAACACTGGAAACATGACTTATTCATATTTTTGTATCTTTTACAGAATCTGATTTTCCATAGAGATTTATCAATCATGGTGTTTCATGCAAAAATAACGTAGAACCCTAAAGAAACAACAATCAGGTCGGCTTTGTGAGCATAAAGAGAAAGTCTCATTGTTTAGGAAAACAAGAAATAGCAAATAAAGTAGAAGTTTTATAACCCAACAACAATCAGGTCAGTACTTCCGTACAAGCAGAGAAAGTCCACTGGATTATATGAAACACCAAGGAAAATAAAGCAGAACCTTAAGTGAACACCAATCAGGTCGATCTTTCGATATGCAGAGAAAGGCCGATCACTCGAGAAAATAAAGAAATGAAAACATGCGTACACCAGAACATCTGTTATGCTGTTTTCTGATTTTTATTTGCTAAAAACACAAAGTATCTTCTTGATGTTACATCACAGTTATCAAGCAAGCATTCTATTTATATCATACTAGCATATATCAAATTTGTCTTAGCACATTCAACTAGCCAAACAAGTACCTACATCCTTTATCTCTATTTTATCCATGGTTAATAACATATGCTGGTGTAATATCACTTCTCGCTAGGTCGGATCAATTTCTCATTTTGATTTTTCAATATTTTTAAATTTTGGCATTTTTCAAAATTTTAATGCTTTTCCAATTTTTATCCCCCAAAAATACAAAAACACTATTTTTAGATTTTTTTAATGAAAATAAGCAACGAAAAACTAAAATGCAACAAAAATAAAATTTGGTTAACCAATAATTACTCAGTTTGAGAGTTTTGAATGCCGTTGATTCTTTGCAAAAAGTATTTGAAGCGGGTTTTATCAAAAGCTTTTGTAAATAACTCCACTCTTTGAAAATCTATGTGGATCTTTTGCAAATCAATGAGGTGTTTCTCATAACAATCACGTATGATGTGATAGCGGATGTCTATATGCTTTGTTTTAGAGTGATGTACGGGATTCTTTGTAATGCAAATTGCGGCAGAACTGTCAATGTGTATGGGAGTAGTAAGAAAATTGAAACCGTAATCTCTCATTTGTTGTTGTATCCACAAAACCTGAGAGCAACAGCTTGCGGCTGCTATGTACTCGGCTTCTGCAGTGGATGTTGCTACTGAATTTTGTTTCTTACACTGCCAAGACACCAGCCTCTCACCCATAAACTGACACCCAGCCGTTGTAGACGTGAAATTTATCTTGCAACCGCCGTAGTCAGAGTATGAATAAGCTGACAATTGAAACTTATCATCATGAGGGTACCAGATCCCGAGATTAGTATTACCCTTCCGATAAGCAAAAATCCTTTTGACCGCAATAAGATGTGATTGCTTTGGATTCGCCTGGTACCTGGCACACAAACAGACAACAAACATTACATCAGGTCTACTAGCAGTTAAATACATTAAAGACCCAATCATGGCCCGGTAAAGAGTTGGATCAACTTCTTCACCATCCTCATCTGGTGAGAGGCCATGCATAACCTGAATCGGAGTTCTTGGAACGCGAACATCAACACTTTTGAATCTGTTCAGTATATCATGCACGTATTTCGTATGATGAATAAAAATACCCTTCGACGATTATTGCACTTGCAATCCAAGAAAGAATGCCATCTCGCCCATTGAACGCATTTCAAAACCAATTTGCATCAGCTTTTCAAAATCTTTCGAAAGCTTATCATTTGAGCTGCCAAATATGATGTCATCGACGTAAATCTGTACCAGTAACAAATCTTCACCCGCTTTCTTGTAGAATAAGGTACAATCTACCAACCCACTCTTGAATCCGTTTTAAAGTAGATAAGTCGACAAGGTTTCGTACAACGCTTTGTCAAAGCTTATAAAGTTTGTCCGGATAATAAGGATCGTAAAATCCTAGAGGTTGTTTGATGTAGACATCTTCCTTCACCTTCCCGTATAAAAATGCACTTTTCACATCCATCTAGTGTACTTTAAATCCTCGGTGTGTTACGAACGCTAAGAATATCTGGATTGCTTCGATTCTAGCAACCGGCGCATACACCTCATTAAAGTCAATCCCTAGACCACCAAACAAGCCTTGTTACGGACAATGACACCTCGGTTGTCACGTTTACACTTATAAACCCAACGGGTACCACACGGCTCTTTGCTTCATTCAGGTAAATCAACTAAGTGCCAAACACCAAGTTTTTGAAATTGTAGGAGTTCCTCCTGCATTGCTTCTACCCATGAACCATCTTTAAGTGCTTGATTAATATTTTCCGGTTCGATCTGAGATAGAAAGCATGAGTGAAATACTTCATCTTGAACCCCAGATTCCTAGATCGCTAGAAATGCACCATTTTCAACTTATCTTCTTGTACGCACTCCTACTTCCAAATCACCTATGATATTTTCTTGTGGAAGGTAGGTGTTAATTCGGAGCGTTGGATGAATCGGAACTACAATAATATCGTTCAGATTGTTAACAGGATCATCCTCAACCAAAACATCTCATTTGAACTTGAAGCAGGTTGCAGGAAAGGAACATCAACAGGTTCCGATTGAGCTTCATGGAACTCATTCTCTTCATCCGAAGGCGTATCAGAAACGACTTCTATCGTGGTCTCGATCAATTCATCTTCCGCTGGCACATTCGGAGTTGTCGAAGTAGGAGTATGCATAACCGGAGCTTGATTTGTAAATCAATGTAAATTGTTGCTAATTGCTCATCGGTTAACCCCTTGTCAGAATCAAAATATTCAAATAATTCTTTGTAATCAAACATCCAATCTAGTCCAACTCCTTTGGGTGGTAAAGTATGTGTAACCACTCCTCCACTACACCAGTCGCCATATTAAAGAACCGCTTTTTATGATTGGAATATTCGATAAATAAGCCTTCAACAACTTTCTCATCGAACTTCCTGGCAGACTACAAGATCTTGCAAGGAGACCCAAAAGGTTCCAAATACTTAAGATTTGGCTTATGGTTCTTCAACAGCTCATAACACATTTTACCAAGCCGTTTAACCGTCAGAACCCTATTTAACACATAACATACGGTACTAACTGCCTCAGTCTAGAAATTACTGGAAACTTTGATTCAGCTAGCATGGTTCTTGTTGTCTCAATAATTGTATGATTCTTTCTATCTGCGACACCATTCTGTTGAGGAGTGTATGGTGCACTGAACTCATGAACAATGTGCTTTACATAACAAAATACCCCAACTTTAGTGTTCTTAAACTCCATGCCGTTATCAATGTGGATTCTATGTACCTTCAACTTGTAGTATGATTCTAGTGTATTTTACTCCTTTGTTTCTTTTATAACACGTGAGTAACATACACGACTTAAGACAATACGCAGGGAAGGCGGGCAACAAGCTGCGCCGCCAACCCCTTAATTAAGTTAATAAGCACATCAGGTGTTTCATATTTCGTCACCAGAAAATTCACCCAAGAAAATCTAGAATATTCATCTGTAACCACCAAAGAATACCAATGTCCCGATATACATCGTTTTTTTATAGGACCAAATAGATCCATGTGCAGCAATTCAAGCAGAACATTGATTGAGTGGTATTTCTTCAAAGGATGAGACTTTCTCTTTTGCTTATCCTTTTTTTGCAGCTCACACAGATGTCATTGAATATAAACTGATTATTCGGAACGCCTTCAACCAGACCTTTCCTAACCACTTCGTTCATCTTTCTGTAATAAATATGACCCATGTGGCTTTAGCCGAATTCATGTCCACGATGTAAAAATTGGACAATCTCGGTTCTCGCATTATTATCCAATCATCAGGAATCTTAAAATTGGGTTTAAGGATTAAGCACTCATTCCCTGTGAAAGCCTTTGTAAACTGCTTGTCACATATTTGGGAAACACTCAGCAGATTGTACTCCAACTCTTTGACATACTTGACTCGGTCGAATGTTATCGCACTGTTGCTTAACTTGCCGATACCCGTGATTTCACCTCATTTATTACCAGCAAAAGTAGCACTTCCTCCAATATATGGTTTAACTTATTCGAGTAAGGAAATTTCACCCATCATGTGTCGGGACACTCCATTGTCGACTACCCATAGATTATTTACGGACCGTCTTGAAGCTCCCTGTACGCATCAAGGAAATTAATTAGTTCGGGAGGGACCCAAGCTTGAAGCTTTGGGCCATCTGGTACCTCCTCAAAATCATTACCTGCAGTTGTAAAACCTTTCGGTTTCCAATGCTCACTCTGCTGACTCGATGATGCCTTAGAATTTTTCAAAATTGATTTGATCTTTTCAGATACACAGTCAAAGTTCTTATCAGTTTTAACAGATCTAAATATTGAAACTGATGGCTTGAGATGGTGTGATGTGGTTTATATATAAAATATGATGCTATTTTGTGATACCTTTTTAGCATTTGAATCTTTTAAATTTATAAAACCTGAATTACTGACAACTACTATTTCACCACATCACTCGCAAGTGCCCCCATCGTGGAGCAGTATAGTTGTGGTAATTTGAAACGAGGTCGATCAAGGACACAATGGAAAGTGGGGATTTTATTACTTTATCTTTGTTAACGTCTAACCAAATCTATTTAGTATGAAAAATGTTATGTAAACTAAACAAAAGAAAAGAAAAGAAAATAAAGATAAAATAAGATGGTGTTTTTAGATTTGTAAATCGAAGTTAATATTACTTGGGAGAACTTAGCAGTGGTTGAGGAAGGTTGAACAAACACTTATAATCTTGCATAAGATTGTTCATTTGCAGAAAGTCAACCACCTTTTGGCACATTTTAGTTGACCACCATCCAACTGCTAATCGTCTGCGAGGAGTATGAATGCCGAGGGAAGATGCTGCCACTGACCAAACAAAGTGGTGTAATGCCACTTAGTTGTAGGGCTCCTTGGTCGGGCCACTGTTACACTCAACACGCCGTCATGAACCAGCAGGGGTATAACCCTGCGTGCCAGATTATTTTGTTATGAAAATGATCTTTTTAAGGGACTAAGGTTCGTTTATTCCGCGCATCGCTCTCGCGCATGCACGTCCGGTGTAACCAGAGCCAAGTTCACAAACACGTACCTTTTGACTTCCGTGAAGTGACAAACTATTACCAACCCTCGTTCCCAACCAAATACTTCCATCCCGCACTTGCGTGGTCAGCCGAGTTTGCTTACATAGACATAAGGACCTCGAACGTATCATGTAGCATGGGGCGCGAGTCACCTTTCAGATCATGCATCGTCCCCCGACCGGGTGTCACAGGTCCGACATGTGGGATTTCAATTCCCCAAATGGTCTGTGATACGTGAAGCATGCTTGGTTCAGAAAATCAGTAATACACTTTCAATAAAAAGGGTTTTCATAAAGTCATTAAACACACCTTAAGCGAGGCTATAGGGCTGTTAACCAACCCGCCAAAGGTTTGTTACTTCCCAAGTAAGTATAAGAGTTTAGTCAAACATGGCTTTAAAGATTTGCTTAAGAGAAGAAGAAAGATTCATAGACAAATACTTTGCAAAAACTACTTAAGATATATTTCTTATAAACTTGACTTACACAAACAAAAAAATGCCAAATGGCTTAAGAAAAACAAGGACTACACTAGAGAAAGGGGGGAGAAGATGAGCAAGTTGGAAGTGAAGAGGGATCCTCTATTTATAGACCAGCCGAGGTGGGTACGACCCGTTCCTGGTTAGGCATGGGGCGTGTGTGTCAGAGGGGCGCACGGGGCGTGTTCCTTGGAGCATGGGACATGTCATGTCAGATCCGTCAGTCATCTGGCAAGCTTGTCAGGGGCACGGGCCGTGCTTCTCCATGCATGGGGCATGTTATGTCAGAGTCTTATGCCGACGGTGTCAGTGGGACGGGGCGTGCTTGAAGGAGCACGGGCCGTGCTGTATCAGAGACTTCTGTCAAGGTGGTCAGGGGCACGGGGTGTGCAAGGTTAGAGCTCGGTTCTTGGCACAAAATTACGAATTCTTCATATATTCTTCATTTTTGAGCATTTCTGCCTTCTTTTTGATTTTCATATGGATCATACTTAAAAACTAGAAAAGAAACAATATCATACTGTTTTGATAATAGTTAGTCATATATAACCCGAAATACGAGGAACATTTGATATAAAAATATGTATAATTTAGCGCATATCAAACATCCCCACACTTGAACCTTTGCGTGTCCTCAAGCAAAACTCTATAAATGAGGCCTGACACATCCCAAAAGTTTATCAATTCGTAGAATCAAGATTCCGGGTACTATAAATATCGTTCCTCCATTTATTTTCCAACTTGTCTTTCATTGAATTTGTATTTTCTCATATGCTGAAATATAAACAATTAGGACAAGCCTACTTACAAGTTTTATTTTTACACAAACTTATATACCTCACAAGTGATCACTGAACTCCTGGGATATTGATTTGTATATATTTGGGGTGAACACTCATACCTAGTTGAAAACAAGTAGAGGGCATAGAATTGACATGCAATCGAACCTCCACTGATCTCACCGAAGATCACATAATTATCATGAGGTCTTAAAAAGGGTAGGCTTAGGGTTAGGATATGGATATTTTATTTGAAAGGGGGTAAAAAGCGTAAATAGCTGTCTTTTTAGGACTTCCCATTTTTTGTGTGACTTTCTTCTAAAGAATCTTTTAAGAGCTTCCATAGATTGCTCTTAAAGGGTTTATCCTTTTATTTCATCATTTTCTGTTCCTTTTTTTACAAGGGAGTGCAAAATCCAGGGCCCGTCTTGGACTTTTCACATTTAATTGAGTATGAGAAGAAAATAGTCACACTTGGATTTTTGAAAAAGAACCCGCTTTTTACTAAAATAAGGGGTGTAATATAAAAAATATGGGGGATTTTAGGGTATTTTGCAAAGGGGGTTTATTTTGCAAATTGATTGGGTTGAAGAAACAAAAAGGTTTAGGCTCAAAGGGTTTCACTAGGGGAATATTTTGGGGGTAAGAAAGGAGATGAGGAGCGGAAAGGTGGAAATCCTAAGTGCCTCAATCCTTTAATTATGTGGCCTCTGATTTTGTCCATCTCGGGACAACTTCTACCTCTACTGAATTACCTGGGTTTCTCTCAGAATCAAAGAAGAAACGAGCATGTTTATATGTGATCATGCTATATATGCTCAAATCCTCACTGAAAATGGGAAGGGGAAAATATAAGTTGTATAAAAATAAACTTATTTTCTACTTGCCATAAAAGAAATATTTTAATTATTGAAAAACTTTTTATTCATTGGGGTTTAAGTCTTTGATAAATGGAGAAGTGACTTTTACATACACGGTTTCTTGAAGAAAAAATGAATTTTCAAAAAAATTTGAGCAGTACAGAGGCCATTTTTTTCAAACGACTTTTGTGTAAGGCTTGAATATGGACAAACAAAAACTTAAGACCTGCAGTATCCCGTCCCCACCCTTAAATTGCACATTGCCCTCAATGTGCCCGCGCGTAAGCAAAAAGAGAAACAATGAAAAATAAAGAGTTACAGGGAAGGAGAAATAGGATATGGCGTCCCTAAACTTAGACTTTTCAGGCGCCATGCTTTACCTGACATTCCCATCCAGCAGGATTACAGATACCTTTACTTCCTTCATCCTGCTCAACATAGAAACCTACAAAAGAAATAAAAACATAATATCCTAATGTTGGAGGTTTTGGTTGTTTGTTGGCGCTTTTGTAGTAACAGAAGTGTTAATACAAAGTTATGTCGGGCGAACCAAGACTTCCAACTTATTTATTAAAAAAGAAAAACATAACAGCTTGGTTTATTTACGGGTCCCAAGTTCGACCCGGTATTTATTTTACCGTTTATCAGGTGGCTTTTCTTTGATCTGTTTCCCACTTGTTCTAGTTAATTTTTTTCTTTCATTATCAGATGGGAAAAATCTGATAACAATTTTAAAATAAGTTTTTAAAATTTGGAACGAGTCGGGCCACCAAAATTTATACTTACCTGGACCAGATCTGTAGGTTGATTTATCTTTATCTTCCTTTGACGAGTGCGCATAAATGATCATAGGCATCTGTGATTGTGGATACTCAAGGTGCTCGGGAGCTCCTTGAGCTTGAGAGAAGGTGATTTCTTTAGTGGATGATCTATTAAGGTTCTCCTTTTCTCGATCGATGTCTTCAGCTGGATGGATAGGCTCTGAAGGGGTTCCTTCAGAAGGTCGAGCCTCTTCCTTCAAGTTCTCCAGGGGGATTACTTCATCTTCTTCTGAGTGCCAAGGAGCATCGTCTTTAGAGGGATGTTGGAGTGCTAGCTTTACCTCCATGGATAACTCGTTGCCTCCGAGTTGCTGGTTGTTTGCTGGTTCTTCTTGGATGGCGTCCCATCGCTTGAATGGAGTCGAAGTTGTTGCGTCCAATTCCTTCGTCTCTGAACAACTAGATGTTCTGGGAGCATTTTAGGGTTCCTCTTTTGGGATGACTTCTTGGTTTACATGATTTCATGCTTCATCTTCTTCCGCCCATATTCTTTTGAAGTACTCTTCTATGACCTTGATGTGTTCTAACATTTCTTATGTTGTTTCTTCAAGGTCACTTTTAGGAGGGGAATAAGGTGTTTCTATTGTATATGGTGGGTAGTTATTTTTCATTTTTTTGGGATGTTCATCCCTATAATGATTTTCACTACACCGTAAACAAAAAAAGCGAAACCATGTATACACTTAGAAATTGAAGGTGGAAAATCATCCTCCACAACCGGCATTTTTATGTTACCTTGTTCATAGATGCAACACTCACCATGGGAAAGGTCACATCTAGGACAATATGAGTTGCGTTCGGTCGGTTGTGGTGATGGAGAAGAATGAGAAAAATGACTTGGACCTTCCTCTGGTGGTGTATCCACTACTCGCAAGAACGCAGGCGTTCTCACTAATATATAACAGTCCTGAGAGTAATGGGGACCGCCGCAGATTCTGCGCCACACAGATTGGGGCCAATTATAACCGAAATATTCCTCCGGATATTGATCCATCCTTGAAATATTTCTCAGAGAAATAAAGAGGGTTTGAAGAAGAAAAATAAAAATAAAAGCTTAAAGAAAAAAAATAAAAAAAAGGTTAAAAGAAAACAAAAAGTCTACAGTGAAGAAAAATAAAAAAAAGTTTTAAGAAAATAAAAAGTTAGGCTTTAAACTCCGATTTTTCTAAAAATCCTTGTTTGTGTTCTCGGTAACGGCGCCAAAAAGCTTGGTGTGCTGTGGTGTATATATAAAATATGATGTTAATTTGTGACACCTTTTTAGCATTTGAATCTTTTAAATTTATAAAATCTGATTTACCGACAACTACTATTTCTCCACATCACGGGAAAGTACCCCCATCGTGGAGCAGTATAGTTGTTGTAAGTTGAATCAGGGTCGATCAAGGACACAATGGAAAGTGAGGATTTTAATACTTTATCTTTGTTAACGTCTAACCAGATCTATTTAGTATGAAAAAGGTTATTTAAACTAAACTAAAGATAAGAAAAGAAAATAAAGATAAAATAAGATGGTGTTTTTAGTTTTGTAAATCGAAGTTAATATTACTTGGGAGAACTTAGCAGTGGTTGTGGAAGGTTGAACAGACACTTATAATCTTGCTTAAAATTTGTTCACTGGCAGAAAGTCAACCACCTTTTGGCACATTTTAGTTGACCACCATCCGACTGCTGATCGTCTGCTAGGAGTACGAATGCCGAGGGAAGATGCTGCCAGTGACCAAACAAAGTGGTGTAATGCCACTTAGTTGTAGGGCTCATTGGTCGGGCCACCTTTACACTCGACACACCCTCATAAATGAGCAGGGGAACAACCCTGCGTGCCGGATTAGTTTATTATGAATATGATCTTTTTAAGGGACTAAGGTCCGCTTCTTCCGCGCACTGCTCTCGCGCATGCATGTCCGGCATAACCAGAGCCAAGTTCTCAAACAAGTACCTTTCGACTTCCGTGAAGTGACAAAATATTACCAACCCTCGTTCCCAACCAAATACTTTCAGCCCGCATTTGTGTGGTTAGCCGATTTTGCTTACATAGACATAAGGACCTCGAACGTATTATGTAGCATGGGGCGCAAGTCACCTTTCGGATCATGAACGTCCTCCAACCGGGTGTCACAGGTCCGGCCTTTGGGATTTCGACTCCCTAAATGGTCAGTGATACGTGAAGCACGTTTGGTTCAGAAAATCAGTAATACACTTTCAATAAAAAGGGTTTTCAAAAAGTCATTAAACACACCTTAAGCGAGGCTATAAGGCTGTTAACCAACCCGCCAAAGGTTTGTTACTTCCCAAGTAATGAGTTTAGCCAAACATAGCTTTAAAGATTTGCTTAAGAGAAGAAGAAAGATTCATAGACAAATACTTTACAAAAACTACTTAAGTTATATTTCTTATAAACTTGACTTACAAAAACATAAAAACGCCAAATGGCTCAAGAAAAACAAGGACTACACTAGAGAAAGGGGGAAGAAGAGGGGCAAGTTGGAAGTGAAGAGGGATCCTCTATTTATAGACCAGCCGAGGTGGGCACGGCCCGTGCCTGGTTGGGCACAGGGCGTGTGTGTCATAGGGGCGTATGGGGCGTGTTCCTTGGAGCATGGGGCATGTCATGTCAGATCCGTCAGTCATCTAGCAATCTTGTCAGGGGCACGGGCCGTGCTTCTCCAGGCACGGGGTAACTCATGTCAGAGTATTCTGCCGACGGTGTCAGTGGCAGGGGGCATGCTTGAAGGAGCATGGTCCATGCTATGTCTGAGACTTTTTCCAAGGTGGTCAGGGGCACGGGTGTGCCCAAAAAGGTCAATTTTTAGGTTTAACACGGGGGCGTGTTGGAGTAAGGCACGGGACATGTTGACCCAAAAATCATCTTCCTCTCGTCAAGATACTCAGAATTCACTAGTCATGGGTCCCGTAACTCATTTTCTAGCCTGAGATATGCTTCTGCGAAGTTTAGGGCATTTCCTGACTGCACCGGTGTCTTTCAGCAGTTGCGCTTCGAGATGTGGTTGAGTCTTGGGGTTACCACTACATCTTGACTCGAGAAAAGGTTGTATGAGGGCATCAAGTCCATATTGCAAGGTTAGAGCTCGGTTCTTGGCACAAAATCACGAAGTCTTCATATATTCTTCGTTTTTGAGCGTTTCTGTCTTCTTTTGTGATTTTCACCAGGATCATACTGAAAAACTAAAAATGAAACAATATCATACTATTTTGATAGTAGTTAGTCAGATATAACCTGAAATGCGAGGAACATTTGATATAAAAATATGTAATTTAGCGCATATCATGAGATCAACATGAATTAAGCCTTTGTTATCAACAAATTTTACTCACTTTTTAGTCTCAGCAGAGGCAGGTATTTCAGTCTGATATCCATCAGATGCTGAACCAGCATTTTGAAAATTTTCTTTCAACAATGGACATTGTTTGTACATATGTCCTCGTTTCTTGCACTTGAAACAACGACGATGGTGGGTTATCATAATTGACACTGGTCTACCAAACTCATGGACCGTTCCGTCATCTTATATGGTTTCAATCACAGGCTTTGGTTTCTTTTGTTTTAAAACTTTCTTTTGATGATAAGAAACCTGATGACCAGAAAAATCATCATAGAAACCTGAATCGTATCCATTATCAGTTTCAGGATAAAAATCATCATAAAAATATTCATTCCCTGAGTAATATCCCTCATCAAAATTCCGATAACAACCCATCCTACCACCATACCCAGATGGACCAGCACTATTTCTGGATCCATAACCAAACCAATTTGGACCCCTACTATACACTAGTGGATTCGGCCCATAGCCAAAGTTATTGTAAAAACCATCATCGTGAAATTGGGTTTTCTGGAAAAATCGATTTGGCTTTTTGAAATCTTTTTTTTTTGCATTATCAGCAAAAATTGGTTTGTTAGCCTTTGGTGGTTCAGAAACAATTGGTTTCTTGACATATTTTTGCACCCTATTAACCAACCCATGATCAGAATGATGATCAGATTTATCTGAAACAGATTGCTCCTACTCTAGTGTGTCATTTGAAATACTAATTTTGCCATTTCCCCCCTAAATGGCACATTAAGAGCATTTGGATCATACTTCGGACCATATCCTCCCTTAAAAACTTTGTCAACCAGATCAGGATTGACCATTTTTAAAAGGGGATTCTTTGTCACTGTACATCCGATCAGATCCTTTTAAACGATAAGTAATCCATTTCACATTCCTATCAAACCTTGATCAAAAGATTTTCCTTTGACATTAGTTTTGTCAACTTGACCATTTGGTGATTTGGAACTCGGACCTTTTTTGAAAACTTTAGATTTTGAATTCACAGGTTGTGGTTCATATCCAATACCACCATTTTTAACTTTCTTATCAGCAACTGATTTATATCTAGCGATTTGTTTCTGCTCAAATTCACTAAATTTCTTGAGTTCTGATTTCATTTGATCAAACTTGTATGTTGAAATAATTTCATCCTGAGTTTGTTTAGAGTCAACTTTTGAGACCTCAAGTTCAGCATCAGAAATTAAATCATAAATTTTGTCAAAATCTTTGAAATTGTAAAACAGATCATCAACCTCAGAATCTAGAGCAGGTTTTTCAATTGCCTTTGGTTCAGTTTTCTTTGATGTGATTTATCAGACACGTTTCTTTTAAAAGAGGAGTAATCATATTTTTCAGTGGATGGTACATCAGAAGATGGGTTGTTTGTGATAATCACAGGAGCAGGAACTTGGATAAACTTCATTTCTTTATCCGACACTTGACCTTGATCAGAATGATACAAAAAGTTCATAAACGACAAAGGTACTTTAAAAGTGTCAATTTTGTTTATCAGATCAAGAATTTCAATTTTTAGATCCGAAACAGTTTTCTGGGTATTAACCAGCACCTTTTGGGCAGAGACAAGCATATTAGACTGTTTACTGAATTCATACTTTTGAATTTGTAATTGCTCGTGTAAAGACATGAGTTCTTTGGTAGTGCCCTCCCATCTCTTTTTATAAATTCAATATATGTTTTAGCCACAGATAATTGATCCACCATCTTATTCGTTTCTTCTAAAAGTTCACCATTTGCTTTAGCAAATTTACTACAAAGATCACACATAAGAGGATTCGTTACCTTTTGAGTGTCAGTCATCAATGCAACGACTGATTCTTTTAGATTGTTTCGCTTCATAGCTGCATTTTCCAACTTCAAACTGTTTTTTTCAGTAGCTAGTTTCTAAAGTTCCTCTTGCAAAGTGATAATCTTCTCATTAGCCTCCATAGCACTTTTGTGAGCTTTCTTATATTTTTGTTGTACTAGATAGCTTTTCTGGAATAAAGCTTCAAAATCATTAGCAACATCTTGAGCTCCATCCATGGCTACTTCACATTCTTTGATTAAAGTTTCCTTTTCTTTCATCAAGATTTCTAATTCTTTCTTTAGCAGTAAAAGTTCACCAAGATAAGTGTCAGGTACAAATTTTGCCATAAAAGCAAATTGACCATGAGAAAATGCTTAATTTTCATCAACCTTGTCTGAAATATCATTGATTTCACTGTCTTCAGATGTTGATTCTGTTATAATATCCTCATCCTGCACATGAGTAACAATCAAAGCAGATGAATCAGCAAATTGACTACCCCAATAATAAGTTTTATCATTTTGTGAAACTATGGCTTGTGTAGAATCAGATTTAGAGGTAGCAGCAATCCCTGAATTTGTTACAGTAAACTTAGGGTTACCAGATGAATTATTAGTTTGCTGAGTGGACTTCTGGTATTCTAGCTTCTTAGGTTGTGAACATTCTCGTGCAAAGTGTCCAAAATTGGAACTGTTGTAACACCGCACTTTCGATTTGTCAATCCCAATCCTTCCTCCTGAATTCAAATTCTTTTTTCCAGTCTTTTTCAAAAATCTTTTAACCCTTCTAGCAAGCATAGCAAATTGCTGATTGATGTCCATCAGCTCCAGGTCATCAGGATCTACCTGATAATAGTCTTCCTCGGTGAGTTCAACATTACTCACCTTACCAGTTATAACCCCATAGTATGACGACACCAAAGCAAACACCAATGCCATGTAATCCTCAGTAGTGTTGACAGATAGAGCAAGTTTGCTAGCATTGATTGTGTTGCTTGCAGGAATTTATACAGTACACCCTCTCGACTCATAGTTCTCAGAATGTGACATATTTCCACTGTTAGATATACTTCCTGCTACAAACGTTGTTGCTGGTGCGGGATTAACAGTTTTACCTGATTTACCAGAAATCGTTGCAGCATTTTGATCATAATAGACTTCCGGATTCTGAACTTGAGCGGGTGTAGTGTTTACATTTTTCATTTCCAAATCTATTG
Organism: Deinandra increscens subsp. villosa; assembly: GCA_039602395.1. Classification (NCBI taxonomy): domain Eukaryota; kingdom Viridiplantae; phylum Streptophyta; class Magnoliopsida; order Asterales; family Asteraceae; genus Deinandra; species Deinandra increscens. The sequence continues at coordinate 117,478 of JBCNJP010000131.1, forward strand.
CTTGAAGCTTCCCTATTAGTTGCAGAAATGTCAGTTTTGAAAATTCTTTATCACGTGTTAACAGCAACACATACGGTTCCCATTTCTTCGCTAATGCTTCTAGTAACTTCTCATTCCGTTCATCATCTTCTTTCTTGATACTAAATCCATCTCTGATTGCAGATGGCGAAACCAAGAGATCAGATCAGACACTCCTTCACCTTTGAAATGTTTGAAATTATTAAATTCTTTCCTTAAAACCTTTTTCTTGCATTCCTTTAAAGCGTTCCATAATTCCTTTGAATTCTTGCAAGTCTTGAATTGATGTAACAATTCTTTTGGTAACGCCATGCTAAGTGCACCATAAGATTTTTGTTCTTAAGTATATTCCCCCTTTTGTTCTACATTCAGATTGCGTTGCATGATCGGAACATTGTTATTATCAACCGGATAAGTATACCCGTCATCAATTGCGATACAGAGGTCACAGTCTGATGTACCGATGTAAGACTCGAACCTCTTTCTCCAATTATAGTAATCTTCAAGCTTAAGTAGCTTGGGGACTTTTTGACTCGTTCTAATCATATTGCCATAGTTGATTAGCGCTTGCATTTGTGTTTGAATTTCCACGAATGCTTGAAATTCCGACTTCTTGAAAAATTAAGAATTTTGATTACCCAAACCTCTTCGAAGTGGAATTGCTTCTCCGAAGTGAATAAGTAGAAACGAAGTGATCCGACATGGAAAACGAAGTGACTTGTTTCAAACTGATTTGAACTCAAAGGTTCCGAACGGATGCGAAGTGAAAATTTTACGGAACTGAAGCGAAGTGGCTTCCGAAGTGAAAGTTATCCGAACTCATAAATACTTTGGGTGACTTCGAGCCGGTTATTTTCCCGAACTGTCACTTCGGTTGACGGTTATTTATCCGTAATGAAGATCTTGAGGCGAAGTCACACGAACAGAACTGGAAATTGAGCATTTTTCAAACCGAATGACTTGGACAGACCAAAGTACTCAAATTTGACCATTTTCACGTCAGAAATACTCTACAATGCATAGATTTCGAAAATGACAGTTTTGTGATCAAAAAGTAAGAATTTTTTGAGAAAAGCACCGAAAACGACTTGTTTTCACCAAAATGACTCCAAAAATGAGTTGAGCGATCAACCTACAACTCTGATACCATTCGAAAGAAAGCGTAACTGACGGATCACGCTTAGAATCGCGCCATTTGATATCGAAAACAAGTTCAACGAGGTAAATAAACTCAAACTTTCATTAATTGGAAAAACCAGAAAGTTTACAGAGCTTCTCTCAGTGTCACACTGAAAAACACACACAAAACTAAAACTCTTAACAAAATTCTACAAGCTAAACATATCTATACTAAAACCGACTGTCCGAACTGGGCTGTTACCCGAACTGGCACTTCGGTTGCCAGTTCGGGTAAGTTCGGGTAGGTCATGTAAAATCTTGTTTTCTTCAATCTTTTTCTTCGATCTGAACCAGCATCTTGCCATTTCATGTATAAAAACAAATTGATCGACCAACACTGAAACTCTTCAGTTTTAGTTTTAAAAACACATTTGTATAAAAAATGTTATTTGAAATATAAAAAAAGATAAAGCAATAAAATGTTAAACTACGCAAGTTCTTCACTATCAGCAATATTTGCTTAATAGGTCTTCTTGAAGAAACCTATAGTCACTAGATAAAACATTAGTGGGATCGGCCCGAGTCAATAATCTCGGGCCACCCATTGTCTTCAACATGGTCTTTTTTTTTATTTTGGAAACAACTTGGGGTTTCCATATCTTTGGCGATTGAAATTTTTTAAATGAACCCACAAAGTTTTCAACTTACGTCTTTGTCCAAGATGACTTACTTGTTGATTTAAACTTTGGCGATTGTGGTTCATCAAAAATTTTACCAGTTTCATCCACATATTCAGCAGTTTTGTTCACAAGCTGTTGTGTTGCAGCATTCGTCGGACATTGAGCAACAAGATGTCCAGCTTGACGAAATGCATAACACTTTCTTTGAAAAATATCAAGTGATCTGCTATCAAAATTAAGCTCAAACAAATTTGTTTTTGATTTGAATAATTCTTTGGTTTCTGGCTACAATCCTTAGCGGGAGAGTCATAGTAACTAAAATAATTACCTGAACCAAATGAATTAAAGAGATCACCGTAAACATTATACAGGGGAACCGAACTTCTTGGTGAATCGTTCGAACCACTTGAAGTATGTCTAGAAGAATAACGACCATTCCTTGATTAGTAAACAATTTGCTTCTTCTGGTGTGCTTGAGCTTGTCGAATCTAAACAGATTTAGCAACAACCTTCTTCTAATGTATGGTTTGTCGCACTGGGACTTCCTTGACTTCATAACCAAGACCTTTATCTTTGTAGCCTGGAAGTTTTGATAGCCCAAATTGAGAACCAGGACCATTCTTTGTATTTTCTTCCTAGTGAATTTAGGTTTGATGTCCTTCAGCTTGTTCTCATAAATCAAAGATTTATCAAGTTCAGCTTCAGTCGAAGTACCAGTAGACTTCTTAACACTATCAAATATCTTCTCATCTTCCGAGAATGATGAACCAGTATCAAACATTGGAGCGTTGCTAGCTTCAAACTTCTTCTTCCCAGACTTAGATTTCTTCTTCTTTGCAGGAACAGGAGTAGAAAATTTAGAATAATGATAAATTTCCTCACTTAGATTGATCGGAGCAGACGTAAACTTTGACATATCAAACAGTGCAAGAACTTTATGTAAATCATCCTTAGCACTTTCTTTGTTCTTCTCCGGTTCGTATAGATAGTTCAGAAATGTAGGGAAAGATTGAAATTCTTTACTTGTCTCTGAAAATCAAGAATCTCGATCTTTAGCTCTGAAATATTTGTTTGAACATCCAGTAAATCCTTTTGAGAAGCAATAAACTATTTAGACAACTCATTATATTCATATTTATGCAGTCTTCTCAAATCACATTCTGGCAAAACTTCTTTTGTAACCTTTTCCTATTTCTTCTTGAATATGTCAACATCTTTCGTCAACACTTCATTTTTATCTCTGAAAAGAACATTTTCATCATGTAACTTTGAAACTTCCTCCTGAAGACTAATAACTTTCTCAACAGCTTCTACAACAATCTGATTAGGTTTTTAATATTTCTGTTGAACTGGATAGCTTTTCTCAAATAGAGCATCCAAATCTTCAGCAGCTTCCTTAACTTCAGCTTTAGCTTTCTCACATTCTTCAATCAATCCTTCCTTCTCTTTTACCAAATCCTCATTGATTTTAGCAAAATCAGCACATTTTTGTTTGAACTCTCCAATTTTCTTAACCATTATGAGTTCTTAGGTTACTAATCTCATTTCCCTCAAAAAAGATTCATTCTTTCTATTTGCAACAACACAACCTTGACCCTTAGAATACCATTCTTGTTGATCTTTTGTGACAGCTTTAGAATCATCTTTTACTATTGTCTCATATGAACTTATTTCAGAATCAGAACTAGTAATGACACCAGATAGCTCTGATACCACTTCAAAACGCGAGGAGCGATGGACCGTTTACTGATCTAGAGAAACCGAGATGAATTAGATGAACACAAAAAGGTAAATAAGCTTGATTTTATTGATCACAAACACATACAAGCTCTGGTTTAGCCACACACACAAAAATACACTTAAAATATGACAGAAGTGATAAGTGTCCTAAACTAAGCACAAGTCAACCTTTATATAGGCTGAGTGACCGACGAACCAGCTGACCAATGAACCATTGGTTCGTAGCTCACGAACTGTTGGTTTGTGACTTGGTTCATTAGCATCCTCACTCACATAAAACTCATCTCTAGATACAACCCACGAGACACACTGACGCATAGAGATTATGCTCTAACAACTCACTTACTAATCCAGGAACCAGTTATCATATGTAGAGTTTGTTTTTGTTATTTTGATGTGTCAGTCAGGCTGATGATTGAAGAGGAAAAGTTAATGATCGTGTTGATCAAAAGTTTGTTGTTTTTGCCGCTCATGTTAAAGAATCAGCCAGACAAAGACTTCTTATCTTAAAAAGCTGTTGTTTAGGGGAATTTTTTTGGCTCTGTTAAAGCTTTCAAATGTACAATGAAGAAACTGTGCACAAGTTAAGGGGAAGATAGATGCATCAATGTGTTGAAGGAGAAGGTGCAGAGCAGTCAACATCATGTTGTCTGAAGAACAACAACCAAGACAGTTTTGCCAAAGACAGTGGTTTTAAAATTTTATCCTCTTCAAGATAGTTACTGAAGATTCAGCAACGACCAGATTTCATTCAAAAGAAGCAAATGTATGAGAATCCTCCTCTCATTTCTTGTTCATTTATAGAAGTTCAAGCTAATACGGATTGAGAGAAAGTTCCCAAGAGTCTCTCGTGGAGCCCAATGCAGATTTCTGCTGATATGATCTTCGCCAACACCAACACTAGTAAATCAAGAACAAGAATTTTAAAGTTAAAGTAATTTAATATCACAAGCCTACAGGAATATTGTAAGCACATAATTTGAGGCTCGTGTATTAAATGGTTTTGGGTTTGTTCTAGTAGGATTATTAGATTTGTTTGTATGTAATTACTGGAGTTATAGGATGAGCTTCACAGGCTAGTAGGGTTCGGCCCATGTGGACTTGTAGTTGTAGGATGTAAGCACATGTAGGCCACGATTTTAGGGGTTAGTTGAAAGGAATTGCATGGAAAGCTAGGAGAGACAAGGGATTTTTGTTTTCTCTCTGACAGTGTATGTACCAGATGATTTTCTGATTAATCGTGTGCATTAATAGAGGTTTAATCGTTTTCATTGTGTTAATACAATTTTTGTTTTTCATCTCTCTTCATGAATCACAAGATTTGTTGGATTCTACACTCTCAATCAAGCATTGATATCGTGATAGGATCGGTTTTGGACCTACAAAAGGACATTTTTTTGTAAAAACTTTTGTTTTTGAGAAAATGGTATTTGTGAAAAGTTGAGACATTTTTTTGCGTAAAGTTGTGTTTTATGAAAACTAATCATTTTAATTGTTTCCTTGTAGATTTTAATAATCTCAACTCTCAATAATTATGACAATGAGCTTGGAACTAGTAACAAGCCACCTTGTCTAGAAGACATTAATGATTTTCCTAACTGAAAAAGACATAATGATGTATTTTCTTTCATACATTTTTACACTCTCATTCACTTAATTGAGTTTGGACCACATATTCCATTGAAGGAACTGTTAATGGACCAGTGGTTAATGTTGATGTGAAGAGTTGGAATGAAGAAGACTAATAGTTGATTGCACGTGATTACAAAGCATTATGTACTGTTACTATGGAATTAACTCAAAGATATACCATAGCAATCTGTTTGATGAATACAAAGATACCAAATCTTTATGAAAGGTATTATGTCACACTAATCGCTCACCATCCCTGCCAGGGGTGGGGACGGATGCGAGATCAGCCATCCATATCAGAACATGCGAAAATAAACAAATATAACCCATTACACATAAACACAAACAAATCGGCCAGTCTCTGAACACCGCACAACATTCCAAGCGAATATGTCACCACCTTAGTGATCACATTCACTACGCGAGTCTAACAAGCCCCAGATGAACCTAAGACTGTGCGGAAGAATTTAAAGTTCAAAGATAAGCCAAATGTATTTAATACATAAATCTAAGGTAAAAGTTAAGACTAATACAACACAAGTCTAACAATTTTGAAAACATGCTAGGTCGGGTTAACACCCTATCTAGACTTCATCCCAACTCTTACTAACCCCCAATCACCCGTACCGCCCTCGATCTGCTATTTACCTGCATATGTGCTAAAACATGTTAACAACATAAATTTATTGGTGAGCCGTAGCTAGTGACTCAGAAAAATAGCTTTTAAATACATGTGCCCGTAATTAAGAGAAAGTGTATTCCACATTAGGTCAAGTCTCGGTCCAGAAAGCATAGGCAAACCCCGTCAGTGACTTCCAAGCCCCCATCTAGGTATGCAACATATACAACATATTGAATCTGGTAAATGGATACTGTAGTCTCTGGATGATATGAGACCTCGTGTCTCCCTGTACAGATGCAAGGTTACCAATATATGCCCCGAGGTCACCTTCGCCCTTAATTACCCGGTTTTGGCCTACCCGAATGTAACCACCCCGTAGAATCTCAGTCACATTTCTTAACTATCACGAATTAATCTATGAAGAATAGAAATCATATTAAAAGAATTTAAACCCAACTCATATACAAACCCAAAACATTAGAGTTAAAATGGGGGTGGCAAATGGTACCGACATAAACAGACAAGCCGATAGCACTTTGCAGGCATAATAGCTCTGTCCACTTCAAGATAAGCACGATAACTTAAATGGGTTTGTCATAGGAAACTGTTGTCCATTTTTCATTGGAACAGTCCCTGAACTCTCACTTAGAGCCACAATCAGGTTTCTGGTCAACACATGGTCAAAATCACATAAAAAATCATTCTGGCCATTCCATCGATGTTGACCGTCTGGTGCTAATATGGCTAGCCGACTGTCCTTCGGACCAGGTTAAGTCGGGTACTAAGTTCCGCATGCAGAATGTCGATTCCTCCATGCATTCAGAAGGTCCGCATTGACTATTTTGTCGGCTTGTGCATTTTGTTCATTTTTAAATTTTGTTCAATCTTTTTTCGGGTCTAAACCACTATGGACTCGTATCTCAGTTTTAGGCCAATGTAGGCACTAAGAAGAGGCTGGTGTCCCTCACCCGCACCTAAAACTTATTAAATATAGAAATGCATGCATTAAAGAGTTGTACCATAAGTAGTAATACTTGTACACCCTTAGGTTTCTACCTATTTGGAATCAAATCCCAATCCATGACTTTGTAGCCACTGAGACGTTCCCAGTGTCCTAAACCCGGGTATTAAACTCTCCAATAATAGTCACGTGTAACATGCATGTGTTATATCGTTATACATAGTGCATAAAAGCTTGTACAAGCCTCGGGTTTCAACAATCATCATCCTTAATCCTTAATCCATCATTTACAGCCATTGAGATGGTATAGTTATCCCAAACCATAGTTCTAAACTTGCCAACAATGGAAATGAACACATGCATGCATAAAGGAGTTGTACCTTAAGCTTCCAATGCTTGTACTATCCAGTCTTTGGCCAAAATATCACTGATCAGAAACCTGTTGATCACCAAAAGCTGCAATCTAGGCATGCATGCATGATCCATGGATGATCATGAACTCAAATCATCACCATTATCTCTAAAATGGGTTTTTAACACCAACTCTAGATGTACTCACCTTGATTGGTCTTCAAAGACTTTCCAAGCATCCTAGTCAGTTTAGATCATCCATGCATCCATGTATAAGTTCACCAAACTCAGTAGATTAGGATCATCCACTAAGTTAACACTTCAATGTGTAAGAAACTGAGTTAAGGAGACTTTCTAGGAGATATAGCTTGAACTTCTTAGCTTGGAGCAGCTCTGGGATCCTCTAGAATTAGTATGCAGTTAGAGAGCTTGAGAGAGAAAAGTTCGGTGGACTGAAAACACTCAAATGAGCAGACTTATCTTGAAGCTTGGTTTATGTAGACCACAAAAAGGACCAGATATTCCGTATGTTTTCTCAAGAAAAATACGTAGACCTAACCCGGCGGGGCCGTACCCGACCCGATGTGGACCATCGACCCTTAAATGGTCGCAGATGGTCTGCATTGACCGCCAAGTTGATTTCCCCCTTTCGTTTAGGTATAACCTCTACGCGTTGGCTATTTTATCCGAAGTGTTACATCCTCCCCTTAAAGGAATTTAGTCCCTGAATTCAACCTTTAAGGTCAAAGAGATGAGGATATTCCTTTTTCATGTCCGCCTCTGACTCCTAAGTGAACTCAGGACCTCGCCAAACGTCCCACTTCACTTTGACCATGGGAATCTTTTTCCTCTGGAGTTGTTTTCCAACCGTTCTACAGCCTCACTTGGTTTATTTGTGTAAAATTCAGTTTCTCATGCACCTGAACCTTCTCTAGCGGCGTAACAAGAATCTCGTTAGTTAGAGACTTTCGCAGGTTCGGAGACATGGAATACTTCGTGTATCTTGGTAGTTCCAACTTATAAGCTACCGTATCAGTCCTCACGATGATCTTAAACGAACCAATAAATCAGGGACTCAACTTTGGTCTCCTACCAAATCTAAATATACCCTTCCAAGGTGATACCTTTAGCATCACACGATGACCTACTGAGAATTCCAAAGGCTTGTGACGTTTGTTACATAACTCTTTTGCCGATTGCTGACTGCCTTCAGCCTGTCATGAATCTATTTAACCTTCGCAATAGTCACTAAGACAACTTCTCACCTTGTTAGTTGGTGAAAGAGCGTGTGCGAGCGGATCGTGCTTAGACTCGAATCATTTTGATAGCGAAAACAATCACAACGATGTAAATAAATGTAACTCTTATTGATTCGAACAAACCAGAGATCAATCACAAGGTTACAGAGAACTCGAGAGTTTCACTCTAAAAAACACACTTAACAAAAACTCTTAAGAAATTCTACACACAAAAAACTATTTATACTAAACCCGATGTCATGAACTGGACAGTCACATGAACTGCCACTTCGTGTCAGTTCGTGACACAAGTGTAGAATCTTCATTTCTTTATATGTTTTCTTCTTTCTGAACCAGCAACTACCATTCCATGTTCCAACAAACTCCCCCTTGACATATGATTGTCAGGTTCTTTCATATTCACATCTCAGCTCCGATCTCAGTCCATGTATTCTGGTGATTTCTTCCAGCATAAATGTTGAATGCAAAGTATATCTGGATTACATTCTGAAATTTTAAAGCATGTTCCATATAATCTGGCTGGAACAATATTCGGCTATGGTACAATTCATCAATATCAGCCCTCGACAAATTAATCAGCCACATTGGGTTAACGATCCGAACCACCTTGTCATCTTCTTCCACTACAATTACTGCTTCTTTAGCTTGAGCATTAGTTACCTCGCATTCTTTGATCAATGCTTCCTTCTCTTTCATCAAGATCTCTAACTCTTTCATCATTAGTAGAAGTTCATCAGAATCAACATCAGATATAGAATTCACCATAAATGCAAATTGATCATTTGCAAATTGATTTGAAAATTCTTGATTACCTTCTGTTGCATCTGCTATATCATGAACCTCACTTTCTTCTGATGTAGAATCTGTCAAAACATCTTCATCCTACACATGTTTAACAAGTAAAGCAGGTGAATCAGAGAATTGACTTCCCCAATTGTAAGATTTTATCAGTTTGAGAAACTAGGGCTTGAGTTAAATCAGATTTTGAAGTAGAAGCACTCCCTGAATTTGTTGCTGTATATTTTGAGTTACCAGAAGAAGAATCATTTTTCTGTGTGGTCTTGTGATATTCTTGCTTTTTGGGCTGTTGACACTCTCATGCGAAATGCCCAGAATTCGAACAGTTATAACACCGCACTTTGGATTTATCAAACCCAATTCTACCACCTGAATTTAGATCTTTTCTTCCAGTCTTCTTCAGAAATCTCTTAACTCTCCTTGCTAGCATAGCAAACTGCCAGTTGATGTCCATCAGCTCTAAGTCATCGGGATCTACCTAATCATAGTCTTCCTTAGTGAGCTCAACATTACTCACATTTCCAGTATTCACCCCTTAGTATGACGACACTCAGAACAGACACCATGGCCATAAAATCTTCATTAATATTAACCGAGAGAAAAAGTTTGCTAGCATTGATAGTGTTACTTGCTTGAATGGTGCAGTACAACTCCTCGACTCATAGTTTTTAGAACTTGACATGTTGCCACCTTCGGATATATTTCCTGCCACAAATGCTGTTGCTGTTGCTAAATTTACACTTTTTGTTGATTTACAAGAAATCGTTGCAGCATTTTGACCATAGTATAATTCCGGATTCTGCACTTGAGCGGGTGTATTGTTTACATTTTTTATTTTCAAATCCCGTGCTCGAACCTTTCCAATCAGTTGTAGAAAAGTCATCTTTGAAAATTCTTTATCATGTTTTAACAAAAGTACAAAAGGTTCCTATTTTTCTGGTAAAGCTTCGAGTAAATTTTATTTTAGTTCATCATTATCCTTCTTAATACTTACAACATCCATCTCCGATTGCAAATGAAAAAATCGAGAGATTAAGTCGGAAACTCCTTCGCCTTCAAAATGTTTGAATTTGTCAAATTCTTTCCTTAACACCTTCTTCTTACTTTTCTTATACTGTTCATTTCCTTCACAACGCTCCTTCAAAGCATTCCATAATTCCTTCGAATTCTTGCAGGTTTTGAACTAATGAAGCAATTCTTTTGGTAATGCCATTGTAAGTCCACCATATGCTTTCTGCTCTCGTGTATAGTTGCCTTTTGATCAACATTCAAATTGCGTTGTATAATTGGAACACCATTTCTATCAACAGGGTAAGTGAATCCCTCATGAATTGCAATCCAAAGGTCACAATCGGACGTACCAATGTAAGACTCAAACCTTTTTCTCCAATTATGGTAATCTTCAAGTTTAAGTAACTTTCGAACTTTTTGACTTGTTCTAATTCGTTTTCATTGTTGAGCAACGTTTGTATCGATGTTTGCATAGCCGCGAACACATGAAAATCAGACATCTCGACAAGTCTTAAATTATGATTTTACGAACTGAAATGAAGTGGAAATTGCTTGAACGAACTGATCTCAAGTGAGTGTGAAGTGAAGAATCGAAACGAACTGAACCGAAGTGAGTGCAAAGTGGTCTACAAAGTGACTAAGCACAAAGTGATACGAAGTGATCCGAAGTGATCCACGAAGTAATCCAGAAACTGATACGAAGTGGGACGAAGTGGAACACGAACTGATACGAACTATGACTCCGTGACGGTTATTGAAGCAAAGTGTCACTTCGTGATGGTTGTTTTTCCAAAGTGAGTGTTCTAGACGCGAACTGATCCGAACTAACACGGATTTTGGACGTTTTTTCGAACCGAACGATCTGGGCAAACCAAAATCACTCAAATTTCACCATTTTCATGTTAGAAACACTGTAAAATGCTCGGATTTCAAAAAAGATGAGTTTTAGTGATAAAAAAAAGTATGAAAAATTTGAGAAAAACACCGAAAAATGACTTGTTTTCACAAAAAACAACTCCAAACGAGCTAGGCAATCAACTTACAGCTCTGATACCACTTGAAAGAGCGCGTGTGGGTGAATCATGCTTAGACTAGAATCATTTTGATAACGAAAACAATCACAACGATGTAAATAAATGTTACTCTTATTGATTCGGACAAACTAGAGATCAATCACAAGGTTACAGAGAACTCAGAAGTTTCACTCTCAAAACCATACACTTAACAAAAAGTCTTAAGAAATGCTACACACAAAAAACTACTTATACTAAACCCGATGTCACGAACTCGACAGTCACACGAATGGCCACTTCGTGTTTGTTTATGACACGTGTAAAATATTCATTTCTTTGTCTGTTTTCTTTGTTCTGAACCTGCAAATGCCATTCCATGTTTCAATAGTTGGCCCTCATCAACTTCTAACTAGCAGAAAGGCATTCGACACTTTCTGTCGTATAGGGCCTCGAATGGCGCCGCCTTAATCCTACAGTGATAATTGTTGTTATATGAGAATTCCATCAATGACATGGCTATCCCAGCTACCGTCGAATTCAATAACACAAGCTCTCAACATATCTTCTAGGGTTGATATGGTCCTCTTGCTTTGCCCATCGATCTACAGATGGTAAGCCATACTCAAATTCAGTCTCGTTCCCATGGTTTGTGAAAGCTCTTCTAGAAATGCGACGTGAACCAGCTATCCCTATCTGACACCATCAATAAGGGTACCCCATGAGGCACTACTACATTTTCTACATAGAGCTTGGCCAGACGTTCAAGGGAATACGTCTCCTTTATGGGTAGAAAATGGGCCAACTTATTCAGGTGGTCCATCATCATCCATATCGCATCGTGGCCACTGCTTATCCTCGGAAGTTTTATAAAAAAATCCATCATGAGTAGCTCCCACGTCAACACAGGTAGTTCTAGTTATTGCAAGTAGACAAAAGGTTTCTAATCTTAGGCCTTCACATACAAACATGTAGCGCACCGCTCCACAAATTCAGTTACTACTTTCTTCAAGCCCGGATATCAAAAGTTGGCTTTCAAATTCTCGTACATTTTGTCACTCCCGGGGTGCATCATGTAGTTCGATTGTGGGATTCTTTGAGGATTACATCGCGTAGTCCTCCCTCTTTAGGTACCCAAATCTAATTTCCCATGTGGCCTAACAGTCAAGCCTTTCGCTGTGGTCATCATTTCTTTCTTCTCCACATTTTGAGCCTCTAACTGCTTCCTCGGGGCTTCTTTGATCTCCTCGACCAAGTCCATTTAGATGTCTAACCTCATGACACGTACCCGAAGTGGTTTTTCTCTTTCCTTATGGCTTAGGGTGTCCATGTTGGCTTTCTCTGGATGGTATTTGATTACACAGTCGTAATCACTCAATACCCCCATCTAGCACCTCTACCACGTATTCAACTCCTGTTGACTGAAAAGATGTTAAATACTTTAGTGGTTAGAGATAACTATGAAATTAGTTCCATACAAGTAATGCCTCTAGATTTTTAAGGCGAACAGCACCGCAACCAACTCCAAAACGTGCGTGGTATAGTTCTTTTCGTGTAACTTAAGTTGCTGGGATGTATAAGCAATGACCTTGTCACATTGCATCAACACATATCCGAGCCCGTTAACCGAAGCATCACAGTATACCAAAAAATCTTCAAATCCACTAGGCAATGAAAGGATATGAGCGACACTTAATTTCTGTATAGAAGCTCAAAAGCATCCGTGTGCTTTTTCCCCACGCAAACTTTGTATTCTTCTAGATCAAGGCAGTCAATGGCATAGCTATCTTAGAGAAATCCTAGATGAATCTCTCATAGTATCTGGCCACACCAAGAAAACTTTTTATCTCCCTTGGGGATTTAGGTTTCTCCCACTTCATCACAACTTTGACCTTAGATGGATCCACCTTAATACCGGCCCCACTCACAACATGACCAAAAATTTGAACCTCTCGAAGCCAGAAGTCACATTTGAAAAACTTCACGTCAAGTGTCTCCTCACGTATCAAGTTCCTTAGGTGCTCCCCATGGTCATTCTTGGTTCGTGAGTAGATTTGGATATCGACGATGAAGACAATCACGGACTTGTCAAGGTAGGGTTTACAAACCCAGTTTATCAGATCCATGAACACGACTGGCGCATTAGTTATCCCGAGCGACATAACTGTGAACTCGTAATGCCCGTACCTTATCCTCGATGTTGTTCTTGGAATATCTTCCTCTCGGACTCTTACCTGATGGTAACTAGATCTCAAATTGATTTTGGAGAAATAACTTGCTCCCTGCAATCGGTCGAATAGGTCATCTATTCTCAGTAACGGATGCCTGTTCTTAATAGTCGCTCGATTGAGGTCACGATAATCGATGCACATCCATATCGAACCATCTTACTTCTTTACGAACAACACATGCGCTCCCCATGATGACAGAATAGGTTTCATGAAACCTTTGTTGAGTAGCTCCTGTAGTTGACTCTTCAACTCCTACATTTCTGATGCAGCGAGTCTGTAAGGTGCTTTAGCAATCGGCGACGTCCCTGGTAGCAGTTCGATTAGGAATTCAACTTGTCGAATAGGCGGCAAACTCGATAGTTCCTCTCGAAATATGTCGGTATACTCGAAACTACTGGTACTTCCTCCAGCTTCCTCTCTTCACGCACCTTTGCAAGGATTGCTAGGAAGGCTTGGCATCCCTTCTATGGGCCCTTCTCCACCTTTAAAATTGATATGATCTTTATGGGTTCTTTCGGCTGATCGCCTACAACGGTTAACACCTTACCATCACCCGCCTCCACTTCTATGATCTACTTGTAACAATGAATTCTTGCTCAATGATAGGTCATATTTTTTGCATGGGAATAGCTACTCCGCCCATTTCATCAAGATAAACAAGACATATTCTATCATAACTCGTTCTAGCCAAGAAAAAAAGACGCATGTTTGATTCCCGCTATCCTCCCAAAATGAAGTCATTTATTTCATATCTAAATTTCTATATGAAAATTTGGTATAACCAATTCACCTCAGGACTAGGTCGAACCCAATAAGTGTCATTGGAAGTGTTCAAGATCAAACACCATATTGTCAATTTTTATATGGCAATCCCTAATTATATCGAGATTACTAACTTCCAGAATGTTAAAAATCTTTACCACATATGGTCTATCTAACTTATGCACGATACATTTTAAGTTAGGTACATAATTAGCAGATATGAAGCTTCTATTAGCTCCAGAGTCAAACAACATGGTAACATAGATACCATTAACGAGAAACATACTGAAGATTACGTCATCATTTTTACGGGCCTCCTCCGCATTCATAATGAAAACACGAGGATTACCTTTTATAGTCGTGGCTTCTTTCCCTTTATCTCCTGCTGCTCATTTTAGTTTCGAACAATTAGGTTTTTTATGCCCCTCTTCGTTGCATTTGAAGAAAACTAGAAGCTTCTCACAGTCTTTAGCCCAATAGCCCTCCTTTCCGTAATGATGACATTCATTAGGATTAACCTCCTTGCCTCTCCTCCTCTTGTTATTCTTGTCCTTCTTCTTCTGCTTATCTTTGTCCTCCAAACCCTTTTCCTCGAACTTTCTATTGTTTCCAAGGGTCATATCCCTTTGTGCAGAGGATCTTATTCACTCATCAGCTAAAGTGGTCGCCAGGTCCATCACTGATTTAAGGGTTCATGGTCGAGACGACCTCACATTTGCTCTAATTTCCTGGGCCAAACATCATACAAACCTTCTGATCATATCGGTTTCTGAGTCAGGCATGTAGGGTACCAAGGTGATCAGATCATCGAAACGGTTAATGTATGTCTTTTAGTCCATCTCCTTCATCTCGTGATGGATTAACTCGTTCTCCGACTTCTCAAGCTCGTTTTCTAGAATGAACTTTCTCAACACCATGTTTAGAATTTCTTCCATCCCATATGGTCTGCTGCTTACAAGCCCATGTTACTTAACAATATCTTCCACCAAGATAGAGCACTTCCCTTAAATGAATGATAGGCGAATCTTACCTTGTCCCTCTCTGCATAGTCACTGATGTCTAACACAGCTTCGATCTCATCTAACCAGTTAAGAGCATCAGTAGCGCTCTTATCTCCTCTGAAGACTCTAGGTTCACACGCCATAAATATCCTGTACGAGCATCCTCTAAGATGGATGTTCTCCTGCTCATCTCTTGAACTAAATTTTGATCAACCAGATTCTATTGACACATCATGGTTGTCATGAATGCGTTCAGCCCTACTCCTGTTTCAGCGAGTAGTGATAGCATTTGACTAAGTATAGTCAGATCCGTTCCACCTGTGCCTGCTCTTTCTTGACTGACTCCTTCCAGATCTACTTTCCTCAGTCTGATTAGGCCTCTCTGAGTGAATATGGGTTTTACCAGCCTTTTCTCCCTTGCAGCCAGACTGGAAAAGCCCTTGCGATACCATCCACGATCAACCCTTGGAGTTGTTCATTCTCCACTCTCTGCCGAAGCTGGCCAGATGTCAGAGGATCGTTATTCACTTAGATACACAGACTTTTCTGCTTCATTGTACGTCTTCTTTCTATTCATCCTCTGGTCTTTAATTTTGATCCACCAGCACCAACTTTGCTAGACTTACCTTTCATCATTGACTGTAAGACAATTAAGACGTGACATCAATATCTTAATTTGATATTCGAAGACAATAGTAGTGGCTAAAAAAACTTATCCATTTTGTTTCTCATGACACATTAACAAGCGTTGTGGAATTCAAGATGGTAATATAGCACATGGCCGTCTTGGTCGTGGCAGGTCTAGACGGACTCCCGAGCTCAAACCCTAATGCACTACTTTCCTATGATTTTGTCAACCACATATACCTACGTAATCCCTAAATGTGTCCTAGTCTATAGGCCACCACTTAAAGCATAAGTTCTAGATTTCTAGGTTCAACACAAAAATCATACACGTAATCATAAAACATAAATTGTCATACAACTACCAAATCTCAAATACAATGTCATTCAAATACGACCATATCCGTAACAATACAAATACCACCATAACTGAAACATAGCTGAACACTGGAATGCAACCACCAAGTAACAACAAACAAAGACAAATCATGAAAACGGGA
This sequence comes from Deinandra increscens subsp. villosa, assembly GCA_039602395.1. NCBI lineage: Eukaryota > Viridiplantae > Streptophyta > Magnoliopsida > Asterales > Asteraceae > Deinandra > Deinandra increscens. The sequence goes on from JBCNJP010000131.1 coordinate 133,797, forward strand.
AATCTCCACCCTCAAATCCCTCGAGCCACTAAATACCCAACACTCAATTTAATGTCATTTCTTCCTCCCTAATTTCGCTAAATCATCGAGAACACTGGAAGCTTTCGACAACACTTCGTAAATATCCTTATCTCTCCTCTTTCGCTCCGCATTTTCCC
>JBCNJP010000131.1:134454-165500 GCA_039602395.1 Deinandra increscens subsp. villosa
GCCTGAGTTTAAAATGGACAAATTATACCGGTAATCGACATGACTTGTGTGCTGAAGTATTTGAAATTGAAGTGTAGTTCAGCATGTTATGACCAATATGATTCCAAGTTGTGATCTTTCTCACAAAAGACAAAAATAGTGTGTGATTCAGTATTTCATTTCTGTATTGCATGTATGTTTCATATCTGAAAAATTCAAAAAGATTTTCGGTGTGTTTTGATATAAAGTTTCAAAAAGTCAAAAAGTTTTCATGTCTTGTTTGTTTTCGATCGATCGATACTTGATACAAAATTTAAAAATTCAAAACTATATGTTGGATTCTCGAAGAGAAGTTTTGCGCCAAGATTAAATTAATTTTCAAAAGAAAAGGAAAGCCGCGTTTCTGTCTTCTGAAATTGCAGTTATCTGAGTGAGACAACTCATGCATGGTGAAAGGGGGAGTATGTTATATCTTTCACAAGTGGATCTTGAAGTTCAAAGTTTTTTTTTAAAGGTTGATCCAGCCATGCAAGCTCTAATTCTGACAAGATTTCAAGTTGAAGATCGGATGCAGCATTGTTGAAGATTGAAGACTGAAGTTTAGTTAGAATATAGATACACTACACGTTAAGGGGGAGTTTGTTAGAGCATATTCCTATGCTAACGTGTGTCTCGTGTATTGTATATAATCTAGAGCATCTGTGTGGATAATATAGTCACTGGCCGTACCAGATGCACCGCCGGACCAGATGGTCAGGGCGGACCAGATGAGCTCGAAATCTAAGTGTTACAGAGAGTTTTGATAGCGAGTATCGTGTGTTGTGTGTGTAAGCCTAGAGCTCTGTTTAAATACGAAATACATAGCAACAAACTTTCCTAAGAAATAGCAACTAAGTCCACGTTCGCCAACTAGCCGTTTGAATCCCAACCGACCCATGATTCTGTTGATAGACCGAGTCTTTAGGACACGTGATGAATGACCAAGTCAACCTGCGAGTAACAAACAATAGAGAAGCAACCGTTAGTAAGTAAATATTATTCAGGATCCTTACCATGAAGTGCCTACGAGCTGATGCGAGCTGCTTATCGTCTCCTGAATTCTAGTACCAACAACACACACACACAATCTTTACGATTACAGTTCTCTGCAACACTTAGAATTCGAGCTCATTTACTTTGTAACCAACACTTTCGATTATATAAAAGTTTCAGGCGGCAGGTACTTTGAACCGGCCCCCGAGGTTTTTTGCTAGGCTCCTTGAGGATACTCAAGGATTCCTGGATTTTCCCTCGTTACATCCTCGTGTCAATCTCCAAACTTACATTTTCATCTTTATTTACATCAAACACGCTACCTCACGTACAAAGTTTGATCAACTAATTGCTTAGGCAGTTTTTGACCAAAACAACCATGAAGAAAGATGATGTGAGCTTCTCACAGAAGTGCGATGCTTGTCAAAGGCATGGCAATATCCTCCACCAACCTTCTGAGCATCTGCATCCTATAGTATCCCCATGGCCATTCATGAAGTGGGGTATGGATATCGTGGGTAAGCTGCCGAAGGCTCCCGGAGGAAATGTGTTTATGCTTGCCATGACGGATTACTTCTCCAAGTGGATTGAAGCAGAAGCCTATGTTCAAGTGAGAGAAAAAGAAGTGATATCCTTCATCAAAAGAAACATCCTCACTAGATTTGGGATTCCGGTAGAGATCATATGCGACAATGGCTCCCAGTTTATAGGCAAGAGAACAACAAGCTTTTGTGAAAGCTGGGGCATCAAGATGATCACTTCAACACCCGTCCATCCTCAGGCTAATGGGCAGGCAGAATCCAGCAATAAAATCATCATCAACAATCTCAAAAAGAAGTTGGGCTCCAAGAAAGGTAAATGGGCTGAGGAGCTGCCATTTGTCCTTTGGGCAGACAGAACTACACCTAAAAATGCTACTGGCCAAACGCCATTCTCGTTAGTATTTGGGGCAGAAGTTGTGATTCCTACAGAGATGGTACTCCCAACAGCCAGAATCAATTGCCAAGATCCTGAAACCAACAGCCAGAATCTCCTTCAGGATCTCGAAACAGTTGAGGAGCTCAGAGATATGGCCAGAATCCGAATGGCGTCTTTTCAACAGCAGATAGCAAAATCTTATAACAAGAACACCAGGCTGAGAAGATTCCAAGTAGGTGACTTGGTCTTAAGGAAGGCTTTTCAGAATACTACCAATCCTGCTGATGGGAAGTTAGCACCCAAGTGGGAAGGCCCTTACCTTATAGATTCTGAAGAAGGAGAGGGGGCATACCGTTTGGTAAATATGGAAGGAGAACCTCTGCCAAGAGCTTGGAATGCCATCCACCTTAAAGCGTATTTTATGTGAGAATCCCACTGAGAATCTCAGGCAGAATCCCAAGGATCCTCACTGCCTAAATATTCCAAGATTTTGAGAATCCTAGAGAATTTTGGGTATATCCCCAGTTAGAGGCTGATCACCTCTCCTCCGTTTAAGGTATCCTGCATACCTTCTAAGGTTTAAGAGGATTTCACCTCTTCTACGTTTGGGTAATCGCCAGTAGTGCACGACCCTCGCCAGGAGCGCACGTTATCCACCAGTATGCTCAAGGTGGCCGGACCAGTCCACTCCAGGGGTGGCTGACAATCTTGTCACTGGAGGCTGCTGGGAGGATTCTCAAGGTTTTTAACACTCACGTGTTAACTAAGGATTAAAAGGTCTTCACCTTTTCTAAGAATCGCCAGGAGCGCTCGTTATTCGCCATTAGGCGGATCCTCAAGTAATAGCAGACGTGGTATCCTCACGAATTATCTAAGGTTTTGGCATTTTCATGTCACCTACGTATGGGCTTGTCCCCAGAATTGGCTTAGTCCCACGATTGCACGGGCTTGTCCCCAGAAATGCACGGGCTTGTCCCCAGAAATGCACGGGCTTGTCCCCAGAAATGCACGGGCTTGTCCCCAGAAATGCACGGGCTTGTCCCCAGAAATGCACGGGCTTGTCCCCAGTTTAACTCAATTTCGAAACTACTATGCTTTTACCACAGGTATCCTCAAGGATGTTGAAAGAGGATTCCAGAATCTATCTAAATGCACCCAAGGTAAAACATACTTAAGGGACTATTCAGGTAATGTACTTTCAAATTATTACATTTTATTATGCTGACTTGTGTCATGGTTTGTCGACTTACATACTTAACTTAAAGCTTTTTTACTACCTTAATATTCCTGAAGAACCCGATGGGATTCTCACTTAAATATTTCATGAACAAAATAAAAAACAAGGGGCAAACACACCATGATAAAGAAAGTCGGATACTAGTATTAACCACGTAGGAAATTCAAAAGGGGTAACTCCAGTTTATCAGCACCCCCAAGTTGCTCCAGAGTTCCTTTCTAGGTAACTGCATTCAAGCCTTAGCAGTGAAGCCTTCAACATCTGCTTCATTGGCCTTGATCGCGAAAGAAAATCGAAAAGAAAAGGAAGGGAGCTGACCAAGAGAAAAAGAGAAATCGAGAAGGGTCCGACGGTAATCCAGGGTTATTTATGGAGAAGTCTCATGAGAAGTTGCGTCGCTATCAAATCAGGAGCTAACGAGTCACCTCCGTAATTATTTCAAGAGCTTGAATTTTCACAGCCGTCTTCATGGTCGACTACTGTCAAAATTCAGGGGCAATTGTTTGGGCTGATATTTCGGGATCCTCGGCGGAAGCTCAAGTGGTCCAGTATCCTCAGACGGGTTGAGAATCCTGATAGGTTCGGGCATCCTGAATTACAGTTATCGACTAACCGCTATGTTGTTCCTCGTATTTATTTGCTTGCAGGTAAAGAAAACGTGTAAAACAAGCCTAAAGACTCGGACAAAGACTAAAGAACATGGACTAAGTGGTCCACAACGTTCATATTGACTCAATGGGGAGAATCCCTAAAATATAGGACAGTTGGTTGTTTTGTTTCAGGATCCTTGCCGGAAGCTCAAGTGGTTCAGTATCCTGACAGGTTCGGTATCCTGAAATGCAGTTATTGACTAACCGTTTCAATTGTCCACGTGTCCTAATTAATTGCAGGCTTAAAGGGACGTGTAAATGAAGGCTAAAGACCAGTTCAAGCATTAAAGAACGTGCAATAACTGATTCCTAACGTTCACAAAGACTTAGGAATTGAATCCCTTATTTTTAGCACTTTCGGTTATTACCTTGTAACTATATCAATAGAGGTTTTGATCGACTTAGGGACACACACAACTCACTCTCACATTAGCTCTGATAGCATACGATCTCTGTAACACTTAGCCTGATCGATCAAACCTCCAAAACACTTGTAATTTTCAGTTTCCTATCAATAAAATTGTGTGGTAGCGGGCTCTTCAGGCCGGCTCCCGAGGTTTTTTTGCTAGGATTCCTAGAGGCAACTCGAAGAATCCTGGATTTTTCCCTCGTTACATCCTTGTGTTTAGTTTTACATTTCGAACATATTAGCAAGCACACTACCTCACATTCTAAGTTTGGAATACGAAATTCCTTTGTGAATTTTTTACCAAAACAATCATATCCTGGAAAAGTGTGTCATGAACCGCTTTAAGTTTTATTGAACTTGAATTTTTATGTTTTTTTAGTATTGTTGCATACTGCAATACTAAACATCTATTTTTATTTAAACTTTGGAACTTCAAGTAAATGTTATCTAATTTACATTTTTACAAAACTAAAGTATAAATCTTTGTATTAAACCGGTAGAATCTAGTTTAGTTCTTATGGGAAAAATTTATAAGTAACGACGAGTGTTTTTGTTTCATAATACTTTGCGGTTCACGTATTATATTGAAGTCAGTTTTATGGTCCATTCCTCATAACCATTATTCAAAGTCTTAAAGTTTTTCTAACCTATGAATTTCGTAAAAGCTAACACTCAATCATTACTAAGTTTAATTCTTTTAATTTTAATTTCCAATGTCACCTAACATGCATTTTAATTCTAATGATTTAATCAATTTAGCAAGGTTTTTAGGTTGTTAATCAGACATGGTATCCATCGGATTTTGAGTCTTATGTTCTACAAGGATTTCCATGTATAAATCAGTTGTACCTTGTGCAGAATTTCTTGTACAGTAGCCTATCCTTTTACTTTGCGCAGAAGAGTAATAGCAGCACAGCCTCCCCCCTTTATTTTCGAGATTTTTCCAGCCCTTGCCTTCCTTTCTCCCAACTCACGTGAAACAATAATCAGCCCCTCTTTTCCTACAGATTTGTATCTTGATAAATCAAGCATTCCCTTGAGATTTTGAGACTCAAAACAACAAGATTTGTACACATCATAAGGTATTAAATCACGCTTACCTTGAATGAAGGTTCTAGGTCTTGGATTCAATGCTTAACACCCCTTTGATGTTCTCGAAATCCCTCTCCAGACTTGTGATTGCTTCCTGTTAGCCTTGATTTTTCATCCCCGTATCCTCATGGTTTGCTCTGATCGAAAATTGTTAGAGAGGAGTGGGAGTGGGCATGTTCTGCGATTGCATGTATAGAAGGGAGATAGGAAGATGCTGTCAAATTACCTTGTTATTGTCGCGGTAGCAGACAAAAGAAAAAGAAAAAGAAAAAGAAAAAGAATCGCAGGTGGGCTAGGGATCAATGGGCTGCGAATTTAACTTGGGTTAGTGGGCTCTTGTCATGGATTGGTGGATAATCAGATTCTTATTAAATTGTAATTGAATTTCAGCCTAGTAAATCATTATTTGTTGCGGTTTTCGAATCCCGGTTCGCGACTTCTATTTATTCCCGCTTCTCGTTTCTTTTATCCACACGAGCCTCGAGTTTGAGTGTTACAGGTTATGAGTGAAAAATACAAAGAAAATTACTCCCTATCAACAATTAGTAAGTCCGTGAATAGTGAAAGTTGGAATGTACTACCTCCCCAACACAATGTACAAGCCATTTAAGCCTTTTTAGGTTGGTTTATGTTTTGGTGAACAGTGTATACAAGCCCTCTCTCTATGCAGAACATTAACAAGGGTATTTTTGGCTTTTCCATTCGTTTGTTGGTGTGTTATACATGTCAAAAGAGGAGTGGATGACTGTCCTTTTGTAATGGAGGTATCACAATTACAGTGATTTTCTTTTGAGTATCTAAAGCCATCGTCCCCAGACCCATACCCATTGTTCCTCTGATTTTGAGAGAAATACTCAGCAGAAATCCGATTAAAGAGCCAAGGTATGTATTTGATTGATTTTTGCGAAGAGATGGTGCTAGATTAGGGCTTCGACAAGGACACACTGTATCCGTTAATGGTGATTTCCACCGTGTCATCTCGCAAGGTATGTTTCTTTCTTAGATCCCTACTCTTGGCGGCTTCGTGTTGTTTTCTTCGTTATCTTAATTCTTAGCGACGTTTCTTTTATGGATTTGGTAAAACCCTAATTTTGATCTGGAAAGTTTGTAGGTTAGTCTCCATTTCCTTGCTAGATTTCTTCTTTGTTTCTTCTTATTTGTTCTTATATTAATTTGATTTTGTTCAATTAGTTTAGAAATCACATTGAATGCCAACTTCAAATTTGGGTATGCTCTGTTTGTGTTCTTAAAAGGCTTTATTGTAGTTTTCTGTTTGTTTCTTCGCATTGGCCTATGAGACTTTGTTCTGCAAATGTTCCATTGAACTTGATCTTAAAAAAGGGTTCTTATTCTGAACAAAAAAACATAAAACTGATCTTAAGACGGGTTCTTATTCTAAAAAGACAAGAAAGATGGCAGTATGCTGCAATAGATCTGTGTTTTTGGTGAAGCAAAACTTTTTCAGCCTGCTTTGGTTACCAAATTATGCATTTTTTTAGCCTGCGTTGCGCGAAGCTGTGTAAATTTGAATCTATTGTAATGTGTGTGGAAGAGATTGCGTAGCACGACATATACAAAATCATTGATTTAAAAGCTTTGAAGACCTTTTTCTTACCATAATTCTTTGTCTTTCAAGTTCAAAACCAGATGTGAAACAAGGAAAGTGAAAAGAAGCTTGATTATTTAACCTTGGAGGAGCTGCAGTAGTTATCTGATGACAAATACAAATCTATAGGTATATACTTTTAAGTACCAAGTTCAGTTGTCACGGCTCTAAGTAATTATGTGTAGCGGAGTGCATGTATCGTTTCTGGTATTGCCTTAAACCAAACAATAACCGAACACTTTGGTTACTAAAAAACCATAATTGATGGGTTTCGGTTAATTAGTCATCGGTTTTGAAATGGGTTCAGTCATTTGTTTGGTTAATAATAGTTATAATGTCAAAAAATAAGGGATTTTAAACCTGAAAAATAAACAAGCAGAGGAAGTTAATGGACAACTGGACTCAATTGGTCCCTATTTTGAACAATAACAATAACCAATTTCATCTGCGGGGTGGAGTGGAGAGGGTTAGTTTCATGGAAAGCTTAATGGTAGAGGTGAGAAAATCATTATAAGCTCTATATTGTTCAACAGTTGTGTTTCATGTTATATGTGTTTGTGGATGTTTGTGTTAGCAATAGATCAGTGATAAAAAATAGTTGTAAGTAGCAAATCAGTGATAAAAAATTATAGAGGTCTTAACTCTTAACTGCCAAATCAGTGATACAAATTTATTTTGGAACAGTTTCTTACTATTATATCATTTTGGTGTCTTATGTTTTAGTGTAACTTTTGTGGCTTTTTCCTTTTATCCTAATTGGTTTTGATTTTTTTTTTATGATCGTTTTTATTTGTTGGTGTGTAGCTTTAATAATTTGATTATGCTGGTTTGTAGGGTATATGCACTCTAGGTTTTTGGATTTGTTTTTGGATTTGTTTTTGGATTTGTCTTTGGATGGTGCTGTTGAGATCGTTATATGTTTCTGCCAATTGTTTATGATTACTTTATTTCTGTGTTTAATTTTTGTATCTTTTGCGTCCCTATTATTTTTACGAGTGCTCTATGTTTGCAGCTTACTTGGCACTTCCTTTGGTATTTGCTACTGCCTCTTTAGAAGGTTATTTTCCTGGTAAGTTGACAGCTAACAAAGTGTTTAAAGCAACCAAGACAACCCATCCGCACTCACAGCAACAAGTAGCAGAAATATACCAAAGTTTACATCACCGAAGAAGAAAACAGTAACGCCAAAAGGCAGCTATTCCTAGAACAAGGTAAACATATAGCTAGACAACCATTATATAAGTATAGTGTCACACCCCGGTCAACGGATTTGGGTGTGAGCGAGACGGAATCATAGTCGCAGATATACAGAACAACTTCTACTAAATTCAAACGTCATTTAAAACATAATACCATTTATGTTGCAGCGGAAAGTTGTGGTGAAATGATAATGTCTTACATTTGAATAAAAGTCTTAGTTTGATATTAAAATCATAAATCAGTTTGTGTAAGATAGGTCGGGACTACGACTCCAGTGAAGCAGGGTCGAAAGTTACAGTGAAGCCCCATTTGCACGTCTTCCATGATGAGCTTAGATACCTGAGAAATCATGAGTTTTAAAAGGTCAACATAAAGTTGGTGAGGTTCATAGGTTTATGATTCTAGGGTAAGTTTGTAAAAACAGTTTACAGTATGTTGGAATAACAGTTTACGGCATGTTGGGATAACAGTTTACGGCATACTTAAATGTTACGTTGGTTTACTGTCGTGGTTGTAAGATCCTACCATGAACCTCAAATTCGAATACTAACGGATTACCCACTCATAGCATTCTATCCCAAGAATACCGAACATGCGAGAATAACTGACGTGTACCCCTTGACAATGTACGAAGTCAGGATTTGAGCTACCAATCTGGGCAGGGTTGTTAACCCAAATAGATCTATTCACTAGTTATCGTTTCGAGCAGAACTAATCGAATTCAATTAATAGTGGGATTCAGTTGTACAAACGTTTATAACGTCTCTGTACCATAGTTTGGGATACGGAATGGAACATGTAGTCATACGGCTAACAGGTAAACCATAACATTAAGTAAAAAGCATTTTCTCAGTTCATGATTTCTCCCCCATAAGTGTAAAACAGTTGTAAAGAAAAGGGGCCGTGAAACTCACTTGATTCAGCGGTAATGATGAATTGCCGAGTGGCAACTAGCAAGTAAAGTCCTAATAAAACATAAGACAACATGCATAAGGGTCCACCTAATCATTTGAGTAACGAACGTTACCCAAATGATACCGGTCAAGTCTTGACGTATAATCCCGTTCGTAGCGTTTGAAAACCCGTTAGTTAATCAGTTTACAATCAGCAAATGCTAATGTTCACGCATGAAAGCATTTATGTAATTTGAATACAAGAAATGAGCATGTGATCACGTATCATGAAGGCCAGTTCAATCAAGTCTTGAATATTGTTTTAAATAATAATATTTATTATTATTTTTAAGTTCGTTCGATCGATTAAAAATTTAATCGCGTTAAGTTATAATATATACAACTAGACTTGATAATTATTATCGAAATAATTATTCTAACTTGTTGGAATAATTTATCAAATTATTACAAGTTAACGATTTAATGAATAAACATAAGTAGGTTAATATTAAAGGTTATTTTAATATTAAACTCATGTTAGGGAAAATTAGGGTTTCCATGTTAATATAATTATAATTATTATTAAAATAATTATCATTAATAATCATGACGAGTTTAACTCAATTTAGGGTTTCTAAACTCATACGGATAATTATTTGTTGAAAACAATTATTTACGTTTTGATACGTCGCAAAACGTTTTTAAAACGTTTAAAGATTTCATTTCAGTTCCAAACGTTTAAAAATAAAACATTTGGTCCGGTTAAAACGTTTTGATTATTTTGATTTATTTAAAATAATCAAAAAGTTTAAAATATATTTTTCATAATTTCTATAAGTCTTTTGATTTTTCTAAAATCATTTTTAAATTGCTTTATGTATTAAATAAAGCTAGGGTTTTAATTTAAGACGTTTTTTATAGAATGTATTCTCACAACATAAAACATTCTTATTCTTGTATAAATCCAAGATTTTATACTAATTTGTCAATTGTTCAAAAATATGATATTCTATTATTTTTGAACATAAAATATATCTATATATATTTTATCCATTTTATTTTTATAAAATCGATCTCAACAAGTCTTTTAAAAATCTTGTCTTTTAGAAATTATATTTTTATAAAATGTGACCATTTTATATGGAAATGATTTTGGTGACATTTTTATGGTTTAAATATCAAGTAATTTATAAAATCACTAGTTTTAATATTAATCCATAAAATTCCTTCCTAGGGTTTTATGTTATCATTTTATGTCCAAAGATCAAGTTAACACATCTAAAGTCCATATTAGTCCGATGCATGTCACTAAACGTCATTTGCCCATCTTAGTTGTCATTAGTAAATATAAATCCATGATTTTGATGATTACATTATAAGTCACAACTAATAAATCTATCATTTTATGTCATAACATAAACATGATTATAACATTTCTAGTGAACCATAATATGTTACATAAAATCAACAATGTCTAAACATGTAACATATGCTAAACATTATCAAATGGTCAAAACTAACCCTTTTAAACTAGAGATTTAACTATAGGTTTTTCTTTTAACAAATAACTAACATCTTTGTGTTAACAAACAACATGCTAAACAAACTTGTTCAAGAAATCATTAGTCTCAAATGAACTCACCAAATAACACATTTTCAAACCTTACAACCCTAAAGTTTAAAGGAAAATAGTTTAGTTGTTTTGATCGTTAGAAAACCTTCAAGTTTAACCCGGTTCGTTGTCAAGACTCGAGGTATCGTTTAGGACGTTTAAATCGTAACAAAATGTAACCGAGACGGTTAGGAGACTCACAAAGGGTGAGAGAGTGAAAGGTGGTGGCTGTTTGGGGAGGTACACGGCTGCGACAACAGCTGCTAGCGGCGGCAGACGGCAGCTCCGGCGGGACGGGCAGCTACTCCGGCGACGGCAGCAGTGTGACGAGGGAAGGTGGTGCGGCTGGGTGGTTACTGGGTTGTAGTGGTTGTCGAGAACAAGAATAAGAAAGGAAAAGGTGGTGGTGCTCGGCGGTCTAAAACAGTAGCTCAGCAGCAACAGCAGCCGGCGGCAGCTGCAGTCCAGCAGCAGCAGCTCAGCGGCGGACAGCAGCAGCTCTGCAACAGCTCCGGCGACAGGGGGGCTGCACAGCAGCAGCAGCAGGAGCTCTCGGCAGCTCCGGCAGGAGGAGAGCACAGCAGTAGCAGCTCCGGCAGTAGGTGGTGTTGCGCGACCGGAAGAAAAAGGAGAAGGGGGGGGTGGCGGCCTGTGGTGGTTCCGAGGGAAGAAGAAGGTGGCGGAGATGGTTGTTGGCTGTGGGTGTCCTCGACAGAAAAGATGGGGAAGGGTGGCCGGTCCAAGGTAGTGGTTGATGGTGACTTCACCGGAAAATAAAAGGTGAGGGACAAAGTGTGTTAGCTTTTGCTTGTTTTACTTCAAAAAGAAATTGAAATGTTAGTTTTTTTTTTGTGGTGTTGGTTCTGTGCAGACAAGAAAGAAAGAAAAAGGAGAATGGATGAGGTGGTTGGAAAATGTGGTCCCCAAATAGGCCAAGTATCACCTCCTTTTGCCACCAACATCACCTACTAAGTTTTTATAAAAAAAAAATTCAATAAGTAGGTGACTTTATTTTATAAAGCTTTGCCATGTTTTTATAAAATGGTTTGAGTAGTGTAAAGTTTTATAAAATGTATAAAGGATGGCAAGGGTGAAAATCATAACTCCTATAAACAATAAAAGTGTAAAACTTATACAAGTTAGTGACTAATTTTTATAAAAATAAAAGGTGGTAACAAGTTTTTATAAAAATTGCAAGGTTGATGGGTCCATTCATTTAAAATTAACCCATTGGATTTGGGCTTGCTATTGGGCCTACTTGATTTAAAAGAAAATGAAATTTGGGCCGGCTCATCGGTTATAGGCCGTACTGGTCCAAACGGGGCACCGGTTCAAGGCCCGGGCCCGTTACGCATCGGTTGAGGTTATGGGTCGCCACGATCATCCGAAATATTATGTTTGAGTAACGGGTCAAGGTTTCAGGCTCGATTTCATTGTTTTAGGCTTGTTGAGCCTATTGGGCCAAGTCGAGCCCAATTGGGTGTTCGGTTGGAGTTTGGCTTAAGTCTTGACAACGATTTCAGTTTGTGATGTTCTTATTTCATTAAAAAAAAATAGTCGAAGTTGGTTACATCAGTTTTTCAGAATCAGATATAGTTTTCAGTTTTGTACACGGGTTACGGTTAACGTTTTCAGTTTGTCAGTTCGTGACAGTTTTTAAGCTCGACCATCAGATTGTTTAAAAACCGAATAGTTATAAACTTACGATCGCTTAACAGTTTGCAGTGTCGGTTATACAAGCATACGACACCGGTTCCGGATAAATATAAAAATACATTTTATATTAAATTTTCTGGTTATTGAAATTCCAAAATTAATCTATGGAATCTTTATGAAATTTACGGGTATACGCTTCTAGTACAAACGCGGGATTAGGTTTACGTCATCAGTTAACGGTTAGGCACAGTAATTAACAGTTTAAACAGTAATTAGATCAGTTAATGCACATTAATACTTAATTAAAAAGTCAACGTAAATAGGTTTGACCTAGGTTTTCGGACGAGGTGTCACATTCTCCCCCAGTTAGAAGAATTTCGTCCCGAAATTCAATTCTTGATCGCTGGTTGTTTGTGACGTTTCTGAAAAGACGAGGGTACTTCAGACGCATTTGGTCCTTGCGTTCCTAAGTGTACTCTGGACTCGCCATGAGTTCCAGCACACTTTGATAATGGGAATGCAGCTATGCTTCGTTCTCGTAAGGTCTCGGTTAAGTGTCTTGACAGGTTCCTCAATAAAGCGAGGCGTTTTGTCAACTTGAATTTCGTTAAGTGGGACGACAAGCGTTTCATCAGACAAGCATTTCTTAAGATTACTAATGTCACACCCCCAAATCAACCACTAACGGAGTTTATACCGTTAAGGGGCGCGAGCAAACCAGGACCACAACCATTAGTTACAAATACTAAATGAATCAGAGTAAAGTCCAAACATTAATAATAAAGACAGTTTAACAGTACGCAGCGGAAAAACATTGTCTTTAGCACTAACCACGTGCTTTACAAAATCAGTGTTTTAAATTCTCAGTTAAGTTTAACTAAAAATAAAATGTCTTCGTGTGCCATGCCAACCCGATCCGGGTACTCCTTAGCGATCTGCAAAAGTTTAAACCACGCAAGTTGGTGAGTTCACGGTGGGCATGACATGCATTGGCCCGGTCTCATAATCGTATTCATCAACATATAAATAAGTAATAGATTTGCAAAACATTGCCAAGTGTTGAATTACCGAATATGCACTAGTTAAGTAAAAGTTAAAGCGGTCAACCGATATCACGGGTAGCTAATCCGGTTTCCATGCACTAAGGAAATTTGTACCAAAGCTGACCAATATTGTAGTGGCCGTGCCATTCTGTTTTGCGGACCTATGTCATCGCGGTTTTGCCTCCCCCGTGTCCTCTCGGGATCACGGTCAGATAGGCTGATATTGTACCTCCGTGCACTCCCCGTGCCACGGGGCGGAGTTTGTCAAACTCCAGTAGATCTACCCAACATCCCCTCGCTTTACAATTAATGGTACAATTTAGTTGAGGACTTTTAAGTTTTTAAGGCATCCTTAGAAATCATGTGATATCATTTGGTTTAGACTTTAACCTACACTAGTCATATTAAAACGGTTTTCCTTTGGGTTCTCATGAATCCCGAAAATATTTTCAGTTTTGTTTTAGAAATAGTTGTTTTAGTATTTCACAAGTGCTTCCCATAAAACACTTCAAGTTCATCAAGTGGGTGCCAAGCACTCCTAAGTTCAAGTTCATCAGAGAGGTGCATAGCTCTCATAAGGTTGTCAACATTGTTTTTCATTAAGTTATTCAGTGTGACCCAACCGGGTTCATGGTAAAAGGGTTAGTGACACTCACCTTTGGTTGCACTGCTACGCTTGCTAAATAATCCAAATATTGATTGCTTATCGAAGACCTATGAACACGTTTAGGTCTTAAGTATTAGTTTTGTGTCTAATCTTTAACTTACGTCACTATGGCCCATAACATAACACGTTGGAACTACGACTCGACATACCGACACTCGACACCGATGGTTGATCATAGACAAGGGTTCATATACATCAGAAATCAAAGCATGTATCATCATAGCATAATCATGTAAGTCATGGCATAACATTCAAGTAAATTGCACAAGTTTGGATTCTGGTCTCAGTTTCGCTAGCAGTTTCGCTAGGCAGTTTCGCTGTGTGCACGGGCAGCACTTTCGCTAGGCAATACCCGATGACACAGTTTTCGCTAGGCTAGTTTCGCTCGAAACTGTTGGCACAGTTTCGCTAGCCTAGTTTCGCCCGAAACTGGTTGAACTTTCGTTCAGGGACAAGGTCTATGGTTATTTCGCTAGGCAGTTTCGTTCACTGGCGACACTACAGTTTCGCTGTATAGTGTCGCCTGAAGGAGATGTACATAATTTCGCTGGATAGTTTCGCCCAGAGAACAAGCTAGTTTCGCTGATCGTGAAAAACACGTAAATCAGTCTAAAAATCAATCTAACCGCTTCCATATTTCATGTAACTCAATATCTAGCATGCATAATCATTTACCAACATCAAATAACAAGTTTTAACACCTTAAACTTGGATTTTTGTCATCAAATCACCAAAAATGCATTTTAAACCTAAAATGACCTAATCTAGCATAAATCTTCATTATGGTTTGAGTTTACACGTAAAGTTACTGACTTTATGATAGATCTAGCATTCCTAAGCAACATATCAAGAGATCAGGTGATTCCATAGAGGTTTAAGCATCCTTTTTGAGAAAACACATAAAGAACACATAAAAATGGTTTTGGGAGACTCACGATTCGATCTAGGATCCGAATGGATGTTGTCTCGAGGCTGGGATCACGTCGGCTTGTGGTGATTCTTGGCTGACCAGAAGTTCCAGGAGAGTGTGTGTGTGTTTTGAGTAAATGGTGCAAAATGGGATCTCTAGGGTTTTATGTTAATATATAACAGGAGCTAGTTTCGCTGGTCAGTTTCGCTGGCCAAGCGAAACTGGCTCTGTTAGTCAGAGGGTTGGCTAACCGGGCGACACTATAGCTTCGCCCAGTAGTTTCGCTGGAAACCCAAAAGTGACCAGTTTACATTTTAAGTAAGATAAGTACAGTTCATGGATTGTCATGCTATTCACAATACTAAATCATGTATTTAAATCACATTGCACATAGTAACTATAAGTAAATGAACACATAACACATATGGACGGGTTCGGTGATCAACCAAAGGTCGTTGGACGTATTCGGCCTAGTTAAGCATTAGTTACTAAGTTAATACTTATAACGTAACTAACGGAGATTGTCTAACGGAAGTAAACCTTGAAATTCTCGGATGTCACATCATCCCCTTGTAAATGGAATTTTCGTCCCGAAAATTATTCTTGCGTCGTAGCACTCGCAGCCTCAGCTGTCGTTGCTGGGGAAAGAAAGCAAAAGTTTTAGGGTCGTTACATCCTCCTCCTGTTAAAGGAATTTTGGTCCCCAAAATTAAATCATACCTTGAGTTTCCGTGGACGTTTGCCCGAACAAGTGAGGATACTTTTTCTTCATTTGATCCTCTCGTTCCCAAGTATATTCAGGTCCACGCTTTGAGTTCCATCGGACATTGACGATCGGAATCTTGCTACGTTTGAGGGCTTTCTCCTCGCGTCCCATGATTTCTACCGGTTGTTCAATAAATCTTAGGTGTTCGTCAATTTCCAATTCCTCCAAAGGAATTATTTCAGTGTCTTCTGCCAGACATTTCTTTAGATTAGAGACGTGAAACACGTTGTGAACTCCATCGAGTTCGGCAGGGAGTCGTAAACGGTAGGCCACCGGGCCTACTTCCCCAATGATTTCAAATGGACCGATGTAGCGAGGATTCAACTTTCCACGCTTCCCGAAGCGTATCACTCCCTTCCAGGGGGATACCTTCAATAGTACCTTGTCGCCTACTTCGAACTTCAAAGGTTTACGGCGTTTGTCGGCATAGCTCTTTTGTCTGTCACGTGCTGCGGCTATCCGCTTTCTGATTTGAATGATCCGTTCAGTTGTATCATGAATGATTTCCGGTCCGGTGAGTCCCTTCTCACCCGTTTCAGCCCAACACACGGGCGATCTGCATTTTCTGCCATAAAGAGCTTCAAAGGGTGCTGCACCGATACTTGTATGATAACTGTTGTTGTAGGAGAACTCCACCAACGGAAGGTGAGCCTCCCAGTCTTTACCAAAGTCGAGAACGCAAGATCTGAGCATGTCTTCCAAAGTCTGAATAGTTCGTTCCGTCTGACCGTCGGTCTGCGGGTGATAGGCTGTACTCATATCCAGTCTGGTTCCCAGTGCTTCTTGCATAGATTGCCACAATCGGGAAGTAAATCGAGGATCTCGATTAGAGATAATAGTCTTAGGCACTCCATGACGTGCCACAATCCGGTCAATATACAGTTTAGTTAATTTATCCATATTATCATTTTCCCTCATTGGAATAAAGTGTGCAGATTTGGTTAGTCGATCAATGATAACCCAAATCGCATCCGGTCGATTCGACCGATGAGGTAGTCCAGTTACGAAATCCATGGAGATATCCTCCCATTTCCATTCTGGGATCTTTGGTTGCTGTAATAGCCCAGGAGGCTTTTGGTACTCAATCTTAACCCTTGAGCATGTTAAACACTTAGCCACATATCGCGCGATGTCGGCTTTCATATTCGGCCACCAATACAAGTTTTTCAAATCTTGGTACATTTTATCCGATCCAGGGTGCACCGAATACCTTGACTTGTGAGCCTCATCCATCACGAGTTCACGGAGATTTCCAAGTAAAGGAACCAAATTCTGTCATCGTAATATCTAAGTCCATCGGACTTAATTTCAGAGTTACCATCAACCCCTCGCAGTGCTTCAGCTGCGAAATTTTCCTCTTTTAAAGCTTCTTGTTGGGCATCGCGGATCCGATCCGGCAATCCCGTGTGAATGGTAAGTTGCAGCGCTCGTACCCGTCGAGGCTTTTCATACTCTTTCCGACTTAAGGCATCATCCACAACATTGGCTTTTCCTGGATGATACTTAATTGCTAAGTCATAGTCATTCAGTAACTCGACCCACCGTCGTTGTCGCATGTTGAGATCCTTCTGATCAAAGATGTGTTGTAAACTTTTGTGGTCGGTGAATATTGTGCACTTTGTTCCGTAGAGGTAATGTCTCCAAATCTTGAGTGCATGAACAACGGCTCCCAATTCCAAATCATGTGTTGTGTAATTCTTCTAAGTATCCTTCAGTTGTCTGGACCTGTAGGCAATCACTTTGTCTCGTTGCATCAACACACAACCGAGTCCTTGAATGGATGCATCACAGTAAACTACAAAGTCGTCAACCCCTTCAGGTAGCGAGAGAATCGGAGTTGAACATAACATATCCTTAAGAGATTGAAACGCGTGTTCCTCTTTTTCACCCCATCTATACTGCACTCCCTTGTGCGTCAAAGCTGTTAAGGGTTGAGCCAATTGCGAGAAACCCTTAATAAACCTTCGGTAATATCCGGCAAGTCCCAAAAATTTTCGGATTTCGGTCGGCGCTCTTGGAGTAGGCCAATTCTTGATAGCTTCCACTTTAGCTGGGTCGACATGAATTCCATTCTGATCAACAATGTGTCCAAGAAACTGGACTTCGCGAATCCAAAAATCGCATTTCGAAAACTTGGCGTAAAGTTGTTCCTTGCGGAGTAATTCCAAGATAAGTCGTAGATGATTCTCGTGTTCTTCCTTTGTCTTGGAATAGATCAAAATATCGTCAATGAAAACGATTACAAACTGGTCGAGGTACGGCTTGCACACCCGATTCATCAGATCCATAAACGCCGCAGGTGCATTAGTTAGCCCAAACGGCATAACTAGAAATTCGTAATGACCATAGCGAGTTCTGAAAGCAGTCTTGGGGACATCCTCATCTCGAACACGAAGTTGGTGATATCCAGACCGTAGATCAATCTTTGAAAAGTAGCTCGAACCTTGCAGTTGGTCGAAGAGATCGTCGATTCGAGGAAGTGGATACCGATTCTTGATCGTAACCTTGTTAAGCTCTCGGTAGTCGATACACATGCGGAACGTTCCATCCTTCTTCTTAACAAACAATACTGGTGCTCCCCATGGAGACGAACTTGGACGAATAAATCCTTTGTTGAGTAACTCTTGAAGTTGTGCGGAGAGTTCGTTGAGTTCGCTTACCGCCAAACGGTAAGGTGCGCGTGCAATCGGAGCGGCTCCAGGAGCTAAATCGATTCCAAACTCGACTTGTCGAAATGGAGGCAAACCAGGCAGATCATCAGGAAATGCATCTTGGAAGTCGCGGACTATCGGGTAATCGTCGATTCTACGCTCGGGAAGGGTCGTGTCGGTGACGTTTGCAAGGATCGCGAAGTGACCTTTACGAAGGCACTTTTGAGCTTTGAGAAACGAAATAATACCTGTGACTGTTCCACCTTTCTCGCCTTGGACTGTTAACACTTCGCCTCCTTCGAGTGGAATACGAACCACTTTTTCTTGGCATAAAATTTCGGCTCGGTTTTCAGATAACCAATCCATCCCTACTATAACATCAAAACTACCAATCGGGAAAGGCATAAGATCGATTCCTAACGTATGGCCAGCTAGTTCTAACTTACAGTCCTTAACTATCTGAGTCGTATCATGAAGTTTACCATTTGCTAGTTCTACCACATATTTAGCGTCTAAGGCAATCGGTTTAGCATTTATTAATCTAGCAAACTTAGTGGAAATAAAGCTTCTCTCAGCGCCAGAATCAAACAATACAGTAGCAAAGAAACCATTAAGGATGAATTTACCGTTAATCACGTTGGCGTCGTTGCGAGCTTCACCTTGACCCATGACGAAGGCGCGACCTCTACCATTCCCACCATTTCCGTTTCCACCATTACCATTTCCGTTGCCCTGGTTTCCACCGTTGCCATTGTTACCATTCCCTT
The DNA here is from genome assembly GCA_039602395.1 of Deinandra increscens subsp. villosa. NCBI lineage: Eukaryota > Viridiplantae > Streptophyta > Magnoliopsida > Asterales > Asteraceae > Deinandra > Deinandra increscens. The sequence goes on from JBCNJP010000131.1 coordinate 153,543, forward strand.
GCCTGCGCAATTGCGGGCAATCTCTTTTTATGTGGCCTTGAGCACCACATTCAAAACAGCCACGGACTCCACCATTGTTGTTGTTCTGATTGTTTCCTTGCCCGTTGCGGTTGTTCCCATAGTTGTTGTTGCCATGATTGTTGTTGTTTTGCCTTAGGCGGTTTTGTTGCTCGGGAAGAATTGTCCAACAATCCTTCGCCTCATGGCTTTTCTTGCCACACCTTTCACAGTTCAAATTCTTTCTACAAATACCAGTGTGATGCTTCCCACACTTGTTACACATGGGCAGGTTACCCTTGTAGTTGCTTTGCCCATTACCGCCCTGGCGGTTGTTACCACTGTTGTTCCCAGACCTTTTGCTTTGACCTTGGGAGTTATAGGACCTCCCAGTGCTGTTTCCAACACTCTGATTGTTCATGGAGTTTTCAGGAGCTTCATCATCAGCTTTTCTTTTGCCACTTAAGGCAGTCTTCTCTGTGGCTTTTGCAGGTAGTGTACCCTTCTCCACTTCCTGATCAGTAAGCTTGTGAGCCAAACGGATGGCTTGCTGCACGGTTGCGGGGTTGCTGGCCGTCACCAAGCTCTTGATTTGGGGTGCGAGACCCTCCAGATAACGCTCAATGCGTTTAAATTCAGCATCAACCATTGTCGGACATAGCACCGCGTACTCATGATAACGCGCAGTATACTGTTCGACTTCAGACCCAATCATTTTCAGATTCAAGAATTCGCCCTCTAACTTCTTCACTTGGTCACGGGGACAGTACTCCTCCATAATCAGTTCTTTGAATGCTTCCCAATCCATGTTGTTAGCCGCATTTACCCCAATCATCTGAATTTCAGCGTTCCACCAGGAGAGAGCAGCTCCCTCGAAAGTACCAGTAGCATACTTCACTTTGCTCTCAGCAATGCAGTTGCACATAGAGAAGACCTTCTCAGACTTCTCGATCCACCTGAGGAGTCCCACCGCTCCTTCCTCGCCGGAAAATGTCATTGGCTTGCAATCCATGAAGGACTTAAACGTGCAGTGATGGTGGTTTCCTGATGCAATAATAGTTCGGGTTTCAAATTTAAACAGGTCAAAATATAATTCGCTTTGTGCCTTAACCACTAACGGAGTTTATACCGTTAAGGGGCGCGAGCAAACCAGGACCACAACCATTAGTTACAAATACTAAACGAATCAGAGTAAAGTCCAAACATTAATAATAAAGACAGTTTAACAGTACGCAGCGGAAAAACATTGTCTTTAGCACTAACCACGTGCTTTACAAAATCAGTGTTTTAAATTCTCAGTTAAGTTTAATTAAAAATAAAATGTCTTCGTGTGCCATGCCAACCCGATCCGGGTACTCCTTAGCGATCTGCAAAAGTTTAAACCACGCAAGTGTCAACCTAACGGTTGGTGAGTTCACGGTGGGCATGACATGCATTGGCCCGGTCTCATAATCGTATTCATCAACATATAAATAAGTAATAGATTTGCAAAACATTGCCAAGTGTTGAATTACCGAATATGCACTAGTTAAGTAAAAGTTAAAGCGGTCAACCGATATCGCGGGTAGCTAATCCGGTTTCCATGCACTAAGGAAATTTGTACCAAAGCTGACCAATATTGTAGTGGCCGTGCCATTCTGTTTTGCGGACCTATGTCATCGCGGTTTTGCCTGCCCTGTGTCCTCTCGGGATCACGGTCAGATAGGCTGATATTGTACCTCCGTGCACTCCCCGTGCCACGGGGCGGAGTTTGTCAAACTCCAGTAGATCTACCCAACATCCCCTCGCTTTACAATTAATGGTACAATTTAGTTGAGGACTTTTAAGTTTTTAAGGCATCCTTAGAAATCATGTGATATCATTTGGTTTAGACTTTAACCTACACTAGTCATATTAAAACGGTTTTCCTTTGGGTTCTCATGAATCCCGAAAATATTTTCAGTTTTGTTTTAGAAATAGTTGTTTTAGTATTTCACAAGTGCTTCCCATAAAACACTTCAAGTTCATCAAGTGGGTGCCAAGCACTCCTAAGTTCAAGTTCATCAGAGAGGTGCATAGCTCTCATAAGGTTGTCAGCATTGTTTTTCATTAAGTTATTCAGTGTGACCCAACCGGGTTCGTGGTAAAAGGGTTAGTGACACTCACCTTTGGTTGCACTGCTACGCTTGCTAAATAATCCAAATATTGATTGCTTATTGAAGACCTATGAACACGTTTAGGTCTTAAGTATTAGTTTTGTGTCTAATCTTTAACTTACGTCACTATGGCCCATAACATAGCACGTTGGAACTACGACTCGACATACCGACACACGACACCGATGGTTGATCATAGACAAGGGTTCATATACATCAGAAATCAAAGCATGTATCATCATAGCATAATCATGTAAGTCATGGCATAACATTCAAGTAAATTGCACAAGTTTGGATTCTGGTCTCAGTTTCGCTAGCAGTTTCGCTAGGCAGTTTCGCTGTGTGCACGGGCAGCACTTTCGCTAGGCAATACCCGATGACACAGTTTTCGCTAGGCTAGTTTCGCTCGAAACTGTTGGCACAATTTCGCTAGCCTAGTTTCGCCCGAAACTGGTTGAACTTTCGTTCAGGGACAAGGTCTATGGTTATTTCGCTAGGCAGTTTCGTTCACTGGCGACACTACAGTTTCGCTGTATAGTGTCGCCTGAAGGAGATGTACATAATTTCGCTGGATAGTTTCGCCCAGAGAACAGGCTAGTTTCGCTGATCTTGAAAAACACGTAAATCAGTCTAAAAATCAATCTAACCGCTTCCATATTTCATGTAACTCAATATCTAGCATGCATAATCATTTACCAACATCAAATAACAAGTTTTAACACCTTAAACTTGGATTTTTGTCATCAAATCACCAAAAATGCATTTTAAACCTAAAATGACCTAATCTAGCATAAATCTTCATTATGGTTTGAGTTTACACGTAAAGTTACTGACTTTATGATAGATCTAGCATTCCTAAGCAACATATCAAGAGATCAGGTGATTCCATAGAGGTTTAAGCATGCTTTTTGAGAAAACACATAAAGAACACATAAAAATGGTTTTGGGAGACTCACGATTCGATCTAGGATCCGAATGGATGTTGTCTCGAGGCTGGGATCACGTCGGCTTGTGGTGATTCTTGGCTGACCAGAAGTTCCAGGAGAGAGTGTGTGTGTTTTGATTAAATGGTGCAAAATGGGATCTCTAGGGTTTTATGTTAATATATAACAGGAGCTAGTTTCGCTGGTCAGTTTCGCTGGCCAAGCGAAACTGGCTCTGTTAGTCAGAGGGTTGGCTAACCGGGCGACACTATAGTTTCGCCCAGTAGTTTCGCTGGAAACCCAAAAGTGACCAGTTTACATTTTAAGTAAGATAAGTACAGTTCATGGATTGTCATGCTATTCACAATACTAAATCATGTATTTAAATCACATTGCACATAGTAACTATAAGTAAATGAACACATAACACATATGGACGGGTTCGGTGATCAACCAAAGGTCGTTGGACGTATTCGGCCTAGTTAAGCATTAGTTACTAAGTTAATACTTATAACGTAACTAACGGAGATTGTCTAACGGAAGTAAACCTTGAAATTCTCGGATGTCACAACTAACGTGAAATACGTCATGCATTCTGCTTAGCTCTACGGGTAGGCGTAGACAGTAAGCTATGTTGGATTTAGGTGTCCAGACCCGACTAAATCAAGTACCCGACCCGGTCAAGACCCGTAAGAGTTACACCGGAGGCAACGGGTATTTAAGACCGCTTACTTAATAACCGGCATATTCGCAGAAAGATTATTTATGTGTTTATTAAACAGTTTAATGAATACATAATTAAATCACTGTTAATCTTTAAGATTAATCAAGCGACAAAAGGACGTTAAATATTGTTAATGTCATGGACGAAAAATAGACGATCTTATTGGTTCGTTTATTATCGGCAGAAAGATAAACATTTAAAGGGTTTAAATGTTAATCTTGGAATTTAAATGGATCAACGAAAGATCAAACAAACACAAGGGACTTAACGGAAAAATTAATCAGATATATATATCTGATTAATGGAGAGGGTCGATAACCTAATCCTCCTGAAGAGAATTTTCGCCCCCCCCCCCCTTCTCCTCTCCCTGTTGTTCGACGCCGCCAACCTCCCGCCGCCGTCCCCGTTTCTCCGTTGATCGATTCAATCGATCGCGAGAACTTTGATCCGTCGTTGCCACTCTGCCGTGCCGCCGCAGCCGCCAAGTCGAGCCACCGCAGCAGCTCAAGCCGAGCCGCCGCAGTAGCTCGCCACCCTCGCTCCGCCGTCGCCGCCGTTCCGCAAACCGCCGCCGCCAGCCGCCGTTCCGCGAACCGTCGCCGCTGTCCTCGCTCTGCCACCGCAGCCGACCGCCGCTCATCGTTGCCGTCACCGTCGCACATCGCCGCCGCCTCGACAACCGCCGGCCCTCCTCGCCGTCGCCGGCTCCGCCGCCGACAAACCCCAGTCGCGAACCGCGTATCACGCGTGTTCCGCCGTCGTCCGCGAAACCCTAGTTCGCGCCTGATCCGACGTGCCAGATTTTCTCGGTGCCTGATTCACCGCGTTGAAAATCCGCATCTGCGAGGAAAGCTAGATTCGTCAGACGAATCGCGTTCTGTGAAACCCTAGCGTCACCCGTTGACTTTCGGTGTCTCGAACGTCTGTTTGAATCACCGCTCAGGTATATCTAAACTCGTAGTTAGTTTAGATTTAATTGATTGTTTATTTTATGTTATGTCGCGTTTTGATTAAAACGCGTTTTTGGTGTTTGCGCGTTTGGTGATTGTCGAATCCTGTTGTTTTAGGTTTACGCTAATTATCTGGTTTTCGCGTTAGTAAATTAAAACGTTTTCCGCTGCCTATTAAATTAATTGTTAATTTAATTATCCAAATTTAATTTACTTTTTATTCGGTAATCGTTTGATAATTATTTATTGTAAATAATTATTTATAAATTTAAAAAAAAAAATTGCTATTACCGAGACCCGAATGCCACTGTCGTAACCCAACAGTGGTATCAGAGCCTTGATCACCACACGCAAACCCAGGCCGGTCTATTTTAAACCGGCATACTTTCGCGAACTGGGGTTCTGAACTCGAAAGTCGCGAAATTGACTGAATCCCCCTTTAAATATATTTAGTCGACATGGTTCCACTAAACATAATCCGATTCAATACAATTGGTTGAATTATCTTTCGTACATATTCGGCCCGACCACATTTGTTTTGTCATGAATGCGTTATGGTTTGGCCCATTAGGCCCATGTAGTTTTTGTTTTGGTTTGGCCCACTTTTACTGGGTTAAAAGTTGTAATTAGTTAAAATAAAATAGTTTTATTTTAAATTTGTAATCGCTCACATTCGCCTGGACGAACGAGACGAGCTTGATACAAGACCCATTTGGAATTATCCCTTTATGGGATTTTCGAAAATGGCTAATAGTCAAAACAAGACCGACGTTTTCTGGGTGACTCGCAGGAGCTTGTTAAAGCCAGTGGGAGCAACTAAGTCAATCAGGGAGTTTTCTATTCACGTGGTTGATTTACCTTTATGTCCCTTGCCCTATTTGATATTGTCATAGGCTCTGACGATATCGATCGCCCTGCATGGCCGAATATGTACATGTGTGTTTGCTTGTTTTTCGTTGCTTGTCTTAATTAGATTAACACGCCAACTTAAGACCCAAACTTAGTTTTGTCAATATGAAACTAATTTTTCAACCGATTAAATAAAAGTCATAATTTTATTACGACTTCATAAAATTTTATTAACCAATTTAATTCGACATTAAATTCGGATTTTTCGATAATGTAATCGAACTTCAAAAGGAAATTGGTTATCGTCTCGCGACACGTAGATCATTAATACTTAGGTTATTAAATTGATCGTCTCGAGTGAGATAGGATTCATAAAATCTGTCGTCACATTTAATATTAAAATATGACCTAATAATCCTATCTGGTAAGCCTAAAACCGGTGGTCTATGCCATCCTAAGTCGCGTCTAACTTGGAACATATTTACCGATGCATCCGTGTTGGAGTATTTCAACACCGCACGTGGTGTTTAGGGTATCTTCCAAGGTGAGCGTATTGGAGTATTTCAACACCGTACGCTCACACTGACTGCTTAGGACAACTACTATTTTCTTTACATGCACCTTTGGTATTGGAGTATTTCAACACCGTACCTCTGGTCGGCTTGTAGACAAAATGGGCATAGATGGGGCTAAACGTATTTCGTTGATCCGTTCGCGAAAGCCCCATAACGGGAGTTGTGATAGTAGACTCACAAGTGACAATCGTTGTCCGTTCGGCTACTTAGGAATTTTGAAAGCACTTTACGCTGTCTGGAGAAATTGTCTAACTAACTGAATTCCCAATTCCTATTCAAGATTAGCTTGCCATCCTTGAATACGAATCAAACATCGAAACACTAAAACATTTGCCTGTTGTTTCAGATGGCTAACCGCGCGAACCAAGAGATTTTCCATCTCAAGTCTCTCCTTGAGAAGGAGAAACTTAATGGCGCCAACTTCCTTGATTGGGAAAGGAATCTGAGAATCGTCCTGAAAATGGCTAACATGGAGACCGTGTTAGATGCTGAGGTTCCTGAGGAACCTGAAGCTGACACGCAAGCGGCGCGAAACGCCCATAACACATTGCGTACAAATGCCAAGAATGTCGCATGTCTTATGTTAGCCACCATGGAATCTGAGATTCAGAAAAACATGGTTGACAGGACGGCTTTTCAGATGATCGGTGATCTGAGGGGCATGTTTGAAACTCAGGCCCGACAGGAACGCTATGACACCGTTGTGACACTTATTAGTTGTCGCATGGCCGAAGGCGCTCCTGTCAGCCCTCATGTCCTGAAGATGAAGAGTTACATCGACCGTTTAGCAAAGCTGAATTACGTCATACCCGCCGAAATGGCGACTGACCTAATTCTTCACTCACTGTCCAGTGCCTTCACTCCTTTCCGGGTGAACTTTAACATGCATAGCATGGTAAAGTCAGTGACTGAACTTCACGGTATGCTTAAAACCGCTGAAGTTAATTTTGTTAACGGTAAGGCACCCGATGTACTCACAATCCGATCAGGAGGCGTCAAGAAGCCTGAGGTAAAGAAGGGCAGACGTGGTAACAAGAAGCGAGGCAAGGCAGTTGCAACCAGAGGGTCTGGAATCTCGCAGAAAGGCAAGCCTAAGGCAACCAAAGCACCACCGGCTGAACAGCGCGAGTGCTTTGAGTGCCACAAGATGGGGCACTGGAAAAGAAACTGCCCTGAGTATCTTGCCAAGGTGAAAAGTGGAAAAGCCCAGCCGGGTAATTCCTCAGGTATACACATGAGTTTATGTTGTATAATGCTTCACTTATTCCTACAAAATATATGTTTGACATACTTTACATTTTGTAGGTGCATGAAGCTTAAAAGGAAGCAAGCCAAGACGACGCTGAACTACCCTGCGATTGTCGCACCCAAATAAAGTTCGCGTCCTGAGTTTTGATTTAAAACAATTCTTGGTGATTTTAAAACAACTGATTTTGTTTGGTTTTCCCTGGCTGTTTTCCAGGATGAACAATTTGCTTTCTCTGGATTTTGATTATGACATGTTTTGACAATGGTTGATTTTCGAAACATACATATTTGGTTTTAATCTACTTTGAATCTGATTCAACCTTTTGTTAGATTAAATTCAAAATCCCATAACAACATATCTTCCAACCTGGTGCACTTGATTTGATTAAGACTAGCTCAAATGCGACATGATAACTTTTGGTTATCACATCCCATTAAAGCTATAATGTCTTAAGCATATATCGTAATAGTTACGTGACAACGCACGACGCAATTATGGTTCATAAAGTCCTGTGATTTTAAACCATCCAGCGTTGATAATATTAAATCAAGTCGAACCGATTGAAGATCGCCGCTTCGATCTACAATTGTATGAACATATCAATCCTCTGCTTCAAGTAGACGTCTGATCATATAAGTTCGAATCACCAGCTAAACAACTGCAAGGGTAATCACCTGATGATTACAGCATTGTAGTATGGTCACACCAATTCTGGTGCACATTACCATTAAATGTATATACCTAGACACATCTTGGAAGTCTTAGACTACAATAGTTGTGCTCACGTGTGTTTTAATCCGACGAACACTAAGTGTCATATACGTCGATCCAACATTTTCAGTATGAAACTGTAACACACAAGACTAATGACTTGCCCTTGACCATGACACCCTTTTTCACACATCACTTGCATAACTAACTTCCAATCCCAAGACCGGTATCTTGCGAAGATGGAATTTAGCAATTACATGTCCAAAGCTAGATCTTTAAATATCTAAAGAAAAGTGACTTAGATAAGTCACTGGACTATGTAAAGCAACTCTCGCATCTAAACGAGACGAGCCAGACAAGTAATGTTTCGCCAATAGGATTGTTGCTAAGCGGAACATATTGACATTCCTATTAGAGTTGGCATGTTTAACCTTACCTGAATAAGGAAACATCCTCTGGTATCGGAACCCAGGGTCCGATAGAATATATCATCATCTCGAATATCACGAGAAACTTTCAAACAATCAAAGACGAACGCATCTCCATGCTATCAAACTCTGAAAAGACTTTGACAATCGTTTTTGAACTTATGAATAAGTCATAACATCTGGATATTAAGCATTCGAATTCCGTACCTCAAATTACGGAGTCGAGCTTTTTCCGTTCTTGAGAACGGAAATTGATTATCGCATTTCTGCGTAAAATCAGTATCCACACCGTTTGAAAGAGAGATGAAGATAGGAATGTCAATCTGCCTCAAGCAAGTGGGAGCATCGCCATAGATCCTTATTGGAATAACGATCAAGTGCCGATCCAAAGATCATTTAAATTTACTGGGTTGAAACTTTAAATGACACCTCAATCGATTACAAGTTTCAAGATAATGTTAAGTATTGATCATGATATGACTGAGCAACCACACGCGATCGATCTCTTGAAACAGTTCAAATCATACTAAATATGATGTAGACATGAATCCAATACTTGAATATTGCATGGAATGTTGCCGTAAGATGTTACGCCATAAATGGAAAATCACATCATCACTGCTGAACACTGATGAGGGAATATATGTTCATCAACTGAGTACGAATTATATTCGTTGAACATAAATAGCCAACTTAATTGAATCTGAACTAAGAATGCTATAAAACATTCAAAGGGTTAATTCGACTCTATAAATAGTCGGTTAACATGCTCATGTGATAACACAGTCATACGTGTGCTTACCAAGGGCACTCCATTATCACAAGTTCGATTCACTTAAGAAGATTCTCTGTTCAAGATAAACGCTGGATCTCAAGAAACAACAGATATTGGCAATTCTAAATCGAAATACGAGCATTTGATAGCGAATCCACAATTTCCGCGATCGGGCTAGTTCAGCGAAATTAGTCTACTACTTAGTACACGAATTCTGCATCACTTCGATATTCGATTCTAGTGTTGGATGTCGAACACTGTCGTTTGCACCATATCATTCGGCCTCCTCTAAGTTGTTAGACGAGAGTCTGAATTCTGCGTAACGCGTTCGAATTTTATACGTTTTATCATCCATGAATATTTCGTCAATATTCTAAAAGTCCGTAGTCGATCAGACATTGCGGGAGCAACGCCTGAAGCAAGACTATTCTGACTCTGGACTCAAGGTGTTGACATCTAGACTCACAAGGCCTCGTTGGAGAATGACGTCGGGACGTAACTCGTATCAGAATGTCTTCATGGATCTTAGCATAAGACAAATCTGATTAATGGTATACTCAACGGTATCCTTAGACCTGAGACACATGAGCGACCTCCCGTTTGCCAAAGAACATTCTTTGATTGTAGCTTAACGCTGTCGCGTAACTGCCAGCCATAACGGTTACTTTTGGGAATGGATCTGAGGCTTAGTGGGAGCTGTATGTAGTCAACATGGGATTCTGTACTCTTGCATTTTTCAATGCAACAGGTCGACATCATGGGCCCTCTCGTTAGTTCCAAGTGTAAAGTGTAAGGCCTTACCCAAACTTACTGTGTGTTTGATTGGACCACTTCGAACAGTAAAACGAGGAATACAATAATCGAACACAAAGAGAATGAAAGGATCCATGTCTCTGGTTCGATTGATGTCACATACAGAAAGGATCTGATGACTTTACAAATACCATAAGTCTTGAAAACTTGAATCGTCCCGATCTAGTGATTTCGTACACCGAAATTGAACCGAAAGATTACCCGAAACGAAGAACACTAACAAGGTAAATAAACTCGGTTTATAGCTTAAATTGATCAGAGATTACATGATTTGGACTCGTTTACAGCATCTAAACATGATTCTAGATTCATAACTCTCAAAGAAACGAAATCGAAAACTCCTCCCTCTAGAATTGAATCTCCGAGAAAACGGTTATGGAGGCTTGTCGCAGTCCGAACTCCAAAACACAGATATATATGGATCCAATTTGTGAGAGCCGAACTTGAGGTTCGGCGTCCCTTCGGTTGCAGTTCGGAGGGTTTACTTCGTTGGCTTTTGTTTGTTTATTTTCCTGCACATATCTATCTCATATTTATGAGATAACATATCTCACATCATAGTCCCTCAAGTATTAGAAAACTACACAAACTACCCTCTAACTTTGATTTAACTATTCTAACTCAATCAACTAACGAAACTAACTGATATACACACGACACACATATTTTGCACTAACAAGTCTAAACTATATCACAAGTTTAATGATATGCCTTGGTTGTTTTGACTTGAAGTGTCATGACTGGTTGGGACAGCCACGTGTAGCTAGAGCACCTCTGACTGTAACTTGATTAATAGTCGCGATCAGTCCAAGTGGGAGACTGTTGGATTTAGGTGTCCAGACCCGACTAAATCAAGTACCCGACCCGGTCAAGACCCGTAAGAGTTACACCGGAGGCAACGGGTATTTAAGACCGCTTACTTAATAACCGGCATATTCGCAGAAAGATTATTTATGTGTTTATTAAACAGTTTAATGAATACATAATTAAATCACTGTTAATCTTTAAGATTAATCAAGCGACAAAAGGACGTTAAATATTGTTAATGTCATGGACGAAAAATAGACGATCTTATTGGTTCGTTTATTATCGGCAGAAAGATAAACATTTAAAGGGTTTAAATGTTAATCTTGGAATTTAAATGGATCAACGAAAGATCAAACAAACACAAGGGACTTAACGGAAAAATTAATCAGATATATATATCTGATTAATGGAGAGGGTCGATAACCTAATCCTCCTGAAGAGAATTTTCGCCCCCCCCCCCTTCTCCTCTCCCTGTTGTTCGACGCCGCCAACCTCCCGCCGCCGTCCCCGTTTCTCCGTTGATCGATTCAATCGATCGCGAGAACTTTGATCCGTCGTTGCCACTCTGCCGTGCCGCCGCAGCCGCCAAGTCGAGCCACCGCAGCAGCTCAAGCCGAGCCGCCGCAGTAGCTCGCCACCCTCGCTCCGCCGCCGCCGCCGTTCCGCAAACCGCCGCCGCCAGCCGCCGTTCCGCGAACCGTCGCCGCCGTCCTCGCTCTGCCACCGCGGCCGACCGCCGCTCATCGCTGCCGTCACCGTCGCACATCGCCGCCGCCTCGACAACCGCCGGCCCTCCTCGCCGTCGCCGGCTCCGCCGCCGACAAACCCCAGTCGCGAACCGCGTATCACGCGTGTTCCGCCGTCGTCCGCGAAACCCTAGTTCGCGCCTGATCCGACGTGCCAGATTTTCTCGGTGCCTGATTCACCGCGTTGAAAATCCGCATCTGCGAGGAAAGCTAGATTCGTCAGACGAATCGCGTTCTGTGAAACCCTAGCGTCACCCGTTGACTTTCGGTGTCTCG
>JBCNJP010000132.1:0-39960 GCA_039602395.1 Deinandra increscens subsp. villosa
AGAAATCTTTTCATCTGCAGATGGAGGAGACTCTTTCTTCTTCCAAAAAGGAGACTTCTTATCTGTAAATACCTTCTGATTCTTTTTCAGCTCAGCTTTGAACTTCTTCTTGTTGGAATCCTTAATTGGAACCTCTTTTCCTTCATATCCCAAACCACCATTCTTCTATTTAGGATGTTCTTTCATAGAATGACATTGTGATGCTAGACGAGAAAACTCATTTTTATAGCTTTAACACCAACCTTCTTATTCAGTAAGGAATCATCAATCACAATATCAAAAAAATTAGGAATCTTCAAATGTTCAGGTTTGCCTTCAAAAATTTGCTCAGCATAAAGAGAAAAACAGATTTTGAATCAAACTTTGGAACCTTGTTTGAATCAAATATTCGTTCATCCTTGTTCTTCTTCTGAGACTTTGATGTCTTTGATTTTCCTCACTTAACACCATCTCCTGTTGGATAATTTTTGCAACTTTTGACTTGAATTATCATTAGATGTTGTTTTCAAACCAACCACTAGTGCAGGACTTCATAATTATTAACATCTTTACTAGGTTTGCCATCTCGTTCTAGATGATACAAATAATTCTGAAACATGCTTGATGTATTGCAATTTACAAGTTGTCGTTGCAGATCAAGCATTTCAATCTTTACTTCAGATTTCCTAGTATTAGCTTCCAGTAACTCCTTCTGAGCAGTGAAAAGTTCCTCAGACAATTGATTATACTTATGCTTTTGAACATACATTCGATCACATTCATCAAGCACTTCTTCTGTAATCTTTTTCACTTTATTTTGAAGATCATCAACATCTGCTTTCAAAAATTTATTCTATGTGACCAATTCAGTCTTTTAAAAAACTAAAGTTTCATTTTCATTTGAAATTTTTTTAGCGGTTAGAGCAAGTTCATCGCTTTGTTCCAGAAGATAATCAAGCTTCTGCTTTGACTTAACAAATAAAGCAATAAAATCTTTATTAACTTCCTTTTCTTTAGTTTTAGCTTTATCACATTCTTCAATCAACACTTTCTTTTCTTTCAACCAATCTTCCTTGATTCTAACAAATTCAGAACAGTTTGAACATGATGCATACACATCCTTTTAAATTTCTGCAACTAAACCATCACTAACTTTATTTTTCCATTTCTCCACTTCTTTTGTCAGAATAACATATTCTTCAGTCAACTTTGCCACCTTCTTCTCTAACTCCTCAATCTCATCTTTGTTATCCTTTGCTGACCTTGAATTTCGATAAAGGTTCATATTGCGATATTCACATATTATTTTTAGATTGTCACACAAAACTTTTGATTTTCGACAATCCTTAAAATACACAAGTAATTTTGTTGATAATCCCAACTTAATAAACTCATATGCCTTCCTTTCATTTTCAAACTGCTTCTTTTTCGCATTTGTAAGCTCTCTTCTCAATTTAGGTTCTCCAAAAGAACCAGTTGGATAAACATATAAATCCTTAATCAGAATCCACAAATCCTTATTCAATCCATCAATATATGCTTTAAATCTTGGTGTCCAACGAGAATAATCTTCACATGTTAACAATTTTGGCACTTCTTGTCCATGACTAGTAACAAACCTTTCAATCTCATCCATTTTGAAAACTTCAACCTGATAACTGATTTTCTACTTGGAAATCCCCACGTAACGGGGTTCGGGGCAGCGCCCCTGAGAAGCGGGGTCCAAGGGGCGGCAATCCCTGGCTAAAAAAAATGATTCACTAAATTGCATCCGAACTGGCCCGAACTGAGTTTCAACTAAGTGATCCGTACTCATCCGAACTGAGATCTGAACTGAAAACAGGTTATCCGAACTCGTCCGAAATTGCGACTTCAGGTACACGAACTGAATTCCGAACTAAGATCAACCAAACTGAATCAGAACTGGACCTTCGCTAGACCGAACTCACACTTCACTTAAACAAACTTATCCGAACTGAACGGAACTTCCACTTCGGAGTGGCTATTATTCAAACTGACAGTTCTTGATCCGAACTCACACGAACTGAAACATTTTCGGATCAAATTTCATATTTTTGAAGATTTTGAACGAGATTTGCAGCAGTCAACGAGGTTTTAGTAACAGAAAAGTTTCAGAACTGAATTGGACTCGAAAAGCTCAAAAATTGACTCGTTTTTGAATAAAAAAACACTCGTTTTTATCACGAAAATGAAAACGATCAAAGCAAAGGCAATAGAGCAACCTGGATTTGCTCTGATACCAATTGAAAAACCGTGAATTGGATCTTACACTGGTTTGTTTGATCGTATACGAGAGAACAAGATGTAAATAAAAGTTTGTTTTATTGAAATCAACAAAGACTCAATTACAAACTCTCTAATCAGCTCAAACAGAGAAACACATTCAAAAACACATAGTTAAGATCTGGTCTCTCAAAGTTCTCTCACAACTACTGAATTACAATACAACAAGCCTATATATACTACTGCTGTACGAACCTAGTTCATGTAGTAGCATCCTTACAACATCTTCTTGTTTAGATACTTCACACGATGACGCACATATGCATCAACAGTGTCGCACACACAAAACACTTCTCTTTATCTCTTAATTTTCTCTCAGTCTCTCACTCTCTAGTCTTAGAAGGTGTTTGACATTGCTTTTTTAAATCCAAAAGCGCTTTTAGGAAAACATGCTTATTAACTTATATTGCTTTTCCAAAACTAATTTTTTATAAGTTCTTTTTAACGGCGTTTGGAATTATCCCAAAATCTTTAGTACACAAGTGAACATTCTTTAGATGGGATTACAACCGTCCACACTGGATTTGACACTCCAAGCTGTACTCACCCATGAATACCATCAAGGAGGAAACCCACCACTTAGGAATAACCCTTTGAGTTAGGTTTGAAATTGAAACCCAAGCTCTAACTATCATCTCCATACCATTGGGCCAAATGCCCTTTGGTTGAAAAACAAATAGGTAATAAGTCATCTTAAGAAATATTATTAAATATAAAGGGTGTTGTGTGATTACATAAGTATAGTCTTGAAGTGAACGGTAGGGATGGGGGAGTGGTAGTTTTTGAAGTTTTGGAAGTCTGGTTCTAAACAATATGAGTGTGCCACACAGGAGAGAGAGAAAATTAGAAATTTTGAAACTTGTGAAAAATTTTAAGAGGGAGTGATAGATTTTTAAAGTTTTGGAAGTTTGTAGAATTAATTTTATTAGTTAAATTATTTTGTTACAAAAATTTTAAGAATTAAAAAAGTTATGATACATAAAATACATATGTTAGTTGAATATATATATTTTATTAATTAAAACCCCACCCCCACCCCTAGCCACCCCCACCCCCACCCCACATGCACAACAAAGAGCAACGACTAGTAGTAGCCGAAGAAAGAAAGTTTTGGGAAAGTTTTGGACCGGCGTCGGTGAGGCGTGGGAAGCTGCTGAAGCCTCCTCTGAAGCCGAGTCCCACTCCGTCCACCATGATAATGCGGCTTGAGTATAGGGTTGAAAAAAATGAGTGAGTATTACACTTCCTTCGAAACTACCCTACTGAACTAACTCTATTTGGACCTTTTACAAGCAGGGGCGGATCCAAGATTTTTTTTCATCGGGTTCACTTATTTTTCGGTGGTGGGAGTTCTAACATTTAAATGTCAAAAATTCTGGTTTTCTCGGTTCGGGTCGTGTAAGGTTGGTAACACAATAACAATACCAAATACGCTAAAATAATTAAAGAAAACGTTGTCATTAGATTAGGAAAATTTCGAATTATAAAAGTCAGCTACGATTTTTCACCGTTTAAAAAACGTTGCATTACATCTTCGATCGAAACTTCTTGAAAGAACTCTCTGTCGATGTCACAAATAAAAAAATCGTTCATTTATCTTCTTTCAGATTAGCAATTTAGTGACCGGGTTTATAATAAACTTGATCAAAATTAAAATCATACTGATACATCTCAACCAACTTTAGCAAGTTTACTTTATTCATGAAGCCAAACTACCAAGCTATCCTTAATTTGAAGCCATTTTAGCTAAAAGCTACTTCCTTTTGATTTTCCTAAATGAAACAAGAACTGAAACTTTTGTTAAGGAGAATCGATGAGGAAATTTGGTTCAGAATTAGCAAAAAGAACAAACAGAAGTGCATTGAAATTTTGATCATCAACTATACAAATCTAGAAAAGTTACCTATTTTAATTGTGTTCTTGGATAGCAAATCGAGATGGAGGAGACGATAAATGATAGGAAAAATTCGCCAATTTCCAACCTGGAATGGAGACGATGACTACTTAAGGCAGAATTTTCGATTGCAAAGTGGTGTTTGAGGGAAACAAAATGGAGATCGATTGAATTGTTGTTAATTAAGAGAAGCTTGGGAAGCTGATGAATGGATCGAGAGATCAGAGGCGGTTATTTGATCTTAATATGTCTTTGGAAGTTTATAAAACCATAACTCCTAAGTTTGGTTTTAACCAATATGAGTGTGCCACATAGGAGAGAGAAAAAATTGGAATTATAAAGAATTGTGAAGAATTTTAAAGGCGAGTGGTAGATTTTGAAGTTTTAGAAGTTTGTAGATTTTGTTATAAAAGTTTAAAAGAAAAGTTATGATACATAAAATATATATATATGTTAATTAAATATATATATATATATATATTAATTAAAATCCCACCCCTACCCCACATGCACAACAAAGAGCAACGACTAGTAGTAGCTGAAGAAAGAAAGTTTTGGACCGGTGGCGGTGTGGCGTGAGAAACTGCTACAGCCTCCTCCGAAGTTGAGTCCCACTCTGCCCACCCTGATAATGCGGCTTGAGTACAATCTTAAAAAAGAGTGAGTGAGTATTACACTTTCTTCGAAACTAACCTAGTGACCCACCTCTATTTTGATCGTTTACAAGGAGGGTCGGATCCATGTTATTTTTTTCATTGGGTTTACTTATTTTTCGGTGGTGTTAATTCTAACATCTAAATGTCAAAAATTTTTGGTTTTGTCGGTTCGGGTCGGGTAAGGTTGATAACACAATAACAATACCAAATACGCTAAAATAATTAAAGAAAACATTGTCATTAGAAATTAGGAAAATTTCAAATTATAAAAGTTGCCTACGAGTTTTCACCGTTTAAAAAACGTTGCATTACATCTTCGATCGTGTAAGGGAATAATTTGTGGCTTGTGTATTAAATCATCACTTGGCGGACTATTTTGAAGGCCTATGCATAAGAATAGGTGTAAAATAGTTGAGTTTTCAATGTATTGGGTCATTGGGCCATTTTGGACATGTTAGGGCCCAATTAGAAAGAGTTTAAGCGGTGTTTAGTGGGCCTGTTTAGCCTAATCCGAAAATTAGGTTTAAGATTTGTTTATCTATATAAACAAATCTTAATACCCATATTAGGGGCTAGCCAGTTGAGAGAGACATAGGAGGATTGTTCGGTTTGCATCAAGGTTGTGTACCAGACGATCACAAGAGTTGATCGTATGCATAATCAAATAAAGGTTTAAGTATTTTGTTTATTGTTGTTTACATTATTTTTCGATTTCTCCATCTCTATTCTTGAATCCAACAATTACTTGGATTCCGCACTCGTAATCGTTGTGTGATATCGTGTTTATACCGTTTTCGGGACTTACAATTGGTATTAGAGCCAAGAAACTTCGTTTCAAGGGTCTCACGATATCCGATTCAAGTGTTTGGCTTCGTTTTTGGTTGATTCTAAGTGTGTTCTTTGGTGTCGGTTGTGAAAAACGATTAGGTTCCATAATATTTTGGTATTTGTTTTTGCTCGTGAGTATTGATATTAAAAGTTTGTTCGTCCGAAATTATTTCTGTGAAGTCGCAATCAAAGTTGGTCTATTTAAAATTTGCTTAGTACAAATTGTTTTTAGCTATTACCAATCTTGAGGAGAATTTCGAAATTGCACTTTTGTTTACTTCTTTCACGTGTGCAAGTATCCAAATTGAATTATTGCTCATGAATTGTTAAGTCTCATTTTATTACCTTTTGTGTGTTCTGGGTTGATGTGCAAGGATTTCTTCGGATTGAGGATTGAACATGGTGTATTTCTGAAAAGGATTTGATTGTGAATTAATTTCGGTGTACTTTCCTACTTTTGAGGATATAATTTTTTTTTGAAATTTAAATGATTTAGATATTGCATCCATCTTAGGAAAGTGGATAACTGATTTACTTTGGGTGTGAATCTGAGGTCTTCGGTCTTATTGGAGTTTTTGGTCGCTAATGTTTTCGGCGGGTGATAGATTCACGGCAAAAATCGAATACATTTGACGTGCATGGTTTAAAATTCAAATTTCTAATTATTACGTTCGTGCCATTGTGTTTCATACGAAATTGAAATTCAAGTTAATTACAGTAATACCATTACCATTTATTTAGATTGTGTGGTCACGATCGCTCGGTCTTTGAATCAATAAACGTCCACTCATTTTAAGTTGGTGCAAATTTTAGTTGACGGGGTTTTGATCGTTGAATTTTTCTGCACCTTGTGGAGTAATTTGTTTTTTATTTTTCATATTTTTGCTCCAAGTGTTTCAAGGTGTTACTAACGGTTTTATTTGTGAGTTTCTTGTGATTGTTGTGCAGGTTACAAGTGTTGCAGAAGCAAGAAGCCCGTGTTCTATAAGCTATTCGATCGAAAATCTGTGGCTTGGACCCTTATTTCGATAGAAATTTTTGGCTTTTCGACCCTTTTGGACACTTTTCGATCGGAAAGTCCCTTCGTGACTTTCGATCGGAGAGTACTTCCCGGTTCCCCACTTTTCGATCGGAAAGTCCCCTCGTGACTTTTCGATCAGGTCCGTTTCGATCGGAAAGTCCCTTCGTGACTTTTCGATCAGCTTCGTTTCGATCGGAAAGTCCCTTCGTGACTTTTCGACCAGCTCGCATTTCGATCGGAAAGTCCCTTCGTGACTTTTCGATCTGCTTACACTTTTTGATCGAGCCGAAACTTTGCCCGATCGAAAAGCTGATTTTCCGATCCAGTTGAGACTTTTCGATCCATCCCTTTTCAATCTATTCAAGTCTTTCAGTTCGTATTTTATCCAGAAGTTCATCCAAAGACGACAATGACAAGTACTCAAGTTGCTTCTCCTCTTGTGAGTGATCAAACTCAGATATGTTCGAACTCGGCATGCTCCGAATCAATCGAACAATATAAGCAACTGTTTCGAACTGAAGAAAGAGACCGTCTCAATGCAGAGTACAAACTAAAGACTCATCTAAAACAAGTCGAACCTTACAAAAAGAGGATAGAGTCTTTAGGTGAAGAACTCAGTCAGGAGAAATATTTTTTCCGGATATTCCGTGGAAAAGAGGAGGAAAAGCGAAAAATCAATCATGCTGATGGAACTTGGATCTGTAACTGCGAGGAATGCTCAAACCCCAGCTGTTGTGCCTTGATTAAGGAATGGGAACATAAATTCATAAATGAAACCGCAAATCATGCAGTCACTGCTAGAGACCTTAGGGAGTGCAAAAGTAAGACCAAAATTTTAGAGAGAAACTTGAGGACATTCAGGTTGATCTTAAGAATCTTCAATCTCAGGTGAGTAATAAAAGCACTTATCTCAGGCTTGCTAACGCTAAGGTAGAAGAGCTAACCAAGGAGGTTGAGGAACTAAGAGCAAAACTTGACACTTCCCAATCCGCCCTTGAGAAAATATCAAGTGATACAAAAGAAAATGTGGATTCTCATCATGCTTTATTCAAATCTGAAGAGCGACTCGAGCAGGTAAAACAAACATCTGGCCTCGGGGATGGAAATTTTCCTCCCCCATTGCAACATGAATACATAAAAGTGCCCCAAACTGCCGATGAATTGTTGAAAGAGTCCCTGAATGAAGCAACCATGGTATATGGGCCTCAACCAGTACATGTAGATGAAAAGACAGCCACTCAAGCAACTCAGTCTAATAACACTACTGAGTGTGCAAGCTCAAGCTCTAGTGAAGTAAAGAGAGCTGATGAAGAAAAATTGGTTCCCTATCCAAAGATCGAGACTCCTTATTCCAAAGTTGTGGATGAGGTAAAGCGGGAACGAGTGGTGATGACTACAAGGCCAAATGGTAAGATCTTCATGACAACAGGGTCTATGTTCATTCCGATTGAAGGAGAAGAGAGACCCTCATTCACCACTAAGTTCAAAGGCTTGGGTCATGATGGTGGTTTATCATCTCACATTAAGAGCATGAGGCCCAAGATCACCATCAAGCCTCCAACTTTAGTTCCTATCAAGATTGAAGGCCCAAAACTACTATCAAGTCTCCAATCTCATCAGTGGGCTCATGCAGTGACAACACTACTCTCTCTAAGAAGTCAGAGGGCCCAAAAGTTCAAATGCCCTGTTCTGCTCAGTTTTCAACGAATCAGAAAAGATTCAACGGAAATTCATCAAGGTCAGAAAGATCTGATAACTGGAGACCTGGAGTCTTTCCGAACATGCAACCGAATCTCAATGCCTCTCCATCAAAGCCATACAGCTCAAATGGCTACACGTCTGATTTCTACCTGAAGAAGCAGACCTGCTATAACTGTGGAGTTCCTGGCCATATTGCTAGAAACTGCTTGCATCGTCCCTTTGAACCTTATTACCCGCTGAGTCATAAGGTTTCATCTCAGGAATCAGTTAAGTCTAAGCCAATGAAGGTGCAACCGCCTAAGGCAATGAAGACTGTTTCTCATTCGATAAAACCCTCTGATCAACATTGGGGCGCTGCCAAAGAGCAAAGAAAATTTTCAAATCAAAAATATGTTTTTCCAAATTTTGAAAATTTTCATAAAAAGGTGAAGAAACCGATTTGAAAACAACACAAAGTTGACAAACCTAAAGTTACTCCTCCAAAGGTAACTAAAACTGTTTTGAAAACGAAACCTGAAATAAAGAAGGTTGAAATACCTAAAGTCACTACTTCAAAGGTGACTAAAACAACTTTCAAATCACCTGGTATTTGGAAACCAAAATCAAAGGCAGCTGCAACTCAAACTCCTGATTTTTCAAAGGGCATGTGTTTAAAAGAAGTAACCTTCATTGATTCTTCAGGTATACCCAGAACCACAATGGCCTGGGTACCTATGGCTAACTGATCTCTCACCTTGTGCAGGAACAGTCAAGGAGGACTTTCATTAACCTTGTTTGTTTGTGATAGTGATTGTTCCAGGCACAGGATAGGAGGCATCTCTCTACCACATGACATGAAGATTTCAATGGAGGGTATGTTTCCTTGTGAGAGGTAAATCTGAGAAAATCAGCAGTAAAGGTAACACTGTCTGAATTGTTTGTTTCTTGGCTGATTTGATGTGAAGTATGGTTATGCATGAAACAAAACCCATTTCTGAAAATTTTCAAAAGATAAACTTTGAAGGTTAGCTTGGCCAGTTTTTAGTACATATTTAGTATTGTGTCAGTGAGTGTAAAAAAATTATCAAAAAAAAATATATCAAAAAAATCAAAAAAAAAAATCAAAAAAAAAATGTGTGTTGTTATTAAAAATCAAAAAGCAAGGGGAAGAATAGAAAAGATAAAATTGTTGACCCATCAAAATTAAATTGTGCTTTTTAATTTTTAATCTTTTGTTTCCTTTAGAAGGAGGGAAGTGAAATACTTCCGTTCTTAGAATGACTGACACGCATAAGGCAAAAGTGAAAGACATGATCCAAGGTGATGTGCTCGGTGGGCTCAGTTATAAAAACAAAGGTATGGGTCACAACACTTAAAGATAAAGTATGTCATTTGACGGGAAACACACACTTAGGTTAAGTGCTTGTTCTATTTGACTGCAAAATTGTTCCCGATACACACGCCGGACTCCAAAGTGTTGAATCGAAAATCTCAAAAAGTCGGCGTCCCCTCTGTTTTGTGTGAGCAAAGATCTGGGGATGTCAAAGCCGTCAGTCAAGTCTTTCCTTTGTTTTGCGTGAGCAATGACCTGGTGTAGAATGGTTGACGTGTTAATCATATTTTCCTCTGTTTTGCGTAAGCAAAGACCTGGTTAGTCTGGATTAACATGCTTGCAGATCACTGTATATAGTTTACACCCCAACAGATGCCAATGTGCACAACAAAAGAGACCCTCTAGCGTCCAAAACCCCTTAGCCCTGACTTTGTGACTAGGCTTATGTGTTTGATGAAAGGTTACCACCTGACTGATAAACGCCTCTGAGTTGAAATCATACAAGTCTTTGTATATTATTCCTATCTCTTTTATGATCTGTTCTTTCTCTTCTCAACCAAGTCTCGAGAAAAGATTCAAAACTCTGGATATGGGAATGTGAAAATATGTGGTAGGGAATGATCAAGCTTGATAGACTGCACATATTAATTACCTAGGATTTGTGTGTGATTGTCGGATGTTCATAATTAATACACCTAAAAGATAAATAAGTGACAAACAACCGGGAAAATGAGGAACATAGGTTTAAGAAGGACCAATATACTGGCAATCGCCTGGACGTGTTCGAGTAACAGATGCTGAAAAGGGTTCCTCAGTTCAGACAAAGACGGTTTGATCCCAAAATAGAAACCTTCTCGTTTAGTAATTTGGTATGTTTGTTTTTATTTTTATTTTTCTTTTGGGTTATCTTAAGTTTTTATTGTTTATTTTTCAATCATGGCCAGGTTAATTTAAAAAATTTAAATAAGTTTTATGGGTTTTATGCAAGAATGTATCACCCCTCCAGAATCTCAGGGGGAGATAATGTGAAGAGTCATCGGGTTCAGGGGAAGTATTTGTGAGAAACCCGTAACCTATGTTAGGGTTTTTGGTTAAATAATGCTAACCCGTTAACCAGTCATCATGTCTGGATAGTGTTTGTTCCATGTTGTGCTTGACAGGTTAAATGGAAAAGACAACTCATGGACAAGAAGGTCAAGGACTCAGTTGACCAAAGCAAGAACTTTGCTGCTGATCAAGTTGAAGAACCAGCCGGAAAAAGGACTTACCCTATGCTTAGGGGAAGTTTGTTGGTTTTTCAAGTAAAGCTTCCAAAGACTCAAAAGATACCATTCTCAAGTTTAGGGGAAGCTAAATGAAGAAAAGATGCCAAGACAAGCAAGTCAAGACAGTTATTGATGATTCAGCAAGGAATCCACATTTTTTGAAAAGAAGCAAGTACTTGAGAATCCTCCTCTCATTACTTGGTCATCATGTGCAGTTCAAGCTGATGCTGACAGAGAGAACACTCCCAAAAGTCATTTTTTTTTGTTGCCCAATGAAGATTGCTAAAGAAAAGAATCTTCACCAACCCATGCTCAAGCCAAGGAGAAGACTGCAAGTCTGAAGAATGAAAGTAGAAGACATTTAATAGCACAAGCCAAGGGGAAGATTGTAAGGGAATAATTTGTGGCTTGTGTATTAAATCATCACTTGGCGGACTATTTTGAAGGCCTATGCATAAGAATAGGTGTAAAATAGTTGAGTTTTCAATGTATTGGGTCATTGGGCCATTTTGGACATGTTAGGGCCCAATTAGAAAGAGTTTAAGGGGTGTTTAGTGGGCCTGTTTAGCCTAATCCGAAAATTAGGTTTAAGATTTGTTTATCTATATAAACAAATCTTAATACCCATATTATGGGCTAGCCAGTTGAGAGAGACATAGGAGGACTGTTCGGTTTGCATCAAGGTTGTGTACCAGACGATCACAAGAGTTGATCGTGTGCATAATCAAATAAAGGTTTAAGTATTTTGTTTATTGTTGTTTACATTATTTTTCGATTTCTCCATCTCTATTCTTGAATCCAACGATTACTTGGATTCCGCACTCGTAATCGTTGTGTGATATCGTGTTTGGACCGTTTTCGGGACTTACAGATCGAAACTTGTTGAAATAATTCTCTTTCAATGTAACAAATACAACAATCATTCATTTATCTTCTTTCAGATTAGCAATTTAGTGACCAGGTTTTAATAAAACTTTATCAAATTTAAAATCATACTGAATACATCCAAACCAACTTTAGCAAGTTTACTTTATTCATGAAGCCAAACCAACAAGCTATCCTTAATTTGAAGCCATTTGAACTAAAATCTACTTCCTTTTGATTTTCCTAGATGAAACAAGAACTGAACCTCTTGTTAAGGAAAATTTATGAGGAAATTTGGCTCATAATTAGCAAAAAGAACAAACAGAAGTGCATTGAAATTTTAATCATCAATTATACAAATCTAGAAAACTTACCTCTTTTATTGTGTTCCTAGATAGCAAATCCAGATGGAGGAGACGATAAATGATAGGAAAAATTCGCCAATTTCCAATCTGGAGATTGACTGGAGACGGAGGCTATGACTATTTAAGGCAGAATTTTCGATTGCAAGCTGGTGTTTGAGGGAAACGAAATGGAGATCGATTGAATTGATGTTAATTAAGAGAAGCTTGGGAAGCCGATGAATGGGTCGAGAGATCATAGGCGGCTGTTTGATCTTAAGTTTATAAAACCCTAAGTCCTACGTTTGGTTTTAACCAATATGATTGTGCCACGCAGGAGAGAGAAAAAAAATAGAAATTTTAAAGAATTTTTAAGAATTTTAAGGGGGAGTGGTAGATTTTGAAGTTTGGAAAGTTTGTAGATTTTTATTAGTTAAATTATTTTGTTACAAAAGTTTTAAAAAAAAAGTTATGATACATAGAATATATATATATATACATATATATATGTTAATTACATATATATATATATATATACATATATTATTAATTAAAATCCCACTCCCAGCCCACATGCACAACAAAGAGCAACGGCTAGTATTAGCCGAAGAAAGAAAGTTTTGGACCAGAGGCGGTGAGGCTTGGGAAGCCGCTAAAGCCTCCTCCGAAACCGAGTCCCACTCCGCCCACCCTGATAATGCGGCTTGAGTTTAGGGTTGTAAAAGAATGAGTGAGTATTACACTTCCTTCGAAACTAATCTAGTGACCCACGTCTATTTTGATCTTTTAAAAGCACGAGCGGATCCTTGATTTTTTTTCATTGGGTTCACTTATTTTTCGGTGGTGGGAATTCTAACATTTAAATGTCAAAAATTCTGGTTTTGTCGGTTCGGGCCGGGTAAGGTTGGTAACACAATAATAATACTAAATACGCTAAAATAATTTAAGAAAACGTTGTCATTAGATTAGGAAAATTCGAATTATAAAAGTTAGCTACGAGTTTTCACCGTTTAAAAAACTTGCATTACATCTTCGATCGAAACTTGTTGAAAGAACTCTCTTTCAATGTAACAAATAAAAAAATCGTTCATTTATCTTCTTTCGAATTAGCAATTTAGTGACCGGGTTTATAATAAACTTGATCAAAATTAAAATCATACTAATACATCTCAACCAACTTTAGCAAGTTTACTTTATTCATGTAGCCAAACCAACAAGTTATCCTTAATTTGAAGCCATTTGAACTAAAAGGTACTTCCTTTTGATTTTCCTAAATGAAACAAGAACTAAACCTTTCGTAAAAGAGAATCGATGAGGAAATTTGGCTCAGAATTAGCAAAAAGAACAAACAGAAGTGCATTGAAATTTTGATCATCAATTATACAAATATAGAAAAGTTACCTATTTTTATTGTGTTCTTGGATAGCGAATCGAGATGGAGGAGACGATAAATGATAGGAAAAATTCGCCAATTTCCAACCAGGAATGGAGGCGATGACCATTTAAGGCAGAATATTCGATTGCAAAGTGGTGTTTGAGGGAAACAAAATGGAAATCGATTGAATTGTTGTTAATTAAGAGAAGCTTGGGAAGCCGATGAGTGGGTCAAGAGATCCGAGGCGGTTGTTTGATCTTAATATGTCTTTGGAAGTTTATAAAACCATAAGTCCTAAGTTTGGTTTTAACCAATATGAGTGTGCCGCGCAGGAGAGAGAAAAAAATAGAAATTTTGAAGAATTTGAAAGGCGAGTGGTAGATTTTGAAGTTTTGGAAGTTTGTATATTTTGTTACAAAAGTTTAAAAAAAAGTTATGATACATAATATATATATATATTAATTAAATATATATATATATATATATATATATATATATATATATATTTGATTAATTAAAATCCCACCCCCACCCCACTTGAACAACAAAAAGCAACGACTAGTAGTAGCTGAAGAAAGAAAGTTTTGGACCGGTGGCGGTGTGGAGTGGGAAACTGCTGCACCTCCTCCGAAGCAGAGTCCCACTCCGCCCACCCTGATAATGCGGCTTGAGTACAAGCTTATAAAAGAATGAGTGGGGTATAACACTTTCTTCGAAACTAACCTAGTAACCCACCTCTATTTTGATCGTTTACAAGGAGGGTCAGATCCATGATATTTTTTT
This sequence comes from Deinandra increscens subsp. villosa, assembly GCA_039602395.1. Classification (NCBI taxonomy): domain Eukaryota; kingdom Viridiplantae; phylum Streptophyta; class Magnoliopsida; order Asterales; family Asteraceae; genus Deinandra; species Deinandra increscens. The sequence continues at coordinate 14,324 of JBCNJP010000132.1, forward strand.
CATTGGGTTCACTTATTTTTCGATGGTGTTAATTCTAACATCTAAATGTCAAAATTTTTGGTTTTGTCGGTTCGGGTCGGGTAAGGTTGATAACACAATAACAATACCAAATACGCTAAAATAATTAAAGAAAACGTTGCCATTAGAAATTAGGAAAATTTCAAATTATAAAAGTTGCCTACGAGTTTTCACCGTTTAAAAAACGTTGCATTACATCTTCGATCGAAACTTGTTGAAATAATTCTCTTTCAATGTAACAAATACAACAATCATTCGTTTATCTTCTTTCAGATTTAGCAATTTAGTGACCGGGTTTTAATAAAACTTTATCAAATTTAAAATCATACTGAATACATCCAAACCAACTTTAGCAAGTTTACTTTATTCATGAAGCCAAACCAACAAGCTATCCTTAATTTACAGCCATTTGAACTAAAATCTACTTCCTTTTGATTTTCCTAGATGAAACAAGAACTGAACCTCTTGTTAAGGAGAATTTATGAGGAAATTTGGCTCATAATTAGCAAAAAGAACAAACAGAAGTGCATTGAAATTTTAATCATCAATTATACAAATCTAGAAAACTTACCTCTTTTTATTGTGTTCCTGGATAGCAAATCCAGATGGAGGAGACGATAAATGATAGGAAAAATTCGCCAATTTCTAATCTGGAGATTGACTAGGAGACGGAGGGGATGACTATTTAAGGCAGAATTTTCGATTGCAAGCTAGTGTTTGAGGGAAACTAAATGGAGATCGATTGAATTGATGTTAATTAAGAGAAGCTTGGGAAGCCGATGAATGGGTCGAGAGATCAGAGGCGGCTGTTTGATCTTAAGTTTATAAAACCCTAAGTCCTAAGTTTGGTTTTAACCAATATGATTTTGCCACACAGGAGAGAGAAAAAAATATAAATTTTAAATAATTTTTAAGAATTTTAAGGGGGGAGTGGTAGATTTTGAAGTTTGGAAAGTTTGTAGATTTTTATTAGTTAAATTATTTTGTTACAAAAGTTTTTTTAAAAAATTATGATACATAGAATATATATATATGTAAATATATATATGTTAATTAGATATATATAAATATATATACATATATATTATTAATTAAAATCCCACCCCAATCCCCACATGCACAACAATGAGCGACGACTAGTATTAGCCAAAGAAAGAAAGTTTTGGACCAGAGACGGTGTGGCTTGGAAAGCCGCTGAAGCCTCCTCCGAAGCCGAGTCCCACTCCGCCTACCCTGATAATGCGGCCTGAGTATAGGTTTGAAAAAGAAGGAGTGAGTATTACACTTCCTTTGAAACTAACCTAGTGACCCACCTCTATTTTGATCTTCTACAAGCACGGACGGATCCATGATTTTTTTTTCATTGGGTTCACTTATTTTTCGGTAGTGGGAATTCTAACATCTAGAAGTCAAAAATTTCGATTTTGTCGGTTTGGGTCGGGTAAGGTTGATAACATAATAACAATACCAAATACGCTAAAATAATTAAAGAAAACGTTGTCATTAGAAATTAGGAAAATTTCAAATTATAAAAGTTGCCTACGAGTTTTCATCGTTTAAAAAACGTTGCATTACATCTTCAATCGAAACTTGTTGATATAAATATCTTTCAATGTAACAAATACAACAATCGTTCGTTTATCTTCTTTCAGATTAGCAATTTAGTGACCGGATTTTAATAAAACTTCATCAAAATTAAAATCATACGGATACATCACAACCAACTTTAGCAAGTTTACTTTATTCATGTAGCCAAACAACAAGCTATCCTTAATTTGAAGCCATTTGAACTAAAATCTACTTCCTTTTGATATTCCTAAATGAAACAAGAACTGAACCTTTTGTTAAGGACAATCGATGAGGAAATTTGGCTCAGAATTAGCAAAAAGAACAAACACAAATTCATTGAAAAACTTGATCATCAATTATACAAATCTAGAAAACTTACCTCTTTTTATTTGGTTCCTGGATAGCAAATCGAGATGGAGGAGACAATAAATGATAGGAAAAATTCGCCAATTTCCAACCTGGAAATTGAATGGGAGACGGAGGGGATGACTATTTAAGGCAGAATTTTCGATTGCAAGCTGGTGTTTGAGGGAAACTAAATGGAGATCGATTGAATTGATGTTAATTAAGAGAAGCTTGGGAAGCCGATGAATGGGTCGAGAGATCAGAGGCGGCTGTTTGATCTTAATATGTCTTTGAAAGTTTATAAAACCCTAAGTCCTAAGATAATTTGTTTAAAATACAAAACAATTTTTTTAAATGAATCCTATCGAGAATCTAACCGGTTACCTCACGATTACAATTCACGCCATTAACCAATTGAGCTAGAAAATTTTTGTTACTTGGATTCACTCCTCATGATATATGGGGATTCGCTCATATTTTTTTATATATATTTCCACTAAAAATTTAAAAGTCATTGGATTCCTTTGAACCTAGTGAATACCATGTAAATCCGCCCTTATTAGCGAAACGGATTAGATTGGGAATAAACTCTAACCCACGTTGCTTTTAATGTGCATGGAAATGTCACGCATCAGAAACTTTAGCGGTTATTGAAGCTCGCTGGAAAAAATTTCACACTCGATTTGTAAACAAGCTAAACCCCCCTCTCCAGGTTTAGAGTTTAAAGCCTGACGATGACAATCTTTCTATTATTTTCAGCTCATTCACCACTTGTGCATAACAAAGAGCAACGACTAGTAGTAGCCGAAGAAAGAAAGTTTTGGACCGGCGACGGTGAGGCGTGGGAAGTCGTTGAAGCCTCCTCCGAAGCCGAGTGCCCAGATAATGCGGCTTGAGTATAGGGTTGAAAAAGAATGAGTGAGTATTACACTTCCTTCGAAACTAACCTAGTGACCCACGTCTATTTTGATCTTTTACAAGCACGGGCGGATCCATGATTTTTTTTTCATTGGGTTCACATATTTTTCGGTGGTGGGAATTCTAACATCTAAATGTCAAAATTTTCGATTTTGTCGGTTTGGGTCGGGTAAGGTTGATAACACAATAACAATACCAAATACGCTAAAATAATTTAAAAAAACGTTGTCATTAGAAATTAGGAAAATTTCAAATTATAAAAGTTGCCAACGAGTTTTCACCGTTTAAAAAACGTTACATTACATCTTCGATCGAAACTTGTTGAAATAATTCTCTTTCAATGTAACAAATACAACAATCATTCGTTTATCTTCTTTCAGATTAGCAATTTAGTGACCGGGTTTTAATAAAACTTGATCAAATTCAAAATCATACTGAATACATCTCAACCAACTTTAGCAAGTTTACTTTATTAATGAAGCCAAACCAACAAGATATCCTTAATTTGAAGCCATTTGAACTAAAAGCTACTTCCTTTTGATTTTCGTAGATGAAACAAGAATTGAACCTTTTGTTAAGGAGAATCGATGAGGAAATTTGGCTTAGAATTAGCAAAAAGAACAAACAGAAGTGCATTGAAATTTTGATCATCAATTATACAAATCTAGAAAAGTTACGTCTTTTTATTGTGTACCTGGATAGCAAATCGAGATGGAGGAGACGATAAATGATAGGAAAAATTCGCCAATTTCCAACCTGGAAATCAAGAGGGAGACGGAGGCGATGACTATTTAAGGCATAATATTTGATTGCGAAGTGGTGTTTGAGGGAAACTAAATGGAGATCGATTGAATTGCTGTTAATCAAGAGAAGCTTGGGAAGCTGATGAATGGGTCGAGAGACCAGAGGCGGCTGTTTGGTCTAAATATGTCTTTGAAAGTTTATAAAACCCTAAGTCCTAAGATAATTTGTTTAAAATACAAAACAATTTTTTTAAATGAATCCTATCGAGAATCTAACCGGTTACCTCACGATTACAATTCACGCCATTAACCAATTGAGCTAGAAAATTTTTGTTACTTGGATTCACTCCTCATGATATATGTGGATTCGCTCATACTTTTTTATATATATTTCCACTAAAAATTTAAAAGTCATTGGATTCCTGTGAACCCAGTAAATACCATGTAAATCCGCCCTTATTTACAAGAAACAATCAATAAAGTGAAACGGATTAGATTGGGAATAAACTCTAACCCACGTTGCTTTTAATGTGCATGAAAATGTCACGCATTAGAAACTTTAGCGGTTATTGAAGCTCGCTGGAAAAAATTTCACACTCGATTTGTAAACAAGCTAAACCCCCCTCTCCAGGTTTAGAGTTTAAAGCCTAACAATTACAATCTTTCTATTATTTTCAGCTCATTCACCATTTGTGTATCTCACAACACCCAACTTGTAAACTTTCGAACTTCTTTCACCTTGTATACATACATACATACATACATAGATGTCCCACATCGTCCTCTTGATAAAAACTAATAGCTAACTCAACTCTGAGAGATACGTAGAAACCTCAAGTATCTTACTTGAGCACTACTTGACCCAAATAAAAAACGGATAAACAAGTTTAATTGACACTTGAACCCGATTGAAACATTGTTATTGAACCAAGCCAAGCCCTGACTCGGCTCGTAAGCAGCCCAGCCCTAAAACACATAGATAACACAAAAGAGAAAGAGAAAACAAATCAAACACATTTGATATTAACATGTTTGGACCAACAAAACATGAATCAAAATTGAACATCTTTCTTCATCTTTAACAATCAAATCTCCCAGTGCTATAATCCCATCTTCTTGGAAACTTTATCAGGAAGATTAGCAATCACAAAACCAGCAAATACCTATGCACATTGTTTAATGAAAAAAAAATGTCAATAACCATATATAAAAGGGGCATAATTCGTTTACAACTAGCCCCTAATGTAAATCATCACCTGAACGGAACCAAGAATGTAGATGGCGGAATAATGGCGCCCATGGATCACCATATCGGCCACCATTGCAAGCGGAATGGTGAGTGACATTCCCAATGTGGCCACCAATGGAGTCGTCCATACGACACATAATGCCCTAAATCACAAATAACATTAATCCACTGAAACCGAATACTAATTAATTCAACACACATATTTTACAACATACCAAAAGTAGTCGGAAAGAACACTCCCAACAAGTCCATTGGCGATAACTACTTCATCCATTCTAGCCGAGTGAGGAATCTTGAACTTCGGTTCAATTCCTAACGCTGTTAGTGGCCAAACTGAAATCACACAAAAAATCCCATAAATAAGTACTGCTTAAAATCTGTATGTTGCAAGCGCAGACTTACCAAGCCACCATAGAGCAACAAGCGTAAATAAGCCAATATATCCAAACAATTTCTGCACGTCAACACGTTCTCCTTCCTCTCCAGAAAACTTCTTAAGAAGCACTGAAATAAGATTGTGTTATCATCCAACCATATAAAGTTTCGTCTGAGAGTATATGCAAGTTCACATAACCGAGGTCAACTAGTCAACCATAAAGTTTCTAACCATTATGCATAAACATTAAACAAGGTTGGGAAAAGATCGTACTCACCGGTAAAGAGCCCATATGACATAGCTGAGCAAAGCCCGAAGAGATCGCCGATGAGAGAGCGATCGCCATGTCTTTAAAAGAAACAAAAATTTCAACTATACATCAGTCAATGCCCTGAAACATTCCATAAGAACACCAAAGTCCAAATTGATGAAAAACCCAATTGGAAAAAAAAAAAAAACAAAAAAAAAAAGGTAATATTTAACAACCCATCTAAACCATACAAATAGACAAACCAACACAACACACACACACACACACATCTATAGATCTTTGTTTTGCATTACAAGGCATGGGTTGACCTAAATGAAGCTAGGGATCGGCGTCTGTAAAGAAAAAAGTTGTAGTGTTTTGTATAGAAAGATAAATATAATAAAACGTTGTTACTATACCCATCGAATAGGGCTTTTAAAAGGAACGAGGGACTTACGAAGAAGAAGAAGCTGTAGCTATATCATCGGTAGCCCAAGTTTTTCCCATAGTTGTCATGGCAACACCAGCCATGCTGACAAAAACTGCAACGAGTTTTATCATATTTAAAGAATCTTGGCCCAAAAACGCACCAATGAATAGAGTGAATAGCCCTGAAGTTGACGATAGCACTGTAGTGCTAGCAACGCTCGTACGTGCAAGTGCAGCGTTTGATAGATACTGAGATTAATGGGAAAGAAAAATCAAGGTCAGAATTGTTGCTTTTCAAAATAAAAAAAAAAAAAAAAAGTTTCATTGCAAACAATCAATATGATGAGAAATGCACATTTAGCGTAAGCATAAAAAGTTACCTCCGTGACAAACCAAATAGGCGCAATATAGAATCCATAAATAGCAACCTCCCTCGTTGTAACCATGGTTTCATGTTTTAGTGGCACATTATCACCTTTAGTTTTGGGGACTAATGGGTTTCCTTCTTCTTGATTGGAAATGTCTTTATCACTACCTTTTCGACTTAATGATGACCCTTCAACCTCGATTTCAAAGATTGTTGAGCCACCAATGTACTTAAGAGGCGAGTTCAAACCAACTGAGGATTGACTTTTTCCTTTCTTGATTAACTTATAAATCCAATCTTTAATGAATGCAATCGGAAGATAAATTACCATCAACGAAGCTCCAAGATATGTCACTGCAAATGGCTGTTTATAGTCGGTGAAAATTCCCTGTTTATGATGATGTTCAATATAGTCAGAATTTGTTTTTGAATTTTCCCCGTCTGTCTATTGAGAAGATAAATTTTTTGACAAAAGTGTAATAATCTCTTTTCATTGGTACAATGTGTAGTTTAATACTTAGATATGAAGTGATTAGATTGTTAGGTACATGTCAAAAACAGCTTCCCCAAGACAAAAGCCAATCCCATCAGTAACTTAAAAGGGCATATGAGTCACTTTAGCATGAGGTTCGGTGTGAAAAAAGTAAATACAGCTTGATATACCATAAGAATTCCACACGACAAAACAAAGAACAATGATGGCACCACAAAACTGAGTTGAAACGAGTCGAATGATTTATGCTGAATCCATGTAGCGTGCAAAACTAACGTATCACAAGTTAAGTGCTACAACTGAAACTCGTAAATAATATACATTTACCATTTTTAACTTTATTGAACACTTAAACCATGCCCACCATGGTGTTGCTTCATAAAGCAGAATAAAACCATACGCACAACACTACTAACACTAAAAAACCTACATCTATTAAAGTACCAACTAAGGGGGTGTTTGGATGTGCAACTATAAAAATAATGTGATTGAAGTCACAAAAATTCATTTTAAGTGCTTAAGTAAAAGCAACTATGATTATGATTTCTTTGATCATTTAAGGTCAAAATATTCAGATTTAATTGCAAATTACTACCTATCCTCAGCTTTAATCAACAGACTATCTCATAAACAGATCGTTTATTCAAAGTATGATTCTTCATCAAACCACACATCCAAACAACGCCTATGACACTACATGAAATCAACGGAAAGGAACATACATACATACATACATACATACATACATACATACACATATTTCACTAAAGATTAAAGCCGATTGGTTAAGATAGTGTGCAACTAAAATAAAGGAATAAAAGTTTGACTTTGTAACAACCAAATACCCTCCTACCAGTGCTCTGAAAACTGGTCCAGAATTTCAAAAAACTCATGTGATCCCAACCCAGTCTTTGAACCCAGAACATAACAAACATCACATGGGGCTAGATCCAACCAAAACAATCAAGAAATAAGCAAATTTCAAACTCAATTTCATCAAAGATATCTTCAAATAATAGAAAGTCAAACCAACATATACACAGATTTAGATAGATAGAAACAATAAAGTGGCGTTTTGTCCAATGTTAACGATCTGAATCACATATATATTCATCGAATAACAAGAAAATCGCTATGTGAATTGTAGAAATCTGAGAGTTTGACCTGGGTGACTTCTGCAGAGAAAACCCATATGATGACAACAGTCCCAATTAAAAGCAACCCAGCTTGATATCTCAACCCCATCAACGAAAATGAAAAACCCACAACCCTTACTTGCAAGAAAATAGCAAAGATCTCTGATTTTGCCGACCCAGATCTTTTAATAATGTTGCGTCAAACGGGGTCCCCTGATCTGAGCATTAATTTCTAGAGCTATAAAGAAGAGAAAAGCCTAAATTGCAAGGCTTTAATGTGTTGAAATTAGCGGCAGTTGAAGCAACCTCCTTTCTATAAATCTTTATCTAATTTTCTTCACCCTTTCTTCGCTTATTGTCTGTCTTATTCTCTTATTGAAGGGGAAGATGTGTTTTAGTTACGCAAAGTACACATGGTATTATAATTCTTTGAGTTAATTTCTTTTTGAGTGCTTGTCATTGTAACTAGTTGAGTACAAATTTTTTATTTTTATTAATAGTTTTCTTGTGGTTTAATTTTTCTTTCAAATTGAGTCCTTCTGACGTGAAGAAATGTTCAAACACAAGATCTATAGGTTGAAGGAAAGACATAAGTACCAACTGGGCTACAAGGCATTTTTATTAAATTCTCAATTATATTTAACATAACAAATCTTTAATTTTTAGGCCGCTGCATATTTTATATATTTATTTATAAAATCGGTTCGGTTCGGTTTTTTTCTGTTAACGAAAAATGCAAAACTGAAACCAAATTGAAAATTTCGGTTTCTGTTTTTCTGATTTTTTCAGTTTCGATTCGTAATTCGGTTTTTTGCTCACCCCTACTTTAACAACTTTAACACATATTCAAAGATCTTGCTCTTTAACTCTTTCTTTGGTTTACCTTGTGCTTTTGAACACTTGTATCAAGTCTTTCTCTCAAAATGTCAACTAGTTGGAACAATGTTAAACCTATGGGTTCATTGATCAAACCTCTCATGCTAGCTAGGAGGAATATCCATAGCGGAAAATAAGGATTACCAACTTTCTAAAAGAAGTTGACAATTCCCTGTTGGATTGCATAGCTAATGGACCTCAATGTCCTACTATTGACATTCCTAAGATAAAAGAAATTGAAACAGCTCCGGGTGTTCCTCCTCGCACCATGCCCAAAGCAAGAAAATGGTGGAGCGAGGAGGACAAAGCCAAAGAAATAAATGAGGATAGAGCCAAAACCGTTCTGATTATGGATCTTTCTTATGAGATATTTTGTCAAGTTGACTGCAATACCTCTCCCAAGGGCATATGGGATGCTCTTGAGAAACTCTTTGACCCGGGGGGGGGGGGGGGGGAACAAATGAAACGAAACAAACGAACAAAAGATTTAAATGAGTACGAATCATTCAAGTCACTCCCAAATGGTCACTTATGAATGCTTACAATCGTTTTGCAACTATCATAAACAACTTAAGAAAGTTCAACGTTTCTAAAACTAACGAGGAAACAAACATAAAGTTTATTAAAAGTCTTCCTCAGGAATGGAGAGGATGAACCATGACTCTTCAATCTACCTTAGACTTGGAAGCTAAAAGTCTAAATGACATCTTCTGTATCTTAGACTCTCAAGAGTCCGAGATTCTCTCAATATCCAAATCTAAAGTAAACCCCTTGGCTTTTTAATCCAAAAAGAGGAAAAGAAATATCAAACAAGAGCCAACTCATTAAAAAAAAGACCAAGTGAGTCTGATAGTGGATATTCTGACAGTGAACTAGAACATGAATCACATGAAAAATATTCACTAGCCCTTTCAACCAGGTAATTCAGGAAATTCAACAAAAAGAACCCCTCATGGTCAAACAAAAAGGTCTTCACAAAAGATGAAGACAACAAAAGACAAACCTCAGACTTCCATAAGTCTGTGGTTGATGAATTTGAAATAAAATGCTTTTAAGTGTGAAATAATGGGACACTATGCCTTAGAATGCAAAGGTCAAAAGCTCAAAGATGCTGCTTACTCCAAAGAAAATACGAGCTGGCCATGAAAAAAGAGAAAGCCTTAATGGCTAAAGTGGAGAACTGAGATTCAGACTCATCTGATGAAGGAGATGACAATGCAAATCACTGTCTTATGGCTGATCATAAATCCTACCTCTCCGACACTTCTGAACCTCATAATGAGGAACAAGTAAGTACCATTCACACAAATATTCTTTATCAATTCAATTACATGTCATTAAATTACAAAAACCTTTAAGAAAGTATAGAAAGCAACAACCTTCGAAATGAAAATAAATTTATAACTTTCAAAGAAGAAATGCACTGTCTTCACTCTGAATTGCATTAACTTAAAGAAGAGAGAGAAAAAAGAATTGATAAAACTCAGGGAACTTGAAACGAAAAACCTGAGCAATTATGCAAAAATAGATCATTATGAGATAAAAAGAACAACTTTATACCGAAGGTTACATACATAAACTAAGAAAATAAATAGTCTCATTAATGCTCATGACCAACTTGAGGATATGACAAATATCCAAATTCCCAAGAAATTATGGTCAAGGGATTGGGTACGTGCATGGAACTAAAAGTTCTAAGATTTTCTTTATAAAAAGAAACACTCGGATGTACCCACAACAACTGGACAATGATTATATAAACAAAAGTCCAGCCATAGAAGTCTTAACCCAACATCTATCAGACCTTGATGACTCCAACAGATACACATCTGAGTCAACAACCGTGATAAGCTCATCAAGCCAAAACTTTGATCCTGTTGAAGAGCTTATCATATACAAACATTTCATGTGCTCAGAAATGATAAAACTGGTTGGGAAACACTATAAAAATCTAAACCCAACCAAACCAAGCACATAACTCAACATATCTTCCAAATACATGAAAACCAAAAGGAAGAAAGATATGAGTAAAAATTATGTCAACTCATTTAAGAAAGGGCCTAAAAGCAAGTGGGTCCCTAAAATTGTCTAATCCTTGCTTCATCATGTTAAACAGAAGGTAAAAATCATCAATCTAAAAAAGGATAAAAGGAAGGAATTTTCAAAATAAATATCTCTAAGAAATAATTTTCATGTCGGACTTTATCCATAAATCTCTAGAAATCTATAAATCATCTCTAAGTTCAAACCTATTCCCAAACATCAGTCCAATGATTGAGGGGGGGGGGGGGTGGGGGTGGGGGAGTAACAAACTTTCAATAAATCAGTTTGAAATCTATGCAATCTGAGGAAAAAAAAGGAATATCAAAAAGGGGAAAGTCAAAATTCCTTTGTGTATACCAAATAGATTCAAAAGGTAGGAATAAAATCCCATGTCACATCTTTTGTTAACAAAACCAAAAGGGAATATAAGAGAGTAAACGAAGAAAAAGGATAGGAAATTACTAGTCCCACTCCCAACCAAATAAGATTTGCGAAGATTCCTTCCTGGAACACGTGTCAAAAGTTGGATCATGCTTAAATTTCCAACTCATTTTAACCTCTTTTAAATCCGGTTGACTTTCTATCCTTCTGAATCGCATTGATGCCCATCAAATCTCATTTAAAATGGATTGGGCAAATCATGAAGCATATCTCTCTGATTTATGCTTACCAAAAGAGAGATAATGAGTTTTATAGGGAAAATGATGAGAAAATCAGGTATTGCTCTCTCACAAACATCCTTCAACCACCTTGTCATAAGGGTCATGTCATTTAGCCGACAAAACTAAAAAAAGTATAATGTCAAAAATCTTCAGACCTCTGCTTTCTTCCGGACTACAAATAGATGGATGCCACTATCATCTTCCTCATCTCTTTCCTTTCACTCTTGTTACCAAAAGACTCTTCGTTTTTGTAAAGATGGATCTTCATGCTTTGATAACGAGGCAAACAATAGAAATCCCTCTTCCTCCCATCCACAATCTCTCTCTCTTTGCACCAAAAAATCATCAAATTTTTTCACCAAAAATTTTGTAAGAACGGGGAGTGATGGATCGTTTGCTAATCTAGTGCTTATGAGATGTAAACGAGATCAAAGAGTAAATACAAATGACATTTGTATTGATATAAGCTTGAGACAAACCCACAAAGAAACACACACAGAAAGTGTAGAATATGACCAAGAAGCTAATTAATCTATACAAGACTTGGCTATTTATACTAAGACAAAACTGTCCGAACTGGGGCTGACCCGAAGTGGTACGAACTCATCCGAAGTGTTACTTCGGTTCCACTTCGGATGGTCATGAACTGCCACTTCGGGTCAGTTCGTGAATAGCCTTCCAATAGCTTCGTCTTAATCTCGATACTTCACACGACGACCAAATAATGCTCTAACAAACCCCCCTCGTCGTGTGCAGTATCTGTCTCTCTTCATAAACTTGCGTATTCAATCAAAATCTCCCTCAACTTAATGGTTAGTCTGATTTTGAAGACTTGACATTGCAACGCGTGTAATCTCTTTATCAACAACTTCAGAAGACTTGAAGGCATGATATTATTTTTCACTAAGTACCTGCCAACATAAATAATCTTTGCGCAAAAAGTCTATTCGAGACTCCAAGATATATTGTTTTTTGAAATTTGATTCGTATCTCGTGTTGATCAATCGAAAAGAAATTAGGAATAAAATCTTTTTGATTTTTCAAAACTTTATATCAAAACACACCTAAAATCTTTTTGGTATTTTCTTATATGAAAAGTAAATGCAATACAGAAACAGACAGTATTTTTGTCTTTTGCGAGAAAGATCACAACTAGGGATCATATTGGACATAACATGCTGAACTACACTCCAATTTTGATTATTGTAGCACATAAGCCATGTCGATTGCATATATAATTTGTCCAACTTTAAACTCATACAGAATCATACTCATAACAGCTGGATATATTAAGGTATTGATTAAATTTGCTTTGACTAGTGTACTCCAAACTATCAGACTTACTCATATGCTTTGCTTATCACACTTTGTGATTTCACTTGTGATTTAACACATAGTGATTGAATTTATGATGTAGTCAATTGTGTTCCATGTAAAAATAATAAGAATGTTAAATCGTATAACTTAAGGTCGATCTTCCAATACGCAAATAAGGCCTCAGATTTAACAAAATAAGAAATAAAAACAAGTTGAAATTGTATAATTCAACAACAATCAGGTCGGTCTTGTGGACACGCAGAGAAAGTCCGATGAATTATACGAAACACCAAAGAAAATAAAGCAAAACCTCAAACTAACAACAATTAGGTCGATCTTTCGATACACAAAGGAAGTCCGATCGTTTGAGAAAATAAAGAAAATAAAACAAGTTTAAATCTTTGCAAAATGAACACATGTCTACACAGTGACTTCTTATTTTCTTTTCATATATCTTTTTCTTGATATATCATGAGATAAGCATCAAGATGTTGTCTACGAGGTCAAGCATCAGATTTAGTGTAGATCACATTTGTATACTTTCTGATTTGCCGAGTTTACCTAGCACATCGAACAACGGTCTTATAGCTTTTTCATCTAGTCTATCCATGAGTTAGACAACATTAGCCAATGCACCATCATTTCCCAACCATGTCGGATACAATTTTCTCATTTTTCAATGTTTTTGTCTTTATGCATTTTTCAATGTTTTTGTCTTTTCAAATTTTCTCCCCCTAAAAATGACAGACTCTATTTTTTTGATTTTCATTTTTACCATTTGAAAAACAACACAGAATTTTTTGTATTTTTCAAAGAAACAACACCCCCCCCCCAAATGGAAACGGAGTGAAAAACAAAGAAAATTGATGAACCAATATGAATACTTGCAGTTAAGCATTTTGATAAACACAGGATTTTGAAAATAGTTTAAAAATTCATTTTAAGTTAAAACATATATTCCACCATTAGCAATACTTTAATTACTGTGACGCCCACTTCCAGACTTGGCTCTACAGGGGTCACGCATCAGATTTACTCATGAACACAAGGTAATAACATAGATAACTAATCAGGGAAAATTTCAAACTTTTATTTATTTTCCAAGTACTACAAAGTAAGAGATAATGTACATAAGGAGATATTAACTATGGCTACGTTTTATTGCTATAACTATTCCAGCTTGCCAAAACCCTCCTTTCATCCGATAGCTTGCCCGTCTAATCCCTTATCACCACGACCTTCTCATAACTAGTCGAAGACTCACCCTGACCTGACATACATACATATTTGGGAAAAAGGTCAGCTTACGCTGGTGAGTTCTATACTTTAAAAGCTTTACCTCGGCGTGAGGTTTAAAACCCTTGGACCTGCAAGATCCCTTTTCACAGACATTTATCAAGTATAATATATATCATAATTATACAACACGTAATATTCCTTAACAGGAAACACCCCCTATAAAACCATTTATCCCGTTATCCCTTCCTACAACCCTAACATTTATTACCGGTGTAAACCCTGCTAATGTATAAGCAGAGATATCATCATTGCTGACTGTAGAGTTTACCCTTTTAGGGTATTCCCTATAACAAACAGTTGCCCCGTTTACCCTATTTGCTAACTACCAAGTTTACCCTTCTAGGGCATTCCCTGTAACGGACAGTTGCACTGCCTTCCCCTATTTGCTTACTGCCGAGTTTACCCTTATAGGGCATTCCCTATAACGGACAGTAGCTTTTTCCCCTTTTCTATTTGTATTTGTCTCCCATTGAGCAACACTACCTCCCAACTCCCTCTGTACTACTACCCGCCTACCCGCCCCTAGTTAAATACCTAAGTGACTTAGGATTATTAGTAAACAGTGATAAGGTCTTCATATACTATAACAAGTGGACATCCCCCAATTTACCATTGGTGTATGTATACAGGGCGTATCCTCCACACTTCTAATATACCGGGTAACTAATATTATTATTATGTATATATATATATATATATATATATATATATATATATATATATATATATATATATGAAGTGCCAGCGGCGTATAAAGCAAATGCATCACCTGTTCTCATATAATCATACATATTCACTATAACGTTTACTAATAATTCATTTATCACTTAACTATTTAATTTCAAAGAAAATATAGCACATATCATATTACAGTCATTATAATTACGTTATAACACGTATAAATGATTTTCATAACGTATGTATGTTTATCTATATATTATCCCAAAAGCCTTTTAACCGATTATCAATTTAAGACATTTCACGTTGTAAGGAATATCGCTTTGAAGATTTCCGGCTGAAAGCCAATTTTGAGCAGTTCCGGCTGAAGTTGAAGTTCGAGCGGAAGTCTCAAGTTCAAGTGGAAATGGCAGTCCAACCGGAAGAAGACATTTTGTCTTATAGCGAATATTCCGGGTGAACTCGATTATCCACCAGATAATGAGTTCAACCGAACTTTTCCTGAGAAGTCTTTTCAGTCGTCCAATCTTGCAAAAGCTTCTCAGTTGCTTCCAAATCTATCAAAGCCGCTCTCCTAAAGTAGTATGTTGCTGATCACACGCAAGATATTCCATATGTCAAAGATTATTCTTTTGGTAGTTTGTTTTTGACTTTTTTTTAACGGTTTAGATTAAATCATTTGAGATCAATGGTTGTCATTAATCTCATCTGCACTATATATAGCTTAGTTAGCTTTCAGTTTTACACACAGTTCTCGATCAACTTGTAATATGTAAACTTGAGTTAATGCAAATAGTGCCGAGTATTTCATACTTCGTTGTTACTATCCTTATGAAATCAAACACTTACATTACACAAGAGAACTAAATTTGCTTAAGTAAAGTGAAATATAACTTTAATTCCGCATGGTTTTATTTACAAGTAGAGGGTTTCTTGTTAAGTTAAACACTAATTAAAACTGATCCTATAAGTGGTATCAGAGATTTGGCTCCCACTTTGATGACTTCTAGTGCTTCAAAGTTGATACTCTACTTGTTTACTTTACAAGATTTGTTGTTTTTGTCTTTCAAAATGAATGAACTCAGTTTGGGATCTTCAAACTATAGTGCTAACAAACCGCCAATGTTCACTCCTGATGACTTTGGTACCTGGAAACTCAAGATGGAAGGTTTTGTTAGGATCTTAGATCATCGCATACGGAAATCATTGACTGAAGGTCCTTATTCTCCCACAGTTCCATCAGCTGATGACCCTGAAGTCAAGATACCAAAACCTTTAGAAAAATATGTTGAGTCTGACTATGCTACTCTCGAATTTGACTATAAGGCATATTGGACTCTACAGGTTGCACTTCCCAACTCCATTTTAAGTGGGTTTAAGGGTTACAAAACTGCACATAGCCTGTGGAATGCTTTAAGTGAAATGTATGAAGGAACCAATGAGGTTAAGGAAAACAAGAAAGATGTTTTAAAACAGAAATATGAGAACTTTACTGACAAATCGTGAATCTATGACCAACCAGTACCTAAGATTTGTTTCCTTACTTGATGAACTGCAACAAGTAGATGTAAAACTAGATCAGGTCGATGTAAACAGAAAGTTTTTACGTTCTCTTCCTTATGTGTGGACAGTTTACACTGTAAGCATCAAGGAATGTAAAAATCTAAAAAAGATGAGGCTTAGTGAACTTCATGGCATACTCAGTGCTTATGAAATGGAAATAAATCTTAAGCAAAAATCATATTCTGAACTAACACAGTTGTTTTCAACTGCTCTAGTAACTACTGATTTCAAAACCAATGATCTTCAAATTCATCTTCTTACCAGTCACCTATAGTCAATTTCCCTAAGACACAAAGGTGACAAGAGAGCTTTTCAAATTCTTTTGATAACTCTCACAATGCTTATGTAGCAACTGACTCATACCAAGGCTTCATTCGTGAAGACTTGGAATGTATAGGTGCTGATGACTTAGAACAAATGGATATTTTGATCTAACTTGCTATGGTGTCTGTTAGAGCCCAAAGATTGTACAAAAGAACTGGTAGAACTTACAAAGGAGCAAAAGGTGCTCATATTGGCTTAGACAAAAGCAAGGTGAAATGCTACAATTGTCACCAACTTAGTCACTTTGCAAGAGAGTGCCCATAACCAAGAAGGGAAGGATAGAATTAAGGTCAAACTCAGATGAAGAATCATGGTGGAAACAACCAAAACAATTCAAGCAACAACTCTGCTCATAGTTCAGGACAATAACCCACCCAACCAAAACCAGCCGGAAGTCAAAACCATCAGGATGTGGTTGCTGCTGTGGCAAACCAAACTGAATGTGTCGAATAAGGAGAATTCCTAGCTGAGTTCGTGCCAATCAACAATGCTTTGATGGCCAAACAAGATTCCCCTTCTGATTAGGTAAATTCAATTCCTGAAAAAGTTTCTAGAAAACTTATGCAGCTCAGCCTGTATTAAACAAGTGACTAAGTACATAAATCACAAAATAGACCTGATTGATGAAGTTTCAAACTTAAATGAGTTAAGGGAATGCTTTAAGAAAACTGAGTCATCTTACATTGCTAAGATTGACAACTTAAACAAAGAATTTGAACAGTTAAAGCAACCCAACTCCATTCTTGAAACACAACTGGATGATTTGTTGTCAAAACTTAAAAAATCAAGGAAAGAAACCAAATAAGCTAAGGCTGAGGTTAATGTTCTTGAAATAAAACTGAAAGATGCTTTGTTCACCTGTGATAAGTTTCAAACTGCAAATAAGAAGGCTGAGAAACTATGGATGGGAGGGATGTATGGGAAAACTGGTGTTGGCAATAACAATGTTGAGCCACCAATTGAATACTCACCTACAATTAAACCAATCAAAGCTTTGAAAACATAATGCAAAATTAGTCTCACTGTTGATGATACCTCATCACAGTCAAGCATTGAAAAATCTGTTAAAACAAGAAAGCCTGAAGTCAATGATGCAAGCACATCTGTATCAGTTGACCAATCAAAAATATTGAAACCATAAATTGTTGTGCCACCCCCAACTATCTATGAATTAAAGGATTCAAAAGTTGGAGGAAAACAACATGAACCACCAAAGGGAAGTCAAACTCAAAGACTTGGTCAATTAAATTACAAGCAAATTACCAAAAATGAGTCTCTCAGGAAAAATGAGTTTTATGAAGCTAGAAGTCTTGAATGTGTATTCTGCGGTGAAAAAGGTCAGCTTGCTACCATGTGTTTGTTCAACCCATTAAGTAAAGTCTAACATCTTTCAAAACTAAAACTTGCTCAAAAACCAAAAACTGATTTTCAAAAGAAGCTCACAGGTATAATCTCACCTGTAAAAAGCCAAACCATGAAGTATTTTGGATCTGACTCTAATAGGATTTTGGTTGGAAATGAAAGAAATAGAAGTTTTTTTGTCTTAAAGCAAAATCATTTTCCGGTTGAAGTTCAATCGGAACAACTTTCCGCTCAAACTTTAGTTCAACCGGAAAACCAAAAACAACCCAGATCAGCTACTGCTCCCAAGCAGAGACCTAAAGTACACTTTGCTGAAGGGTTTGAACTTTTTGAAAGTCAAGGAAGAAAAAATCCCTCAAGAGCAAAGATCACCTCAAGGGAAAGTTTTTCAAAAGGCAAGAAATCTAACCAACCGGAACTCGTTGCTAGTTCAAGTGGAAGTTACTATGTTCCACTTCAGGGTGAAAACTTTTCACAAAGGTTTCCACAATCACCTAAAAGAACTAAATTGGTCAATCAAGCTTGTTGATGCATGAACCTTGTGTGGCCGTTACTGTTCGAATTGTCAAACAGACTGATTTGTCGAAGACATGAACTAAGATCCGAAACCCAGCCGAACTCTAGGTTCGGAGTTGGCCGAACCTTGATGGCCGAACTCCAGGTTCGGAGGGAGTTCGGACAGAGTTCGGAGGTGCCCAGTTCGGACAAAATTAAGAAGTATAAATAGTTTCGTCTTTGTATTTCTTTGTAAGTTTTGTCTTGTGTCTGTGTGTTGAGAGGGGAGGTTCTGTCCGACCTCCCCTAGAGCTTAATTGTTGTATACTCCTTCATTATATAATCATTCAACATGATTCAATGACACAACTTCCGTCTCATCCATAGAATCGATCCGTAAACGGTTTTTCAGTTGGTATCAGAGCTGTTGGCTCTTTCTATGGTCGAAATCTATCGTCTTTTCTTCATTTCGAGACGTTAAACCTTCGGTTAGGGGTGATTGGAAGTGTTTCGGTTTGGTTTTTAATCAATCGATTCTTCCCGAGTCATGTTTTTACCTAACAGAAGCATCTGGATGTTCAAATTCGATCAAAATCTGAGTCTGGTTAGAATTCAAAAACTTCCAGTTCGAGTTCGGACAACGTTCGGCCGAAGAACAGATCTGAAAAATAACCGCTCCGAACTCCAGGTTCGGACGTCCGATGGTCAGGTTCGGAGGAGGTTCCGAAGGTCAGGTTCGGACTAGGTCCGAAGGTCAGTTTAGGATCGGGTTCGGAGGATCGGGTTCCGAGGTAGATCGGAAAGGTTCGGACGAGCTCGAATGCATTTTTGATGAAGCACTTTTGTTCAAGGTTCGATCCCAGCCAGGGGTTGCCGCCCCTTGGACCCCGCTTCTCAGGGGCGCTGCCCCCGAACCCCCGTTAGGTGGGAATTTTACAGAAGCGGACCAGTTATCGAGTTTACCCTTGATTTGGTAGATGTGGGGTGTTATATTTGAAGAAGATCCAGATTCTGATACGTGTTACGAGTTAGTGATCGAATTTCAAGAAATGGGTTTGTGGGTAGTCATTGTTCTTGATGATGGACAGAGATTTAAGAATACGTGTTTCTGATGATGGACAGAGATTCGGAGACATGGTTATGATTACTTGGGAACATTTGTCGGAGATTATCTTTGTACATAAACTGAAGATTGAATGAGATTAAAGATTCCGTTGTGGGCTACTTGAGTTTATCATTCCACTACAAGAATGCGAGGTTGGAATCAGAAGAATATTGAAGATTTGAATATGTCACTTATTTAGGGGGAAATTGGGGACCTTAAAAACTTTAAAGGTTTCATAATTGAAAAAGTGAATATTCAAAAGCAATCTGTTCAGGGATGATGGTGGTTTTTTTATCTTCATGGAAAGGTGGTATAGTCTGATGTTCGTGCGAACCGATATGTCAAAGTTTTCAATTATGGTTTGGAACTCTCTGTCATATGCCCGATACTTTCTTGAGTTGTCGAAAGACTTGGTCAGATTCCAGTCTGCAACGAGATATACGTTTACCGGAGTAATATATTGGGATGGATTTGATGCTGAGGGGGAATTTCCGTGATTAAAGATGCTGATCGTGTCTGTTTTCATAAAGATCAGATTGTGTTACAATTCGGTGAAGATTGAAGATTATTATCAAGATGCAGTGATGTTCGTGTGTCTTTATAATTTCCGGATACAACTTATGAAGTGAACCATTATCATACATGCGGGTTCCAATTGGATGGTTGTGCTTGAAGCTAGGGGGAATTTTATTGGTTGTGGAGATTGTACAAGATTCGAACCGTTTCCTGCATACCTGATGATTCAGTCAAGGGGAGTTTGCTAAAGATAGAGATGTCTGCAGTAAGCTGACTGAAGATTGCTAGAAGATGAATGTCTGGATTCGACAGTAACGTCCAAGGGGGAATTTGTTGATGCATGAACCTTATGTGGCCGTTACTGTTCGAATTGTCAAACAGACTGATTTGTCGAAGACATGAACTGAGATCCGAAACCCAGCCGAACTCTAGGTTCGGAGTTGGCCGAACCTTGATGGCCGAACTCCAGGTTCGGAGGGAGTTCGGACAGAGTTCGGAGGTGCCCAGTTCAGACAGAATTAAGAAGTATAAATAGTTTCGTCTTTGTATTTCTTTGTAAGTTTTGTCTTGTGTCTGTGTGTTGAGAGGGGAGGTTCTGTCCGACCTCCCCCAGAGCTTAATTGTTGTATACTCCTTCGTTATGTAATCATTCAACATGATTCAATGACAAAACTTCCGTCTCATCCATAGAATCGATCCTTAAACGGTTTTTCAAAGCTCACTGTTCATCTAGTGAAATACCAAACAAAGTGACCTATATATAGAGAAAATTCCGGGAATATCGTGAAAAAAAAATTGCTGAGAGGAAAAACAACAAGAGTGAGAGAATAGTCAAACAAGCACTCCCTATGAGAGCTTGAACCTTGATAATGATGATCTGCTTACTGATGCTCCAGTTGTGAATAATTTAGTACTCAAGGACAAGTATAATGATGCTTATGGCAGACCCAAGACCACTCAGGCTTGGGTCCCCTATAGAAACTGATCAATTATGATATGTGCAGGTGCAGAATAAAGGCGAACATAGCCTATGGATAGTAGATAGTGGATGCACTTGCCACATGACAGGGAATAAACACATACTGGACAACACAAAAAGAATCAATGGAGGACCAGTTGCCTTTGGAAGCACTAAAGGCCATATCTCAGCACAAGGAGATGTGAGCAATAGACTGGTAAGTTTTGATAGAGTCAATTTTGTTGATACATTAAATTTCAATCTTCTCAGTGTCTCACAGATGTGTGACAAGAATTTGAATTTGATGTTTAATGAGAGAGAGGCTATAGTTCAAACCTGGTGTGAAAATTCCTGATGAGCTAATCATGCTTAAAGCACCCAGGAGATATGGATTATATATTTTGGATAGGTTAGTTGCTGCACCCTCCTGTGGCACTGCTTGCTTTATATCCAAAGCCTTATTGGATGAATCTGATTTGTGGCATAGGAGGTTAGGACATGTAACTACAAGAACATGAACAAAATTGTCAATCTTAGCTTGGTTAAGGGTCTTCCTAACAAGCAATTTACATGTTCTGAACATCGTGTGCTATGTCTCAAGGGCAAGCAACACAAAACCTCCTTCAAACCAAAAGTTGAATCTTCTATTTCACAACCTCTAGAACGGTTGCACATGGATCTCTTTGGTCCAACTAGAGTAATGAGTTTAGGGAAAAGGTCATATTGTTTTGTCATTATTGATGATTTTTCTAGATACACATGGGTTTTCTTTCTTAAAATAAAAGATGAAACTGCTGAATTGTTAAAAACTCTTATGATAAATTTAGAAAATCAATCCATATCTAAAGTGAAAACAATCAGATGCGACAATGGCACCGAATTTAAAAATCATGTTTTAAATTCATTTTGTGAAGAAAAGGGAATTGTTAGACAATTCAGTGCTCCTAGAACTCCACAACAAAATGGTGTTGCTGAAAGGAGAAATAGGACACTGATTGAAGCTGCTAGGTCAATGTTAGCAGACTGTAAACTCCCTGTAATATTTTAGGCAGAAGCAGTGAACACTGCCTGTTATGTCCAAACAGGATTTTGATTGTCAAAGGCAAGAATGAAAACGCTGGAGCGTGGGATCGGTCTAGTTCGATAACAATTGTGTGAATGAGAATGTAAACAAACGGTGTAAATAACTCAATCTCTCATAAACAACTTGATTACAAGAGACTCAGAGTACAAACACACACACACTCTCACAAAAGTTCGCTCACTCTCAAAAAACTAGTTACAAAGACACACACACAACCTATATATAAGTCTTCGGCCGACCGAACTCCATAGCTTGTCCGAACCTGAGGTTCAGCCAAGGCTCGGCCAAGGTTCGGCCGGAGTTCGGCCACCAGAACATTATGTTGTAATCTTTGTGTCTTTGACGCTTTGTCTGATCCAGCTCGTTGCCACATCGTGTATCAACAAACTCCCCCTTGGCAACAGCTGGACCGTTCTTCTCAGCCTTGAACATCTGCAGCAGCCTCATCACCATTCCGGATTAAATCATGGTTATTTCTAGCATAGATTTTGAATGCAAAAAAAAACCCTTATCACCCTCTTGAACTTCAGCGCTTGCTCCATGTAATCAGGATGATACAGGATTGGATTGTGATAAAGCTCTTCTATATCAGCCTTCGACAAATTGATCAGCCACATTGGATCGTAGATCCTCACAACCTGATTGTTTTCCTTCAACACAATAACTGCTTCACCCGTCTTTTCGTTGTAGTACCACCACCTCAGATCCTTGATGAAATCAAGTTTCATCTTCATCAAAGGAATCTTCTTCATCACATCTGGTTTCTTCGGAAACACCAAGATTATCAGCTTCTTACCAGTTCTTTCGTGGACTCTTGTTCGGGATCGACGTCTTTTTGGCTTCTGAGGATCCAAAATTTAAATGCTTCTCGACATTCCCTCTCAAGTGTCTTCTTGAAGTGAAAACCCATCCAATCATTGCCATAATTGCAAAATGGCTTTTTGATCAACTCACGAATATCCCAAACCGGAAGACTACTAAAATCTTTGGCACATTTGAAGTACTGGATTCCATGTTCTCGTTTAATCCCGTAGCACTTTAAACTCGAAGCATACATCCAACTGATTATATTACCTGAAGCCTGACCCTTGAATTTGAAGAATGATCTTTGCTTGATTGGCTTCGAAGGCGGAACATAATTGGCATGAAAAGTTTTCATGAATTCGTCAAATGTTTGACGCTGCTTCTAAACTTTAGCCTCCTTAACCACCGGGTCTTCAGGTTTTTCGGATTCTTTCTTTCTCAATCTTTCCTCAGCTTTAGCATCTTTTTCTTCAGGAAATACCTCAAAATCATCACCAGATTGATTGTTATTGAAGTTGGAGTATAAATCTGGATATTCTCCTTATGTGATATCCTCTATCTCAATCTCTTCTTCAAACATACCTTCTTCGTCTTCATCAGACTCTGGTTCAGATGATTCATATTTCTTTGGAGCTTTCTCAGACGCTTGTCTCATCTCTTCATCATTCAAATCAAACACCCTTTGCAACTGTTCAGCCGTCAAATCACCAACAAATTCCCCTTCTTCAAGTGTCTGCAACATATGTTCAAAATCACTCAAACTTGTTGCCGCTTGATTTGATGGAATTGACGTGATCGGCATAGCTTCTTGAGAGTCTTTCTCCCCTTGAGAAGTAGATGTCCCAGCACCCAAACCAGCGGTTCCAGACGGGCCTGGTCCTCCACCAACATTCCCATGAGGATCATCTTGATCAGGATCATCATTCAAAAATCTCATCGGATCTTCATTACAACCCGAATTATCTCCAATCTCCCCCTGAGCTTTAAACTTCTCCATCAAGAATTTTATTTGCTCACCCATTTCAAGAAGCATGCGACTCTGAGTCTGACTAACCCTATTTAATCTTAGAATCTCTTGATCTTTGGCTACGTCCCGACTCTGCAAAGTTGTGATCTGTTGACTCTCTGCTCGAGACTGTTCCCTCAATTCTTCATTATCTAAGCGTAGCACAGTAATCATCTTCTCTTGTTCCTCATTCTTAGCCTTCAAGGCATCAATTTGAGATTGTTGATAAGATAACGCGCTTTGAAGAATACTGGCTTGAGAGAAAGAAACCAAGCCTTGTTCAAAATTAAAATTCACTTTAGGTATGGAATGTGTTGAAGCAGTAGCAGTTGCAGTAGAAAACACCGGAGTTGTGGGTGTCGAACCCATAGGCTGATTCACAAACTACGCACCAGCACTTGCTGAAGGTGTTGTGCTAACAGTTGTCGATCGATTGGCATTCATAAGATCTTGCAAGAAGTCAGCCTGAACATCAGACACTGAAGTCTGAACAGTTGTAGACACTTCAGGCACAGACATAGCAGGAGTTGCTGATGAAGAAACACCAGAACGAGGTTGCATAATGAACTGTTGTACTCCTTTCCTCTTTTTAGTTCTTCCTCTAGCAATCGACTTCTGCCTTCTTTTTGCTGAAGTAACAGATGAAGAACCAGTAGCTTGCTGTTTACCTTTGCCGGAAACCACATCGGCATCAGGGTTATAGTCTTCATCAGACTCAGATGAGGCCACCACATCGTACACACGATCTTTGTAACGATCATTGCTCTTGTTCTTGCTGATTCGGTAAGCGAAATGTTCATTGCTACCTTTCCTGAGCTTTACATACTTTGAGTTGATCAAGACTCTCACAAACGAATTATTTGTGTTAGAGAAGTCTTCAGAGTCAGCCCCAACATTCAGATCCTCCTCATCTTCACCAGATTCATCTTCCAGGGCATTTACTGCTGGTGCCTCAGTCACGTTGATAGATACAGGAACTTCCTGTGCTGAGACCACCGGTTCAGTAGTTGGCGGTTAAGATACAACTTGTTCGAGGTCCTTGATTCACTGGTTCCTGGACCACCGGAACCTGTCTTTTAGGTCTTTTTACTCAACCTTGTTGTGGAATCTGATTCCGTTCCTCAATCCAGCTGTAATCGAGTTCCTCTGAATCACTACCATCTTCATGACGAGGTGCACCCCGTGCTGGTGCCACGTAATTGACATTGGCTATATGACCAATCAAACGCTTCAATTTTGGCTAAAACTCTGGTGCCTTCTTTTGATAAGACGCCAGAGCACTAACACTTGCCTCCGTCATATGTTTCAGTTCCATCTTCTGGGTTGCATGCTTTATCAAATCAGGATACCGGTCATTGAGAACCATCTGAAGGAATCTAATATAGATTGCCGCTTTCTTCTGCCTTTGAGTGAGATTATCTCTCATGTAATGAAAAATCATCCCAGCAACATTATATGGCCTATTCATCACTAAAGCATTCGTCAGGGACAATATGATCTGTTGAACTTCATCATGCCCAGATATTCAATGGCCCAAGCAAACCAACAATACGTGCGCCAAGTAGTTGTACGGAACACTCAGGGACGATTTGTAGACCCATTCTTTACTCGGATCATCAGTATACCAGATTCGCTTCAAGAACGCCACATTA
>JBCNJP010000132.1:40460-93341 GCA_039602395.1 Deinandra increscens subsp. villosa
TCTAACTTAGCATTGTCATACAGATAAGCGTTCTCAGTTGCAAGTTTCTTATATTTCACTATGTCTAATTTCTGGGCTTTAACCTTTTCTTCGTTCTTTTGCCATCTACCCTTAAATGAGCTTCTTTCACATTTTACCTCAAACAATTCTAACTGAAAATTTTTGCAAAATTGTCTAAGACCAGTAATTATACGATCACAAACAGGGTTAGAACATACCTTGGTGTGATCTGCTGCCATAGCTTCATTCTCCTCAGGTTTATCTTCAGTCACAACAAAAGCATGTTCTTCTTCTTCATCATCATCCAAAGCAGTCATCATAGCATGTGCCAGGCTCAGATCTTTCATTTGAGACGTCCAATCATAGCCTCCTCCTTCCTGCACAATCAATGCACCTGCTTCTGCTTTTGCCTTCCCATCAGCTGGTTTCTTTTCCTCTGCTCTCTCTTTCCTTGGCTTGCTGCATTCTCTTGCAAAATGCCCATATTCATAACAATTGTAGCACCTAAGCTTGGTTTTGTCAAACCCCATTATGATCTTGTCTTGATCCTTCCAAACATTTCTCCCTGTAGTCGCCATGAACTTCTTAGCCCTGAACACAACCATAGCCATCTGCCAAGAGACATCCAACATTTCCACATCTTCTGGATTTATCTGATTCAGCTCTCCTGATAGGATCTCAGTAGGGATTAGGGTTCCAGCCTTTAGAGCATGATAGTTGTTCATGAATCCCATTCCGAGTGCAAAATTAGGATCATTGGTTGCTTCAGAGTTGTCACATCCACTTGAACCAGCTTGAGGTTGTGCCATAAATGCATTTGTTTTAGACACAGAACTTGATCCACTTGCAACAGACTTTCCTTTCGGCTTCACATCTCCTTCTTCTGACAACAAAGCTTGATTCAGTTTCCCAGCCAAACTAAGAGAGCTTATGTGATTCAACTCTCGCTGCTTGTCATCAATAAGCTTGGACTTCAACTTGTTGATCATTTCATCCAGAGATAGCTCACTCAGCTTGTTGTTGTCCTTAATGATAGAGATATTGGTGTTCCATGACTTGGGTAAACTGTTCAGCAACTTCAAATTCTTATCTTCCAATTCTGGCTCCACACCATAGCTTGACATTTCTGCCATCAGAGACACAAACCTTTGCACTTGCGCTTCAAAAGATTCACCTTGGATATGGTTGAACAAGTTGAATTTCTGTTTCAACATTTGCTTTCAACTCGCCTTAATGTCCGGATTTCCCTCATAGGCGACAATCAATGCATTCCAGAGTTCTTTCGCTGTCTTGCAATGCTTAAATCCTTGAGCGATGTCAGGTGTTAGTGCCATGGTCATAATTGCAAACGCCCTCTCAGCCTTGTTACACCTTTCCCAGTCCTCATCTTCAAACTCTTCTTCAGTCTTAGCCTTTCCTGCTTTAGCTCCTTCTCCATGAGTAGGTATGTGTGGTCCATTAATTACCGCTCTCCACAATCTCAAGTCAACACTCTTCAAATGGTTTTCAAACCTGTACTTCCACTCCAAAAAGTTATCCGCCAAAGTGAGTCTAGGTGGACGAGTGATAGAGCCAATCTCGAAGTCCAACTTCTGATACATACTTGGTTCAAAATCCATTACGATAGCAAAGGGAACCTAAATCTAAAATCCAAACGTCCAAAAACTGAGATTACGATGAAGAACACTTGATTACGATCGTAAACGCCTAATTACGATCGTGAACACCTGATTCCGATTAAACACAAAATCGCAAACACAAACCGCCTTTAAAAAATCGTAAACACTGATTACGATATCTGATTACGATCGCCGATAATCGTAAACACCCGATTCCGATTGGAGAGGATCGTGAACTCCGATTATGATCCGAATTGATCGTAAACACGATTGCGACTCCGTGTTTCCGATATGACCAAATCGTAAACACCGATTACGATCAAGCAAAATCGTAAACACCCACTGTACGAATCGTAAACGCCTAAAGGTGTGATCTTGAAGTCGTAAACGCCAAAAAGATGAAGATCTTCAACTCCAATGTCGTAAACACCCCAAAACCCAGAAAACTCAGTCGTAATCACGTAAAACAGCAGCTGCAGAGATCGTGAACACCAAAAACCTTCGAATCTTCAACAAAACTCGAACATATAACCCAGAAAATACTTGAATCAATATCGTGAGAGCCTCGAATCTAAGATTCTTGGCTCTGATACCAATTGTAGGTCCTGAAAAACTCCTGAACACGATATTTTAATCACAAACGAGTGCGGAATCCTCGTTTATGATTGATTCAAGATAGAGAAGAGAAGAAACACGAAGAATACGATGATTAAACGTTAAAAACTTGATCCTTTGCACACAAGAAAACTTGTCGGGTACAAATACAGAATCGTAAACGTGATCCTCTCGGGTTTACGATCGTAATCACTCTGTGATCGTAAACACTCTTGGGCAGCTCCTCTCAATCGTAAATAGCCAACCTCAAATAAGGAGGTCAAGTGGTCTATATATAGACCACCATTGGGTTTACTATTGGGCCCCTTTTGGATCATAAACCCAATAGTAAACCCAAGCCCAATCATAAACTAGCCTAAATACAATAACCAAACTAGCCTATGATTCTAATGAAACCCTCTAAGCCTAGCCCAACTTATTTAATATTACAAGCCTCATAATCTAGCCTCTACAATTTTCTTGGGGATAGATTGGTCTCATGGAAATGCAAGAAGCAAACCTATGTTTCAACATCAACAACTGAGGCTGAATACATTTCTGCTTCAAGTTGCCATGGTCAAGTTCTATGGATCCAGAATCAAATGCTAGATTATGGGATGACCTTTATGGAAACTCCAATGTATGCATACAACACAAGTGCTATTTCCTTCACCAACAACCCAGTTAAGCACTCAAAAACAAAGCACCTTGAGACCAGGTTTCATTTCATACGAGATTGTGTAGAAAAGAATTTGATTAAGTTATACAAAGTTCCTAATGATCACCAATTTGCAGATCTTTTTACAAAAGCTTTTGATGAGGTAAGATTCTTCTACCTCATCACAGCCATTGGGATGATGAACTTTGACTAACTCAAAAAAATTTAAGAAGTTAATAAAATTGATTATCAATGAAACATGTTTTGAGTCCATCTCTTGATACAAAAGAAAAAGAAAACTCTTTGTAGTAGTTAAAAACAATTTTAACCATAATTAGAACTTTACAGTTATTTCTTATGGTAATTGTCCTTAGAAACTTTTTAAATTCTAAATACTGAGCATCCGGGTCAACTTTCCGGTTCATCTCTGTGTATAACCATTCTGGGTGAAATTTCAACCGGAAGACTTTTGCAAACCTTTGTTAGAAGAAAATTGAAAATATGCCTTCCGGGTGAACATTCAACCGACATATATATCTATTATGAGAAAATTGTTTGCGTCTGAAAAGTTCTGGGTTTTCAACCAGAAACTCCTTGTTACTTCTTCATCGAGAGAAAACTGAGAGAAATATAACTTCTAACTGAACTTTCAACCGGAAGATGTATTAGTTTTAAAAATAATTTTTATACCGAGTGAAAAAAGGTTCTGGATGAACCTCTGGGTGAACTCTTACGGCTAAAGCATGCCTTTAATACTCATTTACTTCAACCGGAAGACACTTATTCCCAAGTGCATTCATTTATCAGACATATTAAATGTTACACTTAACCCCTCCGAGGTTAACTCTGTAACTTTAATTTTGTGCAGGCTTAAAGTGGTGTACGATACTACCCACTTATGCGTTTCTACTATAATCTTATATTTAGATTTTAAAGTTTCTCCCTCCTCTGTTCCCAATTGTCAAAACCTATTTTACCCTAAATTATCTTCATTACTCAAAATCCCCAAATAATCTCTGTTGTATCAAATCCAAAGAAATTCCACTTTTCACAAACATTTAATTTCAACCGCATCCATGGCACCGAAAGTCGCAATCGGTATAGGCAAGAAAGTTGCAGAACCCGAATCACCATTTGCAAGAGATCACAATATCCCTGCAATACTGGAGAAGCCCGCAAAGACAGAGATTTTACTGAAATGATCGACTTTCTCAAACAGACGGATTTGCACCATCCTCTCACAGTAACTACTGACATACATGAAGGCACAATGGATGAATCTTGGGCGAATGCCGCTATATGCGTTACTGACAAAGCGAGAAGATGATCGAATAGATCACAGAGGTTTTGTTGGATAATATACAAAGTCAACTGAATTTTTGAAACATTTTAATAATGTTCTCATCAGTGACAAAGGATGAGGGTTTTGGACGCTTGAGGTTTTCCTTATGATCAACCCGAAGAAGAAACTGACTGATAAGGTACCGTTTGGCAACAAGTTTGGTGAATTTGCTGAGATAACAAAAGAGGAGGTACCGGTGGAAAGAAATGCAGTTATTGATGAAGAACACAATGTGCCTGCCTCTCAGAAGCTAGTTACTGAACTCACAGATAGTTCAGATTGGGAAGATTTTGATTTGGAAGATGTGCAGATTGGAGCACTAAAATTTGAAGGAGAAAAGTATATCAATTACGACACATACCTCAATGACATTAATATCGAGGAAGTTGAGACTGAGACTGCTGAGACGCCACTGATTAGAAAACGGAAAGCCACGGAGGATCCTCCCCTCGGTGCTTCTGTTACAGAAGAAATAACTGAGACTGTGAAGATTGCTACACAACACCATGAAGAAGGCCCAAGTGACCCAAGAAGAAGAAGATTAGATCCTCGTGTGCCACCAGTCACGAGTACCGGTGCTAGTCAATCATCTTCTCAACCCACTACCCAAGAGAAAGGGAAAGCGGTGGAAACCCCTGAATTCAGACTTGAGAAGGAACTTAGAGAAGAAATTGAAAGTTTAAAATCCCAGAATGCAGCCCAAAGTGAGATAATTGGAGACTTGATTGATATCCAGAAGATCCACAACACTGAGTTGGAGAATCAGAAAGAGATAAACCGAGAGTTTAACAGACAATTCAGAGATCTTCATAAGCTGATCAGGCAGCTTAACTCGGATAAATCAAGCAGGTCAAACCCTAGCCAAGGTGATAAGGGTGATCCAGGTAACCCAGAAGGAGGTTCAGGTGCAGGTGATTCCTCACAATCACCAGCATTTGACTTTGAAGGAGATATCCCTGAGGATTCTCACACAGTATTACCCGAAGCCTCCATCGAAGATAAAGATACCAGGGATAGAGACTATATGACAGTACCAGCTTCTGAGTTTGACGGAGGTTGGGAGGCTCAGACATTTGCTTATCCCCCTGAAAGGTACCTAATCCAGCTGGGAGAGCATTATCATGATAAAAGGGGAATCAATGCAGATATTAAAGCCTGGATGTTTGATGGAGAGAAGAATATGTTCGTTGTGTGAAGAAAGGGTCAATATCCGTTGGAATACTACAAGAGCTGGACCCAGTTTTACTCCTGGACAAATGTAGATCTGACTATGCTTTACTAGGCACCGTTTACAAATCCATCAAACAATGAGCAAGCTAAGTATTTTTATAAGAAATTGGAAAATGCAGTGCGAAGCAAGTTCAAGAGATTTGAAGATTTTCCACACAAGAAATCATTTGTGAAGAAGTACAGAGGTGTGTTCAAATGGGATGGAAAGAAGAGTATCCCAGGAAAGAAGGATGTCAGGGATAAGAAGAGTGTAACGGGAAAGAAGTTTACAAATGTTCTGTATCCACCAACAGAAAAGACAAAGACAATACCTCTGCCGATGAGATATCCTGAAGATTGTTTGCATGACTTCCAAACCTAGGCTTATAGTGATTACTCTAGTGAAGCCAAAATTCTCTGCAAATCAAAGACAATAGATGTCATGGAAGTTCATGATTTGATGAGGTTTCATAAGAAGGATATAATGGCTGGCCAAGCATCAAATTGAGTGTAATCAAGACACTGAAGAATATGCCCAGTGTTATACTAGAGCTGTAGCTGAGATCGTGGAAAAGGAGCTGTGGTATGATCCAGGAACGGTGAATTTGTCAAAGAAGTTCAGAATGTGAATGATGTCTAATGCTAAAGCCTAGGGGAAGATTGTAGAGTCTAGAATTTTATAAGGCTTTTGCATTAGAATTACTGTTGGGCTAGTTTATGTGTAAATGGGTTAAAACAAGTTAGTGGGGTTTGTGGGCTTATGGGTTGGACGAATTTGAGGCCTAGAGTCCAAATTTTGTAGCTTGTTTAACAAGCATAAGCTTCCCTATATAAGGATAGCTTGATTAGGAGATTAGGGTTGGTTGCTCAAGTGGGTTTTGCGTATTTTGGTGTTCACGAAATTCTCAGAGAGAATTTCGATCAGTGTGTAGCAATCAAAGTTAATAGTAAAGTGTGTTTCTTCAATCGGTTTGTGTTCTTGCTCTTATTGTTATTGCTTTTTCATATTATTCTCGATTAATCTTGAATCACCTATAATCACCGGATTCCGCACGGTGGTTATAGACTTTGATATCGCGTGAGGGTTATATTTGATCCTTACAAAACTCCCAGTGATATTTGGGCAGAAGCAGTAAACACTACCTGTTATGTCCAAAATAGGATTTTGATTGTCAAAGGCAAGAACAAGACACCCTATGAGCTTTAGAGAAAAAGAAAGCCCAATATCTATTTCTTTAAACCATTTGGTTGTCCTATTACAATATTGATAACCAATGAGCTATTGCCCAAATTTGCAGTGAAGGCAGATGAGGGATATTTTGTTGGATATTCTGGTGTGTCTAAGGCATATAGAGTATAAAACAAGAGAACCAAAATTGTTGAAGAAAAAATAGACGTGTCTTTTAATGAAAAATCTTCATATAATTTTGAGTCTCAACCCACTTGGTTATTTGATATTAATGGACTAACTACTGCTTTCAACATAACTGTTGAGAAGCCTGTGAGTTCTTCAGTGCAGGAACAAAATCATTACAGGTCAGCTGATGAACATTGGAAGAGCAACCATGCTGGAATCAATAAGAAGCCAATCTTCTTCTCTTCAATGAGCATCAAACCTATCTTGCCAGGCAATGGAAATAAACCGTCTAAAATAGTTCAAATTGCCACTGAAGCAGTTCCGGTTGAAGTCCAAGCATAACCTGTTTCTCCGGTCCAAGTTCAACCAGAAAACACCATTTCAGAAACTATTGAGAAGACTGATTCAGGGTCAAATGAACCTGAAAATTCAAATGATACTACATCAAATAAGCTTAATTTTGAGCATCTGACTCACAATTCAGAAACCAGTTCTCAAGAAACAGTTGAAGTTCCAGATCCTGTTTCACACATTGGTGATGTTGAGCTTGACCACATACTTCCTCGGCTCAATATACCCACAAATGGAAGAAGCCACGAATTCCCTATGCTTTAAGACAGAAGAATCAACAAGAATCATCCATTGAAAAATGTTACTAGAGATGTGTCAGCACCAGTGTCGACAAGAAGTAAATCTGCTGATGCAAACATGTGTTTGCATGCTGCATTTTTGTCTCAAGAAGTACCCAACAAGGTAGTTGATGCATTGAAAGATAACAGCTTGGTAGAGGCAATGCAAGAAGAGTTATTCAAATCAATAAGAAGAAAGTTTGGGAATTGGTAGACCTGCCTGATGGAGCAGAATCAATTGGCACTAAGTGGGTGTTCGAAAATAAGAAAGATGACAGGGGCATTATAATTAAAAACAAAGCAAGACTTGTTGTGCAAGGCTATGTACATGAAGAGGGCATAGATTATGATGAAGTCTTTGCACCTGTGGCTAGATTGGAAGCAATCAGAATTTTTCCAGCTTATGTAGCCTTCAAATATTTCCAAGTATTTCAGATGGATGTCAAAAGTGCCTTCCTGTATGGCCTGCTGGAACAAGAAGTGTATGTTAATCAACCTCCTGGCTTTGAAGACCCTCATCATCCAAACAGGGTATGCAAGCTGGTATGAAACTCTTTCAAACTATATTCTAGAGAATGGCTACAGGAGAGGAGCAATTGACAAAACACTTTTTGTCAAGAGCATTTGTAAGAATATGTTAATGGTACAAATTTATGTGGATGATATTATATTTGGTTCATCTAATACTATTTTGTGCAAGGAGTTTGAAACTTTGATGCAGTCAAAATTTGAAATGAGTTTCATGGGAGAATTAACATTCTTCTTGGGATTACAAGTGAAGCAAACTGCAGTTGGGATTTTTCTGAACCAGTCAAAGTACATTCAAGATATGCTGAAGAGATTTGACATGCAGGCATCTTCAAGTGCAAAAAATCCTATCTCCACTTCCCACAAGTTAACCAGTGACTTAACCGGCAAACCAGTGGATGTACATATGTATCGGGCGATGATAGGATCACTGATGTATCTTACTACAAGCAGACCTGACATCATGTTCAGCATTTGCTTATGTCTAAGATATCAGTCCTCACCAAAGGAGTCTCACATGCTGGCTGTTAAGAGAATTTTCAAATATTTGAAGGGTCAACCGAAATTGGGTTTGTGGTATCCCAAAAATTCTAACTTCTCCTTTAGAGCATTCACTGATAGTGACTATGGAGGATGTGATAAAGACAAGAAATCTACATCAGGAGGATGTCAATTTTTGGGTGAAAGACTTGTCTCCTGGTAGTGCAAGAAACAAACTTGTGTTTCTACATCAACTGCTGAGGATGAATACATTGCTGCCTCAAGCTGTTGTAGTCAAGTTCTTTGGATCCAAAACCAAATGCTTGATTATGGAATCACCTTCATGGAAACTCCAATTTTCGCAGACAACAACAGTGCCATCTCCATCATCTACAATCCAGTTAAGCACTCCAAAACAAAGCACATTGATATCAGGTATCACTTGATTGTGCAGAAAATAATTTGATTAAGTTATTCAAAGTTCACACTTATCATCAACTGGCTGATTTGTTTACCAAAGCTTTCGATGAGGCAAGATTTTTCTACCTCATCACAGCCATCGGGATGATGAACTTTGATTAAAACACCCCTTTTCACAATCCTAATAAAAGAGACCTTTGTGTCTAAGAGCCCGTCTCTTGATACAAAAAGAAAAAGAAAATGAAAATCTTTGTGTTAATTAGAAACCATTTCAGTTCATAGTCAGTAACTTCTGTCAAACTATGAAAATTAACACAAGGTATTTTTCAAAATTCATGTGTTTTGGTTTTCCGCTTCAAGTTCCGGTTTAATCCGTGAGAAAATAATTTTTGAAAATCTCTGGGCGAACTTCAACCGAAAAATGCTTTGTAATTACGTGGAAAAAATGTTTTTGAAAACAATTCTTCCAAGCGGAAAAATCATCCGCTTGAAGTTCAAACAAAATAAATTTAGTTTTTAAAATAAAAGAGAGAATGAGGTCTGCTTGAACTTCCGGGTCAACAAGTCAAAGTCACTTTTCATTAAATTATCCGGAAGACACAACTTTTTAAGCGGATACACAATAAATTACCCATTATGTTTTTAACCATTAAATATCCGAGGTTTCAGTAAATATCCTTCTGGATAATGACATGCTTTAACGTGTTGTACCGTATAAACCACAAAGCATAAGTCACATCAGTTACTAAACGTTTGCGTTAAAACCTCTCTCCTCCACGTCACTGATGAAAAAGGTAAAAAGCCCTAGTTTACCGTCATTTCCCCAGTTCTTACAAACCCCACTCCCAAATTTCTCTCCAAACTTCTCCATAACGTCCCAAAACCGTCATTTTTTCTCTCGAAACTCAATATTCAATGGCTCCCAAGGCGAGCACAAGTGGTAAGATGCCTGCCAGTGATTCGAAGTTCCCCGTGGAACACAACCTTGTAGCCTATCTTGAAGCACCCAGTAAAACCGACATTTACAACAGTATGATTGAATTTTAAAAGAACTCCCATCTTCATCACGCGCTAACAGTTGAAGCGGTGATTTTTGAAGAAATTATGGAGGAATTTTGGTCCCATTCCAGGGTAGTCAAAGATAGCAACGTCGGTGAAGCAATCGTGTCAACAGTTCAGGGCACGACAGTGGAAATAGATGAAGCCAAAGTCAGAAAAGTGTTAAAACAAAGGGATGAAAATAGATATGTGTTTGTGGATTCCAAGAAGTACCTGCCACTGTTCAGAGAAATTGGATATGGTGGTTCAATGCAAAGCAAGACCATGAAACAGGGGAAACTGCCATACTACTGGAGGTTCCTGGCCCACACAATTTTGGTGTGTCTCACTCCCAAGAAAGGAGGCTTTGATGAACTTGGCACTGAACAGACTTCGCCATTCTATGCTGTGGTAAAGGGTGAGAACTTTAATTTCTCAAAACTTATTTTTCATGCCCTAAAAGTCAACACAACACCATCATATGTTTACCTTTATCCCAGGTTTTTAACTTGCATTCTCAAAGAATAATTCCCTTTAATTAAATTGGGAGGTTCAATTATGCACCAAAAGCTTCTAAATGAGAAAATTTCTCTAACTTAGCCTTGAATAAGATAGTATTTCTTGGAAGGGATACAGACCATCCCCTGCCAATTCCAAGGCAGTTTCCCGATGAACTTGCATAAGCCGAGGTTCAAACGGAGACTGTTGCTGCAAATGAGCAACCTGCTCAAGATGACAAGACTACAAACCCCATAGTTCCTGAGCCCACATCTAGACCCACTTCCTCTACTCTAAAAACTTACCATTCCAAAAAGAGGAAGTCCACTGCTCATTCTCCCACCACTTCCACTTCCTCATCCGAATCCCCACCTGTCATTTTCAAAAAGACAGAGAAATGTGGTTGCTAGGTCTCCTCCGCCTATGCCCACCAACCAACCTGAAGCTTCTAGCCCCGCTAAAGGCAAAAAGCCCAAGTGGAAACTGACCAAACTGGGATTATCTCTTAGGGATGAACCTTATTTTGAGGGGGAGTCATTAGATAAGGATGTACAATCCCCATCCGAAAGGTTTTCACCCCTACATCCTCTATCACCCATGAGTGACAATGTATTTAATCTTGATCCAAATGAGGGTGTTATTAACTCACCAACCTCATTACATGAGAACATTCTGATAAATCTAGACCCCGTTACATTGAGCCCCCCACTCTTTACCGAAGGTGAATCTCAAGAGTGATGATGAGATTCATACCAGACGGGCTGCTGCTGCCCATGAGTCCCCACTGCACCTTGGTGCTAGTAGTAACATCAATAAGACCCAATCTGTGGCAATCTTCTCTGAAACAGCACCTACGGGCCCTTCACTGGAACCAAGGGTTACTGAGACAGAAGAGGAGAATCCTAGGTGCCAAGAAGCCATGGGTACCAGGGTTGATCAATCTAGGATTGATAACTTGGTTTCGTTTAGGGATACTAGTAAAAGGCCAGTTGAGGATATTTATACACTACCCAAATTAACGAATCTGTACAAATCTCTTCAACAACAGGTTGACTCACTCAATTCACTATTGCATCATTGGTTAAAGCTATTCCTATTCAGGCTGAAGCAGGTCCTTCAAACCTAAACATATCTGAAGCTGATACTATCAAATTGGGGGAGAAGCTTATCTCAACACCTGCTATAAGGGAGATTCAAGAAAGGATTCCGGCTGAAGTAAGAGCCACTTCCTGTAGAAGAGCTGGTTTTCAACCTTTCTCATTTGAAGACAGTTGGGTGAATGTTAAGAGTAGCCAACTAATAGCTATCTCACCATTTAAAAACCCAACCTCACTGAATTGGTTCAATCCTCTATGCTAATTGCTGGTGCTCTCCCCGAGCATATAAACATGATCACAAGGCTACTGAAAGATGTGATATTTCTGGCTGAAAGTGTTGATGCATGAACCTTGTGTGGCCGTTACTGTTCGAATTGTCAAACAGACTGAGTTGTTGAAGACATCAACTGTGCTCCGAAATCCAGCCGAACTCTGTGTTCGGTGGTGTCCGAAGGTGGTCCGAACTCCAAGTTCGGAGGAAGCTCGGACAGAGTTCGGAGGTTATCCAGTTCGGGCAGAATGAATAGTATAAATAGTTTCATCTTTGTATTTCTTTGTAAGTTTCTGTCTAGTGTCTGTGTGATTGAGAGTGGAGGTTCTGTCCAACCTCCCCCAGAGCTTAAACGTTTGTATACTCCTTCGTTATGTAATCATTCGACATGATTCAATGACAAAACTTCCGTCTCATCCATAGAATCGATCCGTATACGGTTTTTCAGTTGGTATCAGAGCTGTTAGCTCTTTCTATGGTCGAAATCTATCATTTTTCTTCATTTCGAGACGTTAAACCTTCGGTTAGGGGTGATTGAAAGTGTTTCTGATTGATTTTTAATCAATCAAGTCTTTCTGAGTCATGTTTTTACCTAACAGAAGCCTCTAGATGTTAAAATTCGATCAAATTCTGAATCTGGTTCGAGTTCAAAAATTTCCAGTTCGAGTTCGGACAACGTTCGGCCGAAGAACAGATCTGAAAAATAACCGCTCCGAACTCCAGGTTCGGACGTCCGATGGTCAGGTTCCTCCGAACTTGGAGTTCGGACCACCTTCGGACAACTCCGAATCTGGAGTTCGGCTGAGGTTCGGACCTCAGTTCATGTTTCCGACAAATCAGTTTGTTTGACAATTCGAACAGTAACGGCCACACAAGGTTCATGCATCAATAGAAAGAGACTTTGATCAAGCTGAACAGAACACAGCCTCCACCAGCAAAGCAACAACAGAGAATATTAAAGAAAGTACATGAACTGCAGCCGTAGGAACCATAACCGAAGGAGGAGATGAAAATGTGTTAGGAGAAGGTATAGAGGTTATTAAATTGACTGATAAAGAACCTGAGGTCACCAAACCACCGGTGGTGACTAAATTTCAAGTTGAAGTTCAACTGGAAGTCCAACCTGAAACTCAGGTTGAGGTAATTGAAATAGTTGAAAATACACCTAACCCTGTGTTTGGCAGGAATCACTCCATTCTTGGGACTGATCAGTTCCCAGTGGTTCAACTGGTTGAACAGCCCAGGGATGACACTGAAGATGTTGCTGAAACCCTAGTGGCTATGAGGAGTGAAGATCAAGTTTAACCTGAAAATGTTCTAATTATTCTGCAGGTTGTTCAAACTCCAGAATCAGAGGCTTTAAACAAAATGGTGGAAGATGCCAGGATGGCTATTGAAAATGAAAGGCTAGCAAAAGAGTTTCAAGAGGAGTTGGATTTGTTCTCATAAAATTAGGTTGTTGAAAGTCTATTTTAAGAAGCTAAAAGAAGGTCATTTAAATGGAGATTAAGGGAATACAATTTGGAGGCTATGACGGAAACTAAAAGGCAAAGAGTGATTGATATTGCCTCGAGGATGCCCACCAAATTGGTGAAGAATGTTGAAAACTATGAACTGCTATAGAAGGTGAAAAGGGTCCTGATTATCAGAAACTGGAAATTAGAGGAAGATGTGATCCAGATGAAGGTAAGGGAGCTATGCAGTTTGATTGATTCTATCTTTGAAGAGCTCAGAGGAGACAGTGTGGCTGTTAATTCAAACCTGGTGTTGCCTCTACCTTCATAAATCACTTCAGGTATAACAACTAACATTTTTATTAAACCAGAATTTGATGATGATGCAGATATCCTGCCTCCACCTTCCTTTATCTATGAGCCAAAACCTAAACCTACAGCTTTTTCATCAGCATCCCAATCTTGCCCTCATACCTTACAAACCACCCTCCATATCCAATAAAGTTTCCACCAAGCTTTCAAATCCAAAATACCGAACTGACAACTTCACCCAAATCATTCCTTTCACAAAGAAACTTGCTCCTGTCATGGACTTTTCAGATATTTTTCCACCATCTCCTCCCACTAGCCCAACACCTGAAGCTATCAGACCACCCATTCAAAAATTCATGCCACCTCTTACCATAAGAGAACCTTCAACCACCACTGCTCCTACACCTCCAACCAAACTAACTGATGTTCAACCTGGTCCCTCTTCTCCATCATAAAAAGGGAAAGCCCCTGTTGAGCAAGACTCAAAAGATGACTCTGATGATGAGAAGAAGAAGAGAAAGAGGAGACTGATGCATGCCAAGAGAAAGAAAGATCAAAAGAAGAAGACGAAAGGCCCACCCAGAATAAACAAAGTTATTGGGTGGACAACCAATGAAGATAATGATTTTACTTTCCAACTTCAAAATGGCACATCCAGAGTGGTAAATGTTCATCAGGCCACTAGAATGCTTGACATCTTCCAACTAACTGACATTTATGTAAGGCTGAGAGACATCATGAGCCCAACTAGAGCTGAGCATCTGCTAAAAATGAGCATAGAAACTGCAGTGCTTGAGTATGGGTTGCTTTACAGATATTTTTAAGAGACACTAACAATGAAGAAGAAGAACCTATCAGTGAAATCAAATTTGTCATATGGGAAGAGGAAGAAAAGCTATTCTATGCTCATAGAGCATATGGCACCTTCACCACTCATGAATCCATCTCCGTTCAAGATCAGTGGAATAAACGAGATTGGGAAGCTCTTAAGCACGTAAAATGACCAAATCCTTGAACAAGTAGGTCAAGGAGAAGAACTTCTGTACAAAGTCAATTTTAGAAGATAGACTTCGAAGATGAAGAATAATTTGACAACATCAGCTTAGGGGGAGATTGTAAGGAATATTACTTTGGTGATTTCTGGCTGAAAGCCAATTTTGAGTTGTTCTGGCTGAAGTTGAAGTTTGAGCGAAAAGTGTCAAGTTCAAGCGGAACAGGCAGTTCAACTGGAAGAAGCACATTTTGTCTTATAGTGAATATTCCGGGTGAACTCGATTATCTACCAGATAATGAGTTCAACCGTACTTTTCCTGAGAAGTCTTTTCAGATTTTCCAATCCTGCAAAAGCTTTCTGGTTGCTTCTAAGTATACCAAAGCCACTCTCCTAAAGAAGAATGTTGCTGATCACACGTAATATATCACATCTGTCGAAGTTTATTCTTTTCGTAGTAGTATTAGACTTTTTGTTTAATGGTTTAGATTAGATCGTTAGAGATCAATGACTGTCATTGATCTCATCTGCACTATATATAGCTTAGTTAGCTCTTTGTTTACACACGGTTCTTGATCACCTTGTAATATGTAACTTTGAGTTAATGCAAATAGTGCCAAGTATTTTATACATCGTTGTTACTATCTTTATGCGATCAAACATTTACATTGTACAAGAGAACTAAATTATGCTTAAGTAAAGTCAAATATAACTTCGCTCCGCAAGGTTATATTTACAAGTAGAAGGTTTCTTGTTAAGTTAAAATCTGATTAACACCGATCCTACAAGGTCGATCATTCGGTACGCAGATAAGGCCTCAGATTTAACAAAATAAGAAAATAAAAACAAGTTGAAATTGTATAACCCAACAGCAATCAGGTCGGTACTCTCGTATACGCAGAGAAAGTCCAATGAGTTATACGAAACACCAAAGAAAATAAAGCAAAATGTCAAACAAACAACAATCAGGTCGATCTTTCGATACGCAGAGAAAGTCTGATCGTTTGACAAAATAAAGAATATCAAACAAGTTTAAATCTTTGCAAAATGAACACATGTATACACAGTGACTTCTCATTTTCTTTTCACATGTCTTTTCAATATCTTGATATATGCATCAAGATGTTGTCCACTTGGTCAAGCATAAGTATTTAATATATATCCCATCTGAATACTTCTGATTTAATGCCGAGCCTACCAAGCACATCGAACAATGATCTTATGACTTTTTCATCTATTTTATCCATGAGTCAGACATGTAAGCCAATGTACCATCATTTCCCTATCACGTCGGATACAATTTCTCATTTGTCAATGTTTTTGTATTTTTCTGTTTTTCTCCTCCTTAAAAGTAAACTCTATTTTTTTTGGATTTTCATTTTAAGAAAAACACAACGACACTATTTTTGGTTTTTCAATTTTCTCCCCCATAAACTACATACAGAA
Organism: Deinandra increscens subsp. villosa; assembly: GCA_039602395.1. Taxonomy (NCBI): domain Eukaryota; kingdom Viridiplantae; phylum Streptophyta; class Magnoliopsida; order Asterales; family Asteraceae; genus Deinandra; species Deinandra increscens. The sequence continues at coordinate 56,404 of JBCNJP010000132.1, forward strand.
TGTAAAAGAAAGAAAATTGACCAATCGATACTGATACCTTTCAGTTTTTAGTTTTCAGAAAAACTTTCAGTTTTGTAAGATGAGTCATTAAGTTTAAGTTACGTAGGAAACTCCACTATCAGTAACTGCTTGAAGTGTGAACTTCACAAGCACCGACAAGTCTGCTTGAAGAACCGGCACACTAGATTTAAAGGATTAGTATTCAAATGACTCGAAGCACACAGCTTCTGGTTGACCAGTGTCTTCAACAAAATCATTTGCAGCCTTGCTGACCACCTTAGGTCGCCACTGTATTTTTGCTTTTTTTTGTTTTAACAGAGCCATCATCCTGTGATGAACCACCAACACTTGAATCAAAGTTGAAAAATTGTTTCTTTTTAGATTTAATTTTGGAAGGTGTTGACTCAGCAAACATTCTTCCTGATTCATCAATAAATGTGGCAGATTTGTTAGAAAATGTTCTTTTGACAGTTTCAGGACAATCATGTGCCATGTGTCCCTTTTGGCGACAATGATAGCACAAACGATATGATCGTGTAGATTGTGGTTTGCCCTGAAATACATGATTCACATCATTAGACTCAAAAGAATCAGAAACATCATCAAATACTTGAAATCTATTCGCATGCACCCATTTGGAAGTAGGACTGCGAGGTGTTAAATTTGATCCAGATGATGAAAATTATCGCGGACAACTTTCAGATGAATCCTTCTTCTTTTGTTTTCCCCCAAATCCTTTCTCCATGGTAGAAATGAATACATGGGACAAATGATAGATTTGTTCTAAACTTGTGTCTTTCTTTTCTTTTGGAGCTTTCTTGGACACATCCTTCTCTTTCTTCTCAAATATCTTAACCCCACTACCCAAACCGGAACCTTTGTAACCTGGCAGCTTTGATAGATCAACTTGAGAACTCGAAGAACCAGCTTTAGCAGCTTGATTGAATGAAGCTTTAATATCCATTAATTTGTTAGCTTCGACCAACTTTGCAGCAACATTTTCTTCATTCAACTGATTTTCATCTTTTTCAATCTGTTTTCCAGTAGAAATAACTCCCTCCTCTGAAATAAACCCACCAGAAAGAAACTTAGAATCAGATTTGGCAACCAAGCTTTCCTCCTTCTCCACTTTCTTGTTAGATTGTGACTTTTTCTTTTTGTTGGATATTGCAGAAGCAAACTCAAAATAATCACCATATGCATCAGAAGAATTAATATCAGCTAGAGGATCAGTTTGAATTACTGGATGTGGAATCTGATTAAACTCTTCTCCTCCAAAACCTTTCTGGAAATTTTCATCTTTGCACAAATAACTTGTGAAAGAATGTGAATTTTTCAAATTATTTAATTGACGACTCAAATCTAGAACTTGAACACTTAAATCTGATATCCTTTTCTGAGCTTCACCCAGAGCCTTTTCTAAATCGATCAATTGTTCTGAAGCTCTGTTAGACAAAAACTTTTCTCTTCTCATCTTATCATGTGCATCATACACTTCCTGTGTAATTTTATCCACCTGTCCTTTATAAATTTCTACATTTCTCGTCAACAATTTTTTTTCTTTTGTTAAACTTGTGACTTTATCTTGAAGTTTGGACTGTGCTATTTGATATTCATTGTTCAAAACAGTAACTTCATCATAAGCTTTCTGAAGATCAACATTAGATTTCTGAATTTATTCCAACTTTGCTTTTTATTTGTTAAACAAAGCATCAAAATCTTTAGTGACATCTTTTGCTTCCTTCTCCCATTTTTCAGCATCTTGAACTAACTTCTCATTTTCATTTTGTAGCTTCAAAATATGTTCTTTATCTTCACCAACCATTTCATCCAACTTTTGCTTAAGCTCTACAAACTCTTCCATCACCGCACTCTTTTCCTTTACTAACTTTTCATTTGCCTTGAAAATTTCATCAGAAATGACACACTTCTTTTTGTAACTTTCTAATTCTTCTTCTTTCTTCTTCCTTTCAACAGTCAACCCTTCTTTTTATTGAACCAATTCCCAAATCTTTTTATCCTTTTGAGCATAAAATTCACAAGTTGACTCATAACCACTAACTTCAGAATCAAGATCACTTGAAACTACTTGCACAATGGCTATAAAAGCAGATTCATCTGGAAAATCTTGAGACCAATCATAACCTTCGTCAGTTTGAGATATCATAGCTTTAACTTCTTTATTGTGATAATGGTTATCCGAAGTACTCGTTTCAGATGATGACTGATTGCATTCACGAGAAAAATGTCCGAATTTGGAACATTTGAAACATTTATGCTTTGACTTATCTAATCCAAGTTTTTCTCCTTCAATAATGGATTTCTTTCCATGTTTCTTCATAAACCTTCTTCCTCCTTCAACTAGCATAGCAAACTGCCAATCCAAATCTAACTTATGCAACTGATCATCATCCATCTGAGTTAAGTCATTTGTAAACAAACTAGATTTACTGATTTGGCTAAAAATTGACCCAGAAGAAGATGATATGAAAGCAGAGAACAATGCAGCTAAATCTTCTACTGTTTGAACATGAATAGAATTGTTTGTTGTCTTATCAGGAATAGTGAAACTACAACCTGGAGAATAACCAGAAATTATAGTCTTTCCAACAAGAAGTGTTGTTGGAGCTGGATTAAAGCTTGAACTAGAATTTGACTTTGTTTTAGCATTCATAGTAGTAGGATTTTCTCCAAAGTACAATTCAGGATTCTGAACCGAAGGATGTGTTGACTTCTTTACAATCATCTTCATTACACGAGCTTAATTGATTGAATGTCGAACTTGAGTAACCTGTATCATTAGTCAACATCAGAACATAAATTTCCCATTTATCAGGTAAGGCTTCTAGAAACTTCTCTTTCAATTCATCGTCCTCTTTCTTAACTTGAACAACTTCAATTTCATTTATTAAATGTGAAAATCTTCAATCAAATCTGCTATTTTCTCATTCTTGCAATGCCCAAAATTATCAAATTCCTTCTTCAAAACTTTCTTTCGAGTGTTCTTATATTGGTCATTACCCTCACATCTTTCTTTAATAGCATCCCATAATTGTTTAGAAGTAGAGAATTTTTAAATTGATGCATCAAATCTTTAGGTGATGCCATTGTAAGAAAACTGTAAGTCTTCTTCTCTCTTGCAAACTCCTTCTTTTCATCAGCCTCAAAATCACTTACCATTTTTGGCAATGTATCAGCTATCATCGGATATACATATTGCTTTTCAATTGGAATCCAACAATCAACAACTTGTGAAAAAATGTAAGACTCAAATCGTTTCTTCCAATTATAATAATCTTCCAATCGTAATAACTTGGGAACTTTCTGAGTTGTTCTAATTTCATTATCATAATTCATCATGATTTGCATCGAAGTTTGAACAACTGAAAACGCTTGATAACCACTCATCTTGAATGTTGATGAAATCTGTCTCAGCGTACCAATAACCAAAACAGCGCACCAAAGTCTCGACTTCCATACCAACCCTTTTCAACGGACCACTAGCGTACCAAAACTCTAACGTACCAAGAAACGGACTAGAATAATCAGCGTACTAGATCAAGCAGCATACCAACATGGTACAATGTAACTTCCCGCGTACCAATGAATAACAGTCGTGTACCAGCTTTGAAGATAGCCTTCCGTACCAAACTTCAGTGTACCAATAAATCTATGAAGATTTCCTTGCGTACTTGTGGATCATCCGGTGTACCATCATCATCGAACGTACCAACGGCGTACCAACCAGAAATCGACTGATTTTTGTAATTTTTGACTTTTTGAATTGGAAATTGCAACAATGAGGTGTGAAACACTCTAGGAAGCTTTAGAAATCATTTTTTACCTCAGAATCTGTAACACCCCAAAATTTCATAACTTTAATAATATACATGTGCTGTACGTGTTAAGTAGCTAAAACGTCTATTGATATGCTCATTGTTTGATAAATGGGTAAAGGATAATGAATTGCAACTACTATACGTGTTTATGGTATAAATACATATGATATATGTGTTAGAGAGCCAAATGTGATGAAACATATGAAAAATGCATGTTTACCCATTAACGGGTAAAGAATTGATAAAAGGTAGTGTTATATGAACGATACACGTGCTAGTGATGAAATGAAATAGATACGTGTTTTATAACAAGGATAATTGATATATATGGTGTTAGCATGAAATATGTGTTTAGAAGTTAATATGATAGGTATAACTGATAATCGGAGGAAAATACATTTACGCAATTGTGTTATGTTAGATATATGTGTAAGTATATACATATATATATTCTATTGACTTAAATACATGTGAAATATTCATTTGATGAATATATATGTGGTAATACCTGTTAGAATAGTTAAACATGTGAAAAATAAATAAGAACGTATCCTTACGTTGAAATAATGGTTAAAAATAAATAAATACATAACATATACGAGTATTATACGTATATATATGTATTTATGTTTATTTAAATAAACCCGAGGCTTAGGAGTTATTATAAATACATCCTAAAGTAAATCGGAACATGAAATGATAAGTATGAGAAGTAGAAGGGCTAAAATGTAAATTGATAGAATATATATATATATATATATATATATATATAGATATACGAATGTATATAACCTTATCGAAGGTATCCCGAGCCCTAAAACTATTAGAATTATGTCCCATAAGGTTTTAGTATATAAAATGATAAAGAAATAAAAGTATGAGGGGATAAAATGCTAAATAGCGAAAGATATATATATATATATACATATATATATACATATATATACGTATGTATACGTATATCATCGAGCGTGTCCCGAGCCTTAGAAACTTTTATAAATATGCCCCATAGTGTTTTAAAGCATAAAATAACAGTTTAATAGAAATATGGGGGCCAAAATGTAGATTAAAAGCATAGGGACCAATTCTGCCAAATCCAAAAAATACTCCGCGGGTTGCGAAGGTTCGTAGGGCTGGCATCGCATACCGCCGCCCTTTTTCTGCACCAGCTTCTTCTTTGGCTCGTTTTTGGCCACGTTACTCGACTTGGAGCTCACGAATTTGCCTCATACGCGTCAGTTTTGGCCGATTACTCACCCTAGGACGTGTCTAGAGGTTGGGGCGCCTCTAATGACTATAAAAGGAGGATCAATCAGTTCGAATTCCTCACCAATTTCTTGAGTCCTTCCTCTAAAAACCCCAAAACGAACCAGCAACTTCATCTGCAAAATTCGAGCAAACGACGAGGAGCTAGAGGCTGAAACTTTGCAGTTCTTCTTTATTTGGTATGATAGCTTATCTCAGTTTTTGATAATATTGCTTCTAAGTATGATTCTAAAAATGCATAAAAATTAGGGTTCTTGAGCTTGTTTTGCCAAAATCGGGTAATCGGGTTGGAATTAGGGTCTGAATTTTTGTAGGTAATCCTATAATAATGTGTTTTAAAAATTCCCTAAGTTAATTTCACAATTAAAATGGTTTGGTAAATGTTTTGTTAACGGGTCAAAATTAGGGTTTTCATAATGTTGTTATGCTCAAATTGAGTGAACGGTTTTGAATTAAGCTTTGATATTTTAGAGCATATTATAAAATGTTATAATGGATAATACCCTAAGTCAGTTTTAAGAAAGCCCTAAGTTAATTTCACATTTGGAAAAGGTTTGGTAAGGGTTTTGTTAACGGGTCAAAATTAGGTTTTTCATAATGTTGTTCTGCCCAAATTGAGTAAACGGTTTTGAATTAAGCTTTGATATTTTAAAGCATATTATAAAATGTTAAAATGGATAATACCCTAAGTCAGTTTCGAATAAAAATGAGATTTGGTCAAGATATGAGAAAAACAGGAAATTGGGGTTTCTAAATAAGGATATTTAATATAAAATAATCCGGAGGGTATGGGGACTTGATTTTTGGTATAGCAAAATGTTATTATATAGAATAAGTATATATGAAGTTAAAATGGATAAATATTAAAGTATTGAATATACCGAGTTAATCAGATATGTAGAAGTTTGTGCGGACAGGAATGGTAAGCGGGGATGTTGCATAAATCCCAACTGGGAACTGGCATACCTCACTGGGTGATCCTGAAGTGAGCGTTTACTTATAGGAATGCGTGTCTTCGTATTATCGTTAAAAGAAAAGGATAACTGCCTAAAGGGCATTTTGGTCATTTTGACCTTTAAAAAGGAATGAACTTAATATTTGAATATTATTAAGATAATAAGATGTTAAAATAAACATAGGAAGTGGTTATTATTATAACCTTGCGTTAACGCCATACAATACACGGTTTGGTTTTTATTGGAAGGCATAGCGGAGGTTTGGCCTGAATTAACTGCTTAAGAGAATAAGGTGAGTTCTATGAGCCCACTCTTTAAATGTTTTAAACGTTTTCGCGCTGATATACATACAAATGTTATGAAAATATATTCAAATGTTTTATAACTGAGATATTGCATGTTTTAACCGTTAGAGTTGTTAAAAGGTTTTTGATTGATATATACGTGAAAGGTTATGATAATATGATGAAAAGGATTATTGATGAAATGTTTTATAAGTATTGAACTGCTAAATGGCTGTTGATTTGAAATATACGTGAAAAGGTTATGATAGTGTTTACAGGTGAAATGTCCTAAATTGTTAAACTTCTAAATTGCTTTAGGAATGATATATATGAGAAATGTTAAGGAAATGTGCCTTTTACATGTTTTGTGCCGATACATATACGTGAAATGTTTTAAGATCTATAACTGTTATAAATGATGATAACCTGTTATAAACTGTTTTCGGGAAGGTTACATGTTTTGTGCCGATACATATAAGTCGAAGTCGATCAAACAGTGCCTCTACCTGAAGATGTAAGGCATACAGCCTTCAAACTGGCTGATATTGACCCCTTTTCAGTTGCTGATGGGTTGACTAAGGTGAAGATGAGCTCACTTATGAAGGTATTTCCACAGGATCCAAGCCTGTTGGGAATGATTGAAGCAACAATGTTAGTTGCAGGTGCTCAGCCAGAGAGCATTCTGCGGGTCAAGCATTTCTTGACCAATGTGATTATTCCACAAGAGGAGGCATTTGCCAAATCTAAAGTGGATGAGATCACAACTAACATTGCCTCTGAACCAGTTGTTGATATGGTTCATGAAGATGTGGTTGATGATGCTTCAGTCACTCAGACTGAAGAAGAAGAAGCTGAAAAAGGAGAAGAAGCTACAACGGATGTAATCAGCAATGTACTGAAAAACACAAGTACAAAATCTCCGGCTGAAGTTCAACCGGAAGGGTCTCAACCGGAAAAGTCTCAACCGGAAAAGACTCAACCGGAAAACTCAACTGAAGCTGAGATTGCTGAAACACTGATTCAAATGCATTCCACTTCAGACTCAGAACCTCCTCTAAACTTTAAAAGAAAGAAACAAACCAAACCAAGGAGGATGATCAGACTGAAGAAGAGTCAGGATTGCATAACTCCTCAACCAAGAGCATTAGACACTATGGTTGACTCTGACCAGTCAGAAGAACAAGAGACTATGGAGGATCTACTTGAAGAAGATTTCGTCCATGACTGGGAAGAAAATCAATCCAGAATAAGATCAGAAGAAGCCAAATCAAATATTCAATACAACAAATTCTTGGCAGATCTAGATCTTTTCTCTAATGATTTTGTGGTTGAAGGAATGGTAGATGAAGCTAGGAAGAGGTCAATCGAATGGAGAATGCAGGTCTATGACCTTGCTAAATTGGATGAACAGGAGAAAAACAGGCTGATCAACATAGCCTCCAAAATGCCAACTGTCTTAAACAAGAGTTTAGACAACTTGGAGCTATTGGAAAGGATCAAGAAATGTGCCATCATCAGATGTCTCAAGCCTGCTGCTGAAGTAGAGAAGATGAAGGCTAAAGACACATGTAAAATTGTAGATGAGCTGCTCAAACAAGTAAAAGGAGCAGAGTTTGCTGTGATTCCAAGTCTCCAAATGCCATTGCCATCTGAGACAGTCACAGGTAACCCCTCATCTACATACATAAAGCCAGAACCCTTTGAAGAATCTGATCTACTTGCTGAGTCTCTCCCTTCCAACTTGTTGGAAAGACTCAAGCACTCAGCCTCCCGTGTTCCCACTCCATCTTCCAGATTTTACTCCCAGAGACCCAGGGGAATGAATCCTAGGCCCAGGGGATCCAGATCTACCAAGCCCAAGTATATTCATCCAAAATACAGGTTAGATAACTGGACTGATATCACCCCTGCTAAGCCTAAACCCTGCCCTCCTACTTGGAAGTATAATCAACCTTCATCACCACCTAAACACTCCACTTCTTCAACCCCACAACCACAAGCCATGAAACCACCCACCATATCTCCAACAAAACCTTTTGAACCCACTGAGCCAGCTGCAACCAGTTCTGTTCAAACTTCTTCTCATGCAGATAAAGGGAAAGAAAAAGTCCCAACTGAAACTGTCAATCCATCTGCAAATCCTGCCTCTGGTGTTTCACCTGGAAGGAAGAAGTCCATTGCCAAACGAACCCTTCTTTCAACCAGAAACTTTAAGACCAGGAGGATCATGAGAGAATTGAACAAAACTAGGATTCAATTTGAAAGGCCACCATCTCCTGAAGAATGAAGTTCTTGGAGATAGTTAATTTTTGAAGAACAACATACAGAGGACAAATTTTGGCAGCATCATCTTAGGGGGAGATTGTAAGGAAATGATTTTCTGAGTCAACCGGATCAAGACGAAGATTTCCGGTTGAAGATATGTTCAAGCGGAAGAACGCTCAAGCGGAAGCTTTTGTCAACCGGAAGCTCAACCGGAAGAACATTTCCGGGTGAACTCTTTTATCCAACAGAATAAAGAGTTCAACCGGAAAAGTACTGGAATATTACTTTTGCAGAATTCAGACCTGCAACAACTTTCATTCTTCCAAAGTCACATCCTAGCCGTCTCCTACTTATAGATAAATGCATTTTGCACATTTCCTCTTTTGTATGTTTACTAATGTTCTTTTAGTAAGTTTATTGTTTGACTTTTATATACGGTTAGATTAGCCCGTATGAGATCAACGGCTGTAGTTGATCTCCTTAGTACTATTTATAGTTGTTAGCTAGTTCATTCACAAGTACCAGATTGTAACCCGTTTCAGTGCTTACACTTGTAACAGTTTGAACTTGAGTTAATGCAAATAGTACCGAGAAATTTATTATCTTGTGTTCACTAGTTTATGCAATCAATACATTCAAACTACAAGTATAAGTAAAACAAAGCTTAAGTAAAAACAAGTATGATACAACTTCATTCCGCATGGTTGTGATCTGCATGTAAAGAGTTCTTGTTCTTGATTATTTCTCTGAGTAATCAACGGTCCTACAAGTGTTAAACTGCAAATAAGAAGGCTAAGAAACTATGGATGGGAGGTATGTATGGGAAAACTGGTGTTGGCTATAATAGTGTTGAGCCACCAATTGAATACTCACCTGCAATTGAACCAATCAAAGCCCTGACAACAGAATGCAAAATTAGTCTCACTGTTGATGATACTTCATCATAGCCAAGCATTGAAAAATCTGTTGAAACTAAGAAGCCTGAAGTCAATGATGCAAGCACATCTGCATTAGTTGACCAATCAAAAAATTTGAAACCATCAATTGCTGTTCCACCCCCAACTATCTATAAATCAAAGGATTCAAAAGTTGGAGGAAAACAACCTGAACAACCAAAGGGAAGTCAAACTTAAAGACTTGGTCAATTAAATTACAAGCAAATTACTAAAAATGAGTCTCCCAGGAAAAATGAGTTTTATGAAGCTAGAAGTCTTGAATGTGTTTTCTGCGGTAAAAAAGGGCACCTTACTGCCATGTGTTTGTTCAACCCATTGAGTAAAGTCCAACGTCTTTCAAAACCAAAACTTGCTCAAAAACCAAAAATTAATTTTCAAAGAAAGCTCACAGGTAGAATCTCACCTGTGAAAAGCCAAACCATGAAGTATTTTGGATCTGAGCCTAACAAGATTTAGGTTGGAAATGAAAGAAATGGAAGCTTTTCTGTTATAAAGCAAAATCGGCTTCTGGATGAAGTTCAACCGGAACAACTTTCCGGTCGAACTTTAGTTCAACCGGAAAACCGAAAACAGCCCAGATCAGCTACTGCTCCCAAGCAGAGACCGAAAGTACACTTTGCTGAAGGGTTTAAACTTTTTGAAAGCCAAGGTAGAAGAAATCCCTCAAGAGGAAAGACCACCTCAAGGGAAAAGTTTTCAAAAGGCAAGAAATCTAACTGTAGAGGCTAGATTATGAGGCTTGTAATATTAAATAGTTTGGGCTGGGCTTAGTGGGTTTCATTAGATTAGTAGGCTAGTTTTATTATTATGTTTAGGCTAGTTTACTATTGGATATGGGCATGGGCTTGGGTTTATGATTAGGGTTTAAGAGCCCAATAGTAAACTCATGGGATGGCTATATAAACCCCATGAGTTTACTATTCAAAGGGGGCTTGATTACGATTTCTAGAGAGAGAAGAGGGTTTACGATTTTCTGTTTTGTACCCGACAAGTTCATCTTGTGTGCAAGATTAGGTTTTTAACGTTTAATCATCGTATTCTTCGTGTTTCTTCTCTTCTCTATCTTGAATCAATCATAAACGAGGATTCCGCACTCGTTTGTGATTAAAATATCGTGATTAGTTGTTGTTTCCGGACCAACAATTGGTATCAGAGCCAAGAATCACAGATTCGAGGTTCTCACGGTATTGGATTCAAGCTTTTTAAATATATATATATATATATATATATATATATATATATATATATATATATATAAATATGAAGATTTGAAGATTTGAAGATTTGAAGATTTGAAGATTTGAAGGTTTGAAGGTTTGAAGGTTTGAAGATTTGAAGATTTGAAGATTTGAAGATTTGAAGATTTGAAGATTTGAAGATTTGAAGGTTTACTATCGGAGTTTACTATCTGAGTTTACTATCGGAGTTTACTATCGGAGTTTACTATCGGAGTTTACTATCGGAGTTTACTATCGGAGTTTACTATCGGAGTTTACTATCGGAGTTTACTATTGGAGTCTACGACCCGGAAACGTGTTTACGATTTGGCTTAATCGGAATCGAGATTACGACCAGCATCTATCGAAATCACAGTTTACGATCGGTCTCTATCAGAATCGGTGTTTACGATCGGAAACAGTGTTTACGATCGGAAACTAGCTTGCGGCAAAAAGTCACTATTTCACACTTTCACGGAAATGGGCATAACGTTTGACTCGTTTGGAGTTAGAGGCTCAAATTTTAACACGACGTTTGTGACATCGAGCCCCAGAATTACCCCAGACTAATGTCCAGGGGAGCTCGTTTGGACCCCCAAATTCCACTCCGAAGGCCTCCGTTTTTCAGTTTTAAGTTTTTGACACTATTCTTTTGATAGTGTTTTTGCCGTTTTTGCCGATTTCACCAAATTTTCAGAAGCTGCATATCTAAAGATAGAAAATGAGTTCAGTGGTTGAAGAAAAGAATATAGTTGAGGACAAAGATGATTTCACAGATGAAGTTGACAAAACTGAGATATGCCCCAATCCCACTTGTGCTCGTATAATTCCTGGACTGAGCCTGAGATTAGAAGTTTGCTAAGGGCTCCGTACATCAACCGATGGAACAACTCAGAAGGAGATCTTATCCGCAACAATTTGTTGAGCCAACTAGAAAATAACTTTGCAAACTTCGAGCTAAAGCAAGTGAGATGGGTCGAGACTGGCACTGACCCAGTGACTGGAGAGTCCATAGGTGAAGCAAGGAGACCACCCACCAAGCGCACAAGAGTAATCAACATGTTGGATGAGATTAAAGACGGTACACTGGTCAAAAACTTTGACTGTTGGTGTTATGATCCAACAACTCATGAGGTGGTGGTGCTCTGCAAAAGGATGAGGCAATTCCGCTTCTACGATCCGGTCGATTTGCTAAGATTTGGAGAAAGAGACATAAAGCTCCTCGCCTCCCAACCTATTCTCGGGGATGAGAACGATATGGAAAATGCTATAAGGGTGGGAATCTTTCATGGAACGGCAAATCGGATCGTGGAGAATGGATGGTGGTCAAACATTATGCAGAACACGTTCAGATTCGATCTGCAGCTGCCATAGGCGGTCTAATGGTTCATGCCTAGGGGAAGATTGTTGGGCTAGTTATTTAGAGGCATGAACATTAGTTTGTGGGCTTATTTAGTTTATGTTTTAGGCCATGTGGGCCGATTATTTATGTTTATGATTGGGCTTAATTTGTTTATGATTGGCCCTAGGTTTGTAAGAGGTGGTATAAATACCACCTCATGTTTATGATTATCTAGGCCTTGGAAAATACAAGTTTACGATTTCTCTCCCTCTTTGGTGTTTCCGATCAGCTTCATTGTGTTAAAGTGTGTAGTATTTCTCATTCAAGACTTGATCTTTACCTTAGATATAGTCTCTTTCTTCTACATACTTCTTGAATCAATCACATACGAGGATTCCGCACTCGTTTGTGATTAGATATCGTGTGTTTGGTTAGTTTTCGGACCTACACTAACCAATCTGAACTCCTTGCTAGTTTAATTGGAAGTTACTGTGTTCCACTTCAGGTTGAAAACTTTTCTCAAAGGTTTCCACAATCACCTGAAAGAACTAAATTGGTCAATCAAGCTCACTGTTCATCTAGTGAAATACCAAAGAAAGTGACCAATAAACAGAGAAAATTCCGGGAATACCGTGAAAGAAAAATTGCTGAGAGGAAAAACAGCAAGAGTGAGAGATTTAGTCAAACAAGCACTCCCTATGAGAGCTTGAACCTTGATAATGATGATCTGCTTACTAATGCTTCAATTGTGAATACTTTAGTACTCAAGGAGTACAAGTATAACGATGCTTATGGCAGACCCAAGACCACTCAGGCTTGGGTCCCCTATAGAAACTGATCAAATCTGATATGTGCAGGTGCAAAATAAAGGCGAACATAGCCTATGGGTAGTAGATAGTGAATGCACTTGCCACATGACAGGGAATAAGCATATACTGGAAAACACAAAAAGAATCAATGGAGGACTAGTTGCCTTTGGAAGCACTAAAGGCCATATCTCAGCACAAGGAGATGTGAGCAGTGGACTGGTAAGTTTTGATAGAGTCAATTTTGTTGATACATTAAATTTCAATCATCTCAGTGTCTCACAAATGTGTGACAAGAATTTGAATTTGATGTTTAATGTGAGAGAGGCTAAAGTTCTCAAACCTGGTGTGAAAATTCATGATGAGCTAATCATGCTTAAAGCATCCAGGAGAGATGGACTATATATATTTTGGATATGTCAGTTGCTACACCCTCCTGTGGCATTGCTTGCTTTATATCCAAAGCCTCATTGGATAAATCTGATTTGTGGCATAGGTGGTTAGGACATGTAAACTACAAGAACATGAATAGAATTGTCAATCTTGGCTTGGTTAAGGGTCTTCCTAACAAGCAATTTACATGTTCTGAACATTGTGTTCCATGTCTCAAACTAGAGTAATGAGTTTGGGAAAAAGGTCATACTGTTTGTCATTATTGATGATTTCTCTAGATACACATGGGTTTTCTTTCTTAAAACAAAAGATAAACTGCTGAATTATTAAAAACTCTTGTGATAAATTTAGAAAATCAATCCAATTTCAAAGTGAAAACAATCAGATGTGACAATGGCACTGAATTTAAAAATCGTGTCTTAAATTCATTTTGTGAAGAAAAGGGAATTGTTAGAAAACTCAGTGCTCCTAGAACTCCACAACAAAATGGTGTTGCTGAAAGGAGAAATAGGACACTGAATGAAGCTACTAGGTCAATGTTAGTAGACTCTAAACTCCATGTGATATTTTGGGCAGAAGTAGTGAACACTGCCTGTTATGTCCAATACAGGATCTTGATTGTCAAAGGCAAGAACAAGACACCATATGAGCTTTGGAGAAAAAGAAAGCCAAACATTTATTTCTTTAAGCCATTTGGTTGTCCTGTTACAATATTGAGAACCAATGAGCTATTGCCTAAATTTACAGAAAAGGCAGATGAAGGATATTTTGTTGGATATTCTGGTGTGTCTAAGGCATACAGAGTATACAACACGAGAACCAAAATTATTGAAGAAACTATAAACGTGTCTTTTAATGAAAAATCTCCCAACAATTTTGAGTCTCAGCCCACCTGGTTATTCGATATTGTTGCACTAATCACTGCTTTCAACATAACTGTTGAGAAGCCTGTGAGTTGTCTAGTGCAGGAACAGAATCTTTACAGGTCAGCGGATGAACATTGGAAGAGTAGCTTTGATGGAACCACAAAGAAGCCAATCTTTTTCTATTCAATGAGCATCTAACCTATTTTGCCCGGCATAGAAAGAAACAAGCCGAAATAATTCAAATTGACACTGAAGCATTTCCGGTTGAAGTCCAAGCGGAACTGGCTTCTCTGGTTCAAGTTCAACTGGAAAACTCAATTTCAGAAACTGTGGAGATCACTGATTCTGGGTCAAGTGAACCTGAAAATTCAAATGATGCTGCATCTAATGAGCTTAGTTTTGAGCATCTGACCCAAAATTCAGAAACCAATTCTCATGAAGCAGTTGAAGTTTCAGATCCTGTGTCACACTTTGGTAATGTTGAGCTTGAACACATACTACAGGTCAGCGGATGAACATTGGAAGAGTAGCTTTGATGGAACCACAAAGAAGCCAATCTTTTTCTATTCAATGAGCATCTAACCTATTTTGCCCGGCATGGAAAGAAACAAGCCGAAATAATTCAAATTGACACTGAAGCATTTCCGGTTGAAGTCCAAGCGGAACTGGCTTCTCTGGTTCAAGTTCAACTGGAAAACTCAATTTCAGAAACTGTGGAGATCACTGATTCTTGGTCAAGTGAACCTGAAAATTCAAATGATGCTGCATCTAATGAGCTTAGTTTTGAGCATCTGACCCAAAATTCAGAAACCAATTCTCATGAAGCAGTTGAAGTTTCAGATCCTGTGTCACACTTTGTTAATGTTGAGCTTGAACACATACTACCTAGGCTCAACATACCATCAAATGGAAGAAGCCATGAGTTCCCTGTGCTCATAGACAGATGAACCAACAAGAATCATCCATTGGATAATGTTATTGGAGATATGTCAGCACCTTTGTTAACAAGAAGTAAATCTGCTGATGCAAATATTTTTTTACATGCTGCATTTCTGTCTCAAGAAGTACCCAAGAAGGTAGCTGATGCCTTGGAAGATAACAACTGGGTAGAGGCAATGCAAAAAGAGTTATTTGAGAATTGGTAGACCAGCCTGCTGAAGCAGAACCAATTGGTACCAAGTGGGTGTTCAGAAAAAAAAGGATGACAAGGGCATTGCCATTAAGAACAAAGCAAGACTGGTGGTGCAAGGCTATGTATAGGAATAAGGCATTGATTATGATGAAGTGTTTGCACCAGTGGCTTGATTAGAAGCAATCAGAATTTTTCTAGCCTATGCTGCCTTCAAAGACTTCCAAGTATGTCAAATGGATGTCAAAAGTGCCTTCCTGTATAGCCTACTGGAACAAGAAGTGTATGTCAAACAACCTCCTAGCTTTGAGGACCCTCATCATCCAAACAGGGTATGCAAGCTAATCAAAGCCCTGTATGGCCTCAAACAAGCACCTAGAACCTGGTATGAAACTCTTTCAAACTATCTTCTAGAGAATGGCTACAGCAGAGGAGCAATTGATAAAACACTTTTTGTCAAAAATGTTGGTAAAGACATGTTGATGGTACAAATTTATGTAGATGATATTATTTTTGGTTCATCTAATACTTTGTTATGGAAGAAATTTGAAACTTTGATGCAGTCGAAATTTGAAATGAGCTCCATGGGAGACTTAACCTTCTTCTTAGGACTACAAGTGAAGCAAACTGTAGCTGGGATCTTTCTGAACCAGTCAAAGTATATCCAAGATATGCTGAAGAGATTTGATTTGCTGACATGTTTAAGTGCTAAAACTCTTATCTCCACTTCCCATAAGTTAACCAATGACTTAAGTGGCAAGCTAGTGGATGTACACATGTACAGAGCAATGATAGGATCACTGATGTATCTCACTGCAAGTAGACCTGACATCATGTTCAGTGTTTGCTTATGTGCAAGATATCAGTCATCACCAAAGGAGTCACACATGTTAGCTGTCAAGAGAATTTTCAAGTACTTGAAGGGTCAACCAAAACTGGGTTTATGGTATCCCAAAAATTCTGACTTCTCTTTCAAAGCATTCACCGACAGTGACTATGGAGGCTGTGACATAGACAAGAAATCAACATCAGGCGGATGCCAATTTTTGGGTGAAAGACTTGTTTCCTAGCAGTGCAAGAAGCAAACTTGTGTTTCTACATCACTGCTGAGGCTGAATACATTGCTGCCTCAAGTTGCTGCAGCCAAGTTCTTTGGATCCAAAATCAGATGCTTGATTATGGAATCACCTTCATGGAAACTCCAATCTTTGCAGACAACAACAGTGCCATCTCCATCGTCAACAATCCAGTCAAGCACTCCAAAACAAAGCATATTGATATAGGTATCATTTTATTAGAGATTGTGCAGAAAAGAACCTGATTAAACTGTTCAAAGTTCACACTGGCTGACCTGTTTACCAAAGCATTCGATGAGGCAAGATTCTTCTACCTCATCATAGCCATTGGGATGATGAACTTTGATTAACTCAAAGCTTTTCACAACCGCAATAAAAGGAAACAAATTAGTGTCTAAGATTCCGTCTCTTGATACAAAAAGAAAAAGAAAAAGAAAGTCTCTTGTGTTAACTAGAAACCATTTCAGTTCATATTCAGTAACTGCTGATAAACTATGAAAAATTAACACAAATTTTCAAACATCATGTGTTTTGGTTTTCCGGTCCAAGTTCCGGTTCAACCTGTGAGAAAGAACTTTTGAAAATCTGTGGGTGAACTTCAACCGGAAAAATGCTTTGTATCCTACGTGGAAAATATTTTTGAAAACAATTCTTCCAAGCGAAAAAATCTTCCGCTTGAAGTTCAAACGGAAGAAGATTGGTTTTTAAAATAAAGGAGAAAACGGGTTCCGCTTGAAGATCCGGGTCAAGAATTCAACTTTCACTTTTCATTAAATTACCCAGAAGGCACACTTTTTTAAGTGGATACACAATAAATTACCCATTAAGTTTTTAACCATTAAATATCCGAGGTTTTAGTAAATATCCTTTTGGATAATGACATGCTTTAACGTGTTGTACCGTATAACCCAAAAAGCACACGTCACATCAGTTACTGAACGGTTGTGTTAAAACCTCTCTCGTCCATGTCACCGACGGAAAAGGTAAAAAGCCCTAAATTACCGTAACTTCCCCATTTCTCATAAAACCCACTCCCAAATTTCTCTCAACCCTCTCCATAAATTCCACAAACTGCAAATTTCTCTCTTGAATCTCACTTCAACAATGGCTCCGAAAGCGAGTAAAAGTGGCAAGAAGCCGGTCACCGATTCAAAGTTCCCTGTGGAACACAATTTGGTGGCATACCTTCAAGCACCCAGCAAGACAGATATCTACAACGGCATTATTGATTTCCTAAAGAAATTTCACATTCATCACGCACTGACAGTTGAAGCGGTGATCTAAGAAGAAATCATGGAAGAATTCTGGTCTCACGCTAAGGTTGTAGAAGACGGCAACGGTGGTGAAGCGATAGTTTCAAATGTTCAGGGCACTGATGTGGAAATCAATGAGGCAAAAATTAGGAAAGTGTTAAAGTTAAGGGATAAAGACGGTTACGTGTTTGTAGACTCCAAAGTATACCTGCCACTGTTCAGAGACATTGGGTATGGAGGTTCATTGGAAAGCAAGACAAGAGGGAAAACTCCCATATAGTTGGAGGTTCCTGGCCCACACACTTCTAGTTTGCCTAACTCCTAAGAAAGGAGGTTTTGATGAACTTGCCGCTAAACAAGCCTCGACATTTTATGATGTAGTTAAAGGTCAAAACTTTAACTTCTCTAAACTGATTTTCAAAGGCCTAAAGGCAAACACCACATCAGAATATGTTTATCTCTATCCAAGATTTTTAACTTGCATTCTCAGTGAGGAATACCCTTAATTTATTTTGGGAGGTTCAATTTTACATCTAAAACTCTTAAATGAGAAAACTTTTTCCAATTTGGCCTTAAACAAAACAGTTTTTCTTGGAAGGGATACTGACCATCCCCTGCCAATTCCAAGGCAGATTCCTGATGAACCTGCTCAGGCTGAAGTTCAAACGGAAACTGTCGCTGCACATGAGCAACTTGCTCAAGATAACAGGACTATAAGCCCAATGGTTCTTGATCCCACGTTTGTCCCTACATACTCTACTATAAAAACTTATCATTCCAAAAAGAGGAAGTCCACAGCCAAAACAAACACCACTGCCACTTCCTCATCTGAATCCCCTCCTGTCATTTTCAAAAGACAGAGAAAAATGGACATTAGGTCTCCTCCACCTAATACCACCAACCAACCTGAAGCTTCAAGCCCTGCTAAAGGCAAAAAGCCCAAGCGGAAGCTCACTCAATTGGGATTATCTCTTAGGGACGAACCTTCTTTTGAGGGGGAGTCATTAGACATAGATGTACTTGTTTTGGTCAAAAACTGCCTAAGCAATTAGTTGATCAAACTTTGTAAATGAGGTAGCGTGTTTGATGAATTTAGTAAGGAAAATGCAAGTTCGGATGTTGACACGATGATGTAACGAGGGAAAAATCCAGGAATCCCTGAGTATCCTCAAGGATCCTAGAAAAAAACCTCGAGAGCCGTAATAAAGTGCCCGCTGCCTGAAACTTTTATATAATCGGAAAACGTTCAAGGACAGAAGAAGTGAGCTCGAAATATAAGTGTTACAGAGTGTATTGAGAGCAAGTCTCGTGTGTTGTGTGTAAACCTAGAGCTCAATATATAAAGATTACATCGCAACTAATCCTCTTAAACACTAGTAACTAACTCCACGTCGTCCCACTAGCCGTTAATGGTTCATTTTGTCGCACCCCCAAAATACCACTAACGGAGTTTATACCGTTAAGGGGCGCGACTAGACCAGGATCCACAACCATAGTTACAAATACTAAACGAATCAGGGTTAGTTCAAACACAAGTTATAAATCAAAGTCTTCAATTACATACGCAGCGGAAAAATAATTGTCCTTAGCACTAACCACGTGCTTTACATAAATGTTGTTTTAGATTCCCAAATAGTTCAATTTAAAATAAAGGTCTTCACGTGCCATGCCAACCCGCTCCGGATACTCCTTAGCGATCTGCAAAAGTTTAAACCACGCAAGTGTCAACCTAACGGTTGGTGAGTTCACAGTGGGCTTGTCATGCATTGGCCCAGTCTCGTAATCATTATTCGTATCAAAATGTACTTACAACATATTCATTTGTGAAAAGCAATGCTCGTATTTAATTCTCAGTTTATAAATGGTTTGTCCGTGACCACGTCATCGGGTATGTACTAGTTCCGTAAAGTTAAAGGACTCAACCGATATCGCGGGTAGCTAATCCGTTGTTCCATGCTCTAAGGAAGTTTGTACCAAAGCTGACTTATTTTGTGGGGGCCGAGCCATCCCGTACTGTGCGGACCAAGTCATCGCGGTTTCTGCCTCCCCCGTGTCCTCTCGGGACCACGGTCAAATAGGCTGATATTGTACCTCCGTGCACTCCCCGTGCCACGGGGCGGAGTTTGTCAAACTCCAGTAGATCTACCCAACATCCCCTCGCTTTACAATTAATGGCACAATTAAGTTGAGGACTTTTAAGTTATAAGGCATCCTTAGAAAACATGTGATATCATATGGTTTAGACTTTAACCTACACTAGCCATATTAAAATGTTTTCAGTTTTGTTTCAAAAGCAGTTTGATCAGAATTCACAAGTGTTCCCATAAAACACTTCGGTTCATCAAGTGGGTGCCGAGCATCCCGTGTTCTCAAGTTTATCAGTGAGGTGCCTAGCACTCTCGAGTTTATCAGCATTGTTTTCGTTAAGTTATTCTGTGTGGCCCAACGGACTCACGGTAAGCGGGTTAGTGACACTCACCTTTGGTTGCACTGCTACACTTCAAGTGATCCAAATACTGTTGTTTAACGAAGACCTAGAACACGTTTAGGTCTTAAGTATTAGTTTCGTGTCTAATCTTTACTTAACGTCACTATGGCCCATAACATAGCACGTTGCAACTATGACTCGACATACCGACGCACGACACCAATGGTTGATCATAAACAAGGGTTCATATAAATCAGATATCAAGCATATTTCATCATGGCATAATCATGCAAGTCATGGCATAACACTTAAGCAAATTTCACAAGTTTGGTTTTTAGGTCAGGTCTTAGTTTCGCTAGCATAGTTTCGCTAGGCAGTTTCGCTAGGTGCACGGGCAGCACTTTCGCTAGGCAATGCCCGGTAACACAGTTTCGCTAGGCTAGTTTCGCCCGAAACTGCTGACGCAGTTTCGCTAGCCTAGTTTCGCAGGGAAACTGGTTTGAACTTTCGTTCAGGTATTTCGCTCGATAGTTTCGCTCGAGCTGGTCTGGTCAGGTTCCCGGCGACACTATAGTTTCGCTGGTCAGTGTCGCTGGAAGGAGATATAATTTCGCTACTTAGTTTCGCCCAGAGAACAACAGTTTCGCTGGTCGCGAAAAACACACGGATTTGCCTAAAAATCAACCTAACAGCTTCTGATCATACATGCAATTCATTATCTAGTATCCATAGGCATTTACCAACATAAATCAAGCAACTTTAACACGTTTAACATGCATTTTGTCATCAAATCACCAAAAAGCACATTTTAACCTAAAAAGACCTATTCTAGCATAAATCATCATCATGGTTTGTTTTTACACGTAAAGTTTCTGACTTTAAGGTAGATCTAGCATCCTAAAGTAACATATTAAGAGATCAAGTGATTTCATGTAGATTTGAGCATGCTTTAAGAAGAAAACATATAGAAAGGCATAAAACATAGTTTTTGGGACTCACGATTTGATCTAGGATCCAAATGGGTGTTGTCTCAAAGCTGAGATGATGGTTCTTGATGGTTTCCTAGCTGACCAGAATCTCCAGGAGAAGTGTATGTGTGTGTTGGTTGTGAAATGAGGCAAATGAGGCTACTAGGGTTTATTAAGTTTATTTATATCAGGGGCTAATTTCGCTGGCAGTTTCGCTGGCTGGCGAAACTGGCTCTGATCTCGGATACATTGTTCAGTCTAGCCTGCTACCGGGCGAATCTGTAATTTCGCTCGGTAGTTTCGCTGACTACCAAATTTAGGCAATTTTCACATAATCAAGTATTTACAATTAATCATGCTATTCACAATAATAAGTCATGTATTTAAATCACATTGCACATTAAGACAATCAATGATGAACACATAACACACATGGACGGGTTCGGTGATCAACCAAAGGTCGTGGACGTATTCGGCCTAGTTATGCATTAGCTACTTATAACGTAACTAACGGGTTTGTCTAACGGAAGTTAACCTTGAAATTCTCGGGTGTCACATCATTCCCCTGAAATTGGAATTTTCGTCCCGAAAATTATTCTTGTGTCGTAGCGTTCGCAGCATCAGCTGTCGTCATTGCTATCGTCGCTGGGGAAAGAAAGCAAAAAGTTTTAGGGTTGTCACATCCTCCTCCCGTTAAGGAATTTTGGTCCCCAAAATTAAATCATACCATGAGTTTCCGTGGACGTTTGCTCGAACAAGTGAGGATACTTTTTCTTCATCTGATCCTCACGTTCCCAAGTATATTCAGGTCCACGTCTTGAGTTCCATCGCACCTTGACGATCGGAATCTTGCTACGTTTGAGGGCTTTCTCCTCGCGTCCCATGATTTCTACCGGTTGCTCGATGAATCTCAGATGTTCATCGATTTCCAATTCCTCCAGAGGGATTATTTCGATGTCTTCAGCCAGACATTTCTTTAGATTGGAAACGTGAAACACGTTATGAACTCCATCGAGTTCAGCAGGGAGTTGCAATCGATAGGCCACCGGGCCTACTTCCCCAATTATTTCAAACGGACCGATGTAGCGAGGATTTAACTTTCCACGCTTCCCGAAGCGTATCACTCCCTTCCAAGGAGATACCTTCAACAGTACTTTGTCACCCACCTCGAACTTTAGAGGTTTTCGGCGTTTGTCAGCATAACTCTTTTGTCGATCACGCGCTGCAGCCAGCCGCTGCCTGATTTGAATAATCCGTTCGGTCATATCGTGGATAACTTCCGGTCCAGTGAGTCCTTTCTCACCTGTTTCGGCCCAACACACGGGCGATCTACATTTTCTGCCATAAAGTGCTTCAAAAGGGGCTGCACGGATGCTTGAATGATAGCTATTGTTGTAAGAGAACTCCACCAGTGGAAGGTGAGTCTCCCAATCTTTTCCAAAGTCCAGAACACAAGCTCGGAGCATATCTTCCAAGGTCTGAATTGTTCGCTCCGACTGACCATCTGTTTGTGGGTGGTAGGCTGTACTCATGTCTAATCGGGTTCCCAATGCTTCCTGCATTGATTGCCATAACCGGGAAGTGAATCGAGGATCTCGATCTGAAATGATAGTCTTAGGCACACCGTGAAGCTTCACAATTTTGTCGATGTACAGCTTTGTCAATTTATCCATATTATCACTTTCCTTCATCGGAATGAAATGTGCAGATTTGGTTAATCGATCGATGACAACCCAAATCGCATCTGGTTGATTTGATCGATGAGGTAATCCCGTTACAAAATCCATGGAGATGTCCTCCCATTTCCATTCCGGGATCTTTGGTTGTTGGAGTAAACCAGAAGGCTTTTGATATTCAATCTTGACTCTTGAACATGTTAAACACTTAGCCACATATCGAGCAATATCGGCTTTCATATTCGGCCACCAATAAAGATTCTTCAAGTCCTGATACATTTTATCCGATCCAGGGTGCACCGAGTATCTTGATTTGTGAGCCTCGTCCATCACGAGCTCACGGAGATTTCCAAACATTGGAACCCAGATTCTGTCATTATAATATGTGAGTCCATCAGACTTAACTTCAGAATGGCCATCTATACCACGCAGTGCTTCAGCTGCGAAGTTCTCTGCTTTCAAAGCTTCTCGTTGGCAGTCACGGATCCGATCCGGTAATCCTGAATGTATTGTAAGTTGAAGCGCTCGTACCCGACGAGGCTTTTCGTATTCTTTTCTGCTCAAGGCGTCAGCCACAACGTTGGCTTTTCCAGGATGATACTTAATGGCCAAATCATAATCATTTAGTAACTCGACCCACCGTCGTTGTCGCATGTTGAGGTCTTTCTGATCAAAGATGTGTTGCAAACTTTTATGATCGGTGAATATTGTGCACTTTGTTCCATATAAGTAGTGTCTCCAAATCTTAAGTGCATGAACAACGGCTCCCATTTCCAAATCATGCGTTGTATAGTTCTTTTCTGTATCCTTTAGTTGCCTGGACCCATAGGCAATCACTTTATCTCGTTGCATCAACACGCAACCGAGTCCTTGGATTGATGCATCGCAGTAAACCACAAAATCGTCAACTCCATCGGGTAACGCAAGAATTGGAGCCGAACATAACATATCTTTGAGCGTTTGGAACGCGCGCTCTTCCTTCTCACCCCATCTGTATTGCACTCCTTTGTGCGTCAAGGCCGTTAAGGGTTGAGCCAGTTGAGAGAAACCCTTAATAAACCTTCGATAATATCCGGCAAGTCCTAAAAATTGTCGGATTTCTGTTGGCGCTCTTGGGGTAGACCAGTTCTTAATTGCTTCCACTTTGGCTGGATCTACATGGATTCCTTCCTCGTTTACAATGTGTCCAAGAAACTGGACTTCGCGGATCCAGAAGTCGCACTTCGAAAACTTAGCATAAAGCTGTTCCTTGCGGAGCAATTCCAGTATAAGTCGCAGGTGCTCCTCGTGTTCTTCCTTCGACTTGGAGTAGATCAAAATATCGTCAATGAAGACTATTACAAACCTATCGAGGTACGGCTTGCACACTCGATTCATCAAATCCATAAACACAGCCGGTGCATTGGTTAGCCCAAACGGCATAACCAGGAACTCGTAGTGACCATACCGAGTCCTGAAAGCAGTCTTGGGAACATCCTCTTCACGAACACGAAGTTGGTGATATCCAGACCGTAGATCAATCTTTGAAAAGTAGCTTGAACCCTGTAGTTGGTCGAAGAGATCGTCGATTCGAGGAAGTGGATACCGATTCTTGATCGTAACTTTGTTAAGCTCTCGGTAGTCGATGCACATGCGGAACGTTCCGTCCTTCTTCTTAACAAACAGTACCGGAGCTCCCCATGGAGACGAACTTGGACGAATAAACCCCTTGTCGAGTAGCTCTTGCAGTTGCGAAGAGAGTTCGTTGAGTTCGCTTACAGCCAAACGATACGGAGCGCGTGCAATTGGAGCGGCACCTGGAGTCAAATCAATCCCAAACTCAACTTGTCGAAATGGAGGCAAACCAGGCAGATCTTCAGGAAACACGTCTTGAAAGTCGCGAACTATCGGGTAATCATCGATTTTGCGCTCGGGATGTGTCGTGTCAGTGACGTTCGCAAGAATCGCGAAGTGACCCTTACGGAGGCATTTCTGAGCTTTAAGGAATGAAATAATGCCGGTGACAGTTCCACCTTTCTCACCTTGAACCGTTAATACTTTACCGTCTTCGAGTGGGATACGAACCACTTTTTCTTTACATAAGATTTCAGCCCGATTCTCGGATAACCAATCCATTCCTACTATAACGTCGAAACTACCAATTGGGAAAGGCATAAGATCAATTCCTAGGGTATGGCCCGCTAGTTCTAGCTTACAATCCTTAACTATCTGGGTAGTGTCATGAAGTTTACCATTAGCTAGCTCTACCACATATTTAGCATCTAAGTCGATCGGTTTAGCGTTAATTAGTCTAGCAAATTTAGTGGAAATAAAACTTTTCTCAGCACCAGAATCAAATAAAACAGTAGCAAAGAAACCGTTCAAAATAAATTTACCATTGATCACGTTGGCATCATTGCGAGCTTCACCCTGGCCCATGACGAAAGCTCGACCTCTACCATTTCCACCATTCCCGTTTCCACCATTACCATTGCCATTCCCATTACCATTACCTCCACCGTTACCATTCCCACCGTTATTTCCCTGGTTGCCATTACCTTGTCTTCTTAATTGAGGGCAGTCTCTTTTAATGTGGCCTTGAGCACCACACTCAAAGCAGCCACGGGCTCCCCCATTGTTGTTGTTCTGGTTCTGACCGTTGTTTCCATTACCCCGATTGTTCCCATAGTTGTTGTTTCTTCTGGGGCGATTTTGTTGCTCGGGCAAGGTCGCCCAACAGTCTTTTGCTTCGTGGCCTCCCTTGCCACACCTTTCACAGTTCTGATTCTTCCTACAAACACCAGCATGATGCTTCCCACATCTGTTGCACAAGGGCAGGTTACCCCTGTAGTTGCCTTGACCATTGCCACCCTGGCGGTAGTTGCTACTGTTGTTCCCTGATCTCTTGCTTTGACCTTGGGAGTTGAAAGACCTCCCAGTACTGTTACCCACACTTTGAACATTCATAGAGTTTTCAGGAGCTTCATCATCAGCTTTTCTTTTGCCACTCAAGGCAGTCTTCTCGGTGGCTTTCGCAGGTAGAGTACCTTTCTCGACCTCTTGATCAGTGAGCTTGTGAGCCAAACGAATGGCTTGCTGTACGGTCGCAGGGTTGCTGGCAGTCACCAATCCCTTGATTTGAGGCGCGAGGCCTTCCAGGTAACGCTCGATGCGTTTGAATTCAGCGTCAACCATTGAGGGGCACAAGACCTCATACTCGTGATATCGTGCAGTATACTGTTCGACTTCAGACCCAGACATCTTCAAATTCAGGAATTCACCCTCAAGCTTCTTGACTTGATCACGTGGACAGTATTCTTCCATGATCAGCTCCTTAAATGCTGCCCACTGCATGTTATCAGCCGCTTCTAGCCCAACCATCTGAATTTCAGCGTTCCACCAGGAGAGTGCGGCTCCTTCGAAAGTACCAGTGGCAAACTTCACCTTGCTTTCAGCTGGGCAGTTACATATGGAGAAAACCTTTTCGGACTTTTCAATCCACCTAAGGAGTCCTACAGCTCCTTCTTCGCCGGAAAATGTCATCGGCTTACAGTCCATGAAGGACTTGAACGTGCAGTGATGTTGGTTTCCTGATGCATAAATAGTTTGGAGTTTTAAAATTAAACAGGTCATGATATAATTGCTTTGTGCCTTAACCGGCATAATAGTTACCCTGTGCGGCATATGCAGCTTGGACGGCTGCCACCGCGGCTTGCACATGTTCAGCAATCATTGCTTGCAGCTGTGCAGGCGTCATGTTTATACCACCTCTTCCGTTTCCTCTTCCAGACATCTTGCTGAACAGTTTAAAGTAGCCAGTGTTCAGTCACAGTTATATTTTTATACATATCCCATAATATGTATATTAGCCAGTTCCCGTTATCCCGCTATTAGTCTAGAAAAATTTTCGTGCAAATTGAGGCGTCGTCGAAGAACGTCGTAAATGCTATCGTCGAAGGTCGGCTTCCCATAAAGTCACCGTCGGCGCAGTCGTCGTAGTAGAAATCAGGACGTAGCGTGTAGCATTGTTTCGTTGTTGCTTTCCCCAGAGTAGTGTGCGTACTTGCGGTCGCATTTCGTATTCGTGTGTGAAAATTTCCTAAGGTCTTTCCGTTAGACTACTTAGACACGGTCTATATATATACTTATATATATATATACATATATCTGTACGTACTAAGCTTTTACTTACACAGCAGAGCGAGTATCCCAGGTTGGCACGTAAAAATTTTGTCTTTGGGAATTTGTTTGTTCGTTTTGTAACCAAGGTTTTCAAGTTGCAGTTTCCAAATCGTTTTCAAAAATGATTCCAGTTCTCTGCAACCTATGGCTCTGATACCAATCTGTCGCACCCCCAAAATACCACTAACGGAGTTTATACCGTTAAGGGGCGCGACTAGACCAGGATCCACAACCATAGTTACAAATACTAAACGAATCAGGGTTAGTTCAAACACAAGTTATAAATCAAAGTCTTCAATTACATACGCAGCGGAAAAATAATTGTCCTTAGCACTAACCACGTGCTTTACATAAATGTTGTTTTAGATTCCCAAATAGTTCAATTTAAAATAAAGGTCTTCACGTGCCATGCCAACCCGCTCCGGATACTCCTTAGCGATCTGCAAAAGTTTAAACCACGCAAGTGTCAACCTAACGGTTGGTGAGTTCACAGTGGGCTTGTCATGCATTGGCCCAGTCTCGTAATCATTATTCGTATCAAAATGTACTTACAACATATTCATTTGTGAAAAGCAATGCTCGTATTTAATTCTCAGTTTATAAATGGTTTGTCCGTGACCACGTCATCGGGTATGTACTAGTTCCGTAAAGTTAAAGGACTCAACCGATATCGCGGGTAGCTAATCCGTTGTTCCATGCTCTAAGGAAGTTTGTACCAAAGCTGACTTATTTTGTGGGGGCCGAGCCATCCCGTACTGTGCGGACCAAGTCATCGCGGTTTCTGCCTCCCCCGTGTCCTCTCGGGACCACGGTCAAATAGGCTGATATTGTACCTCCGTGCACTCCCCGTGCCACGGGGCGGAGTTTGTCAAACTCCAGTAGATCTACCCAACATCCCCTCGCTTTACAATTAATGGCACAATTAAGTTGAGGACTTTTAAGTTATAAGGCATCCTTAGAAAACATGTGATATCATATGGTTTAGACTTTAACCTACACTAGCCATATTAAAATGTTTTCAGTTTTGTTTCAAAAGCAGTTTGATCAGAATTCACAAGTGTTCCCATAAAACACTTCGGTTCATCAAGTGGGTGCCGAGCATCCCGTGTTCTCAAGTTTATCAGTGAGGTGCCTAGCACTCTCGAGTTTATCAGCATTGTTTTCGTTAAGTTATTCTGTGTGGCCCAACGGACTCACGGTAAGCGGGTTAGTGACACTCACCTTTGGTTGCACTGCTACACTTCAAGTGATCCAAATACTGTTGTTTAACGAAGACCTAGAACACGTTTAGGTCTTAAGTATTAGTTTCGTGTCTAATCTTTACTTAACGTCACTATGGCCCATAACATAGCACGTTGCAACTATGACTCGACATACCGACGCACGACACCAATGGTTGATCATAAACAAGGGTTCATATAAATCAGATATCAAGCATATTTCATCATGGCATAATCATGCAAGTCATGGCATAACACTTAAGCAAATTTCACAAGTTTGGTTTTTAGGTCAGGTCTTAGTTTCGCTAGCATAGTTTCGCTAGGCAGTTTCGCTAGGTGCACGGGCAGCACTTTCGCTAGGCAATGCCCGGTAACACAGTTTCGCTAGGCTAGTTTCGCCCGAAACTGCTGACGCAGTTTCGCTAGCCTAGTTTCGCAGGGAAACTGGTTTGAACTTTCGTTCAGGTATTTCGCTCGATAGTTTCGCTCGAGCTGGTCTGGTCAGGTTCCCGGCGACACTATAGTTTCGCTGGTCAGTGTCGCTGGAAGGAGATATAATTTCGCTACTTAGTTTCGCCCAGAGAACAACAGTTTCGCTGGTCGCGAAAAACACACGGATTTGCCTAAAAATCAACCTAACAGCTTCTGATCATACATGCAATTCATTATCTAGTATCCATAGGCATTTACCAACATAAATCAAGCAACTTTAACACGTTTAACATGCATTTTGTCATCAAATCACCAAAAAGCACATTTTAACCTAAAAAGACCTATTCTAGCATAAATCATCATCATGGTTTGTTTTTACACGTAAAGTTTCTGACTTTAAGGTAGATCTAGCATCCTAAAGTAACATATTAAGAGATCAAGTGATTTCATGTAGATTTGAGCATGCTTTAAGAAGAAAACATATAGAAAGGCATAAAACATAGTTTTTGGGACTCACGATTTGATCTAGGATCCAAATGGGTGTTGTCTCAAAGCTGAGATGATGGTTCTTGATGGTTTCCTAGCTGACCAGAATCTCCAGGAGAAGTGTATGTGTGTGTTGGTTGTGAAATGAGGCAAATGAGGCTACTAGGGTTTATTAAGTTTATTTATATCAGGGGCTAATTTCGCTGGCAGTTTCGCTGGCTGGCGAAACTGGCTCTGATCTCGGATACATTGTTCAGTCTAGCCTGCTACCGGGCGAATCTGTAATTTCGCTCGGTAGTTTCGCTGACTACCAAATTTAGGCAATTTTCACATAATCAAGTATTTACAATTAATCATGCTATTCACAATAATAAGTCATGTATTTAAATCACATTGCACATTAAGACAATCAATGATGAACACATAACACACATGGACGGGTTCGGTGATCAACCAAAGGTCGTGGACGTATTCGGCCTAGTTATGCATTAGCTACTTATAACGTAACTAACGGGTTTGTCTAACGGAAGTTAACCTTGAAATTCTCGGGTGTCACACATTTAGTCCATGTTTCTTGTTAGTTGATCGGGTCTTTAGGACACATGAATTATATCGGAGACAATCTGCAAAAAATAAATGAAGAGAAGATAATTGTTAGCCAAAAATAAATTTCAGGATCCTTACAATGAAGTGCTTGCGAGCTGCTTGATATATCCTGAAATCCGGTATCAATAATTGCCCCCAAATTTTTGACGGGTGGCGCATGCAAGCCAACTGTCAAGAATTTGAATTCTGATCTTATCACTAAGTAATCATAACCGAGAGAAAGTAGTTCGGTCCAACTTCCTAGGTGAAGTTCTCGTCAGCATATTCAGCCTTAAAACCCCCATCTTTCTCTCATATTTTCTCACAACTCTTTTCGGAAACCCTAGAGCTCCTCCGATCTTCCACATGTCAGTTTCTTCTTCCTTCTTTTGAGTTTTTCTTTAACGATGAGCAAGAAGAACCTTCGCTCTAGTGCCACTGTCTCCGACAATGTGGCTCAGGGTTTCACCGATCAGGGACTTCTTCCGGCGACGGGAGAAGAAACCTGCAACTTCGACGATCGCTGTATTGAGATGCTGCAGCGATCTTCATGCTTCCCCGTCTGGGACTGAATTTCACCCTTAGGATGCTCGTCTGAAAGCCGATCATATTTCTTCCAACTGGGTTTGTTTCCTTTACTACCCTTTTCTCATCGGCATGACATTTTCGTTTCCCCCTTTGGTGAATGAGTTCTTTTCAGTCACTCGCTTAGCTTACTCTCAAGTCATGCCAATGATTTGGCGAATCCTTTTCTCCCTTCACCATCTGAATCAAACCGGTGACTTGAACATTGGGGTTGCTGAAATCTGCAAGGTCTATCGGCTTGGCACCCATGGTAATAGTAGGTTTGTTCTGAAAACCAGAACCGGAGAAGCCCAAATGATTCCTAGGGCTTCTCATAATGATCATGATTGGAGACGCCAATTTTTCTTTGTCAAAAGGAAAAGTCTACCCGGTTGCAAGAACCTTCCTACCCAATGGGTTGTTAGGGGTAGGAAGAGTTTCCTGAGCTATTTTAGTTCCGCAATTTCTTTTACTCGTTTCACTAATTTGTTTGATTCTTGTATTTTCAGCTCCTAAGTTTGAAGCGTTGATTAAGCCTTCCCAAGATTCTGTCAAGAAGCTCAAGGAACTCTACAGCATCCCAGCCTCTGAAAGAAGCTACCTCCCTGAAGGTGTAGCAAGTGCCCGTTCTATCTCTCAACAGTCTCAAAGCCCATCCAAGACAATGTCTGCAGGTACTTGAAGGCACTTGTTTCTGTTTGTTTTGAGATACATTTTTCTATTTTGTGAAACTGATCTCATCCGTTTTCTGATGAAGCTCCAGGTTCTGCCTCCAACTTCTCTTTCCAGGACCTCAAGCTCCTAATCGCCAAGAAGGAAAAAACTGAGGAAACCAGCAGCAAGGCCCCCCAAGATGTTTCAGTTCCCAAATTCTGGCCTCCCAGCACTCGGTCCAAGACTTCATCTGCCAAGAAGCGCAAAGCTTCAGACACCACCATCAATGTGGACAGTTTCGACGACCTTCCTCCTGTTGCAGCAGCCAACAAGCTGCTTTCTCTGCAAGCTGTGGTGAACATTGTAAGTGTATATAGATAATAGAGAAGTATGTTAGAATTAAAGATAAAATACTCCCCTTGTTGATTCCGATCCACTTTGATTTGATGCAGGGTATTGATAAGCTGAGCCACGAGGTCATAGAGCTCGAGGGCAAACTTGAAGCAGCTGAGCAGAAGCTTGAGTCCTCTGAGCTTAAACTTGATGAAGCCTTGCTCCGCATCGAGCAGATGGGTAAAATAGCTGCCAGCAAGAACCGCTACCATGAGAAGCAGCTCAAGGAGCAAGAGGCTGCTGCTACTGAAGCCTTGAATCTGGCCGATCAAAATGCTAAATCCTCAGCCGCCATCAGCGTGCTTGAGTGTATGATCGAGATGGCCAAAAGTGCACAGGCTGAAGGCTTCACTCCAGAGAGCTGGTCGGTCAAGGATTGGGAGGTGAGCCTTAAAAGGCTGATGGCTGAAAGGGACGAGGCTGCTGGGAAGGTTGCTAAGGAGACTGGGCCTGAGGTCATGGTGGTGGACAAGGAAGCTGGTGCTGAGAAGGACAAGGGTAAGGGCAAGGAGGTGGCAGCTGGCGAGGAGAAAGTGGGCGATGAAGGCAATCTTGACTAGGTCGGAGCCCACATTTTTTGGTTGTTTTGTTTAGTGGTTGATGTTTTTCAAACAATGGTTGTGGTGAAACAGATACAATGGTACTTTAACTTTTAGAAGCTTGGATGGAGGGACCTTGAGTTTCAAGGCGAAGTCCAAGCTTCTTAGACAATATGGTTGGCCTCAGGTGGAGGGATCTTGGGTTCCAAGACGAAGCCTGGGGTCAACCTCTTTAATTACCTGCATATATATAATCTAGTAGTATTTTGATCATCATGGTATGTTGTTCGCATTTTGATTGTGTTGCAAATTCTGGAAAACAGTTTAATGAGGATCCCGTAGGATGCTCAGTAGCATTACTTAGTTTAAAAACTTAAAAATTTAGAAAAATCGTCAAAATTAACAAACCATGATGCTAGCCAATACTCAATTAGCAATAAAAATGTATAATATCTGCATTACCAATGTCACATGTTCAAGAATATTCCAACTGTTGAGATGGTCAAGATCCTTGTGGATCCTTAAGATAGACTTGGTGAAATCTCGATAAAACTGAGAATAATTCTCGAGTACTTAGGAAGGAGTCAAACAGGGGTCAAGCCCATCTTAATCCTCCGAGGCACATGGTGCCTTATGAATCTTGGGTCTAAGCCAACTGGGGTCAAGCCCATAAAACTTGAGAGACACGAAAGTGCCTAAACCTTAGTTAATGTGGAAACATTAAAAGCCTTTGTTAAACTGAGGTCAAACTCAAATTTACTTGGGACTAAGCCAACTGGGGTCAAGCCCATAAAACTTGAGAGGCACGAAGGTGCCTAAACCTTTGTTGACATGAAAATGTCAAAACCCTTTGAACCTTTTTGGGACAACACGTCTGCCACCCGTTTTTGAGATGCACTCTATGGCCAACAATGATGAAATTATCAGCCACCCGTAGATGGACTGGTCGCACCACCTTGAACCATAGGCCACCATCGTGCGCTCCTGGCGAGGGTCATGCGCTCCTGGCGATTCCCATTAGTGAACGAGAAGGTGAAAACCTCCTAAACCTTTGATCGCATTCGGAGTGCTTCAGACTTAGAAGAGGTGATGAACCTCTAGCCTTTGACAGCATGCTGGGAACTTCTGCAAAACACTCAAGGCTTGGTGAGGGGTGGGTGTTAGCTTGGCTAACACCCCTCCGATGCCTAAGTCAGTAACCATTTCATAAAGATAATAATATGAAACTGAAATAGGAATCAAAGTCATACCTGAAATTTTTGAAGCTTAAACAAGGATTCTTGGAGATGCTTAGAGGATCCAGAGGGCACTTACATAAAATATGATTTTAGATGAATCGCATTCCAGGCTCTTGGGAGCAGCTCACCTTCCATAGTAGCCAATCTATATGCCCCCTTTCTAGCTTCTGAATCAATTAAGTAAGGACCTTCCCACTTAGGTGCAAGTTTCCCATCAGCTGGATTGGTAGTATTCTGAAAAGCTTTTCTTAGTACCAAGTCTCCTACTTGAAACCTTCTGATCCTGAGATTCTTATTGTAAGATTTAGCCATCCTTTGTTGGTATGCCGCCATTCTGAACTTTGCAAGATCTCTGATTTCGTCAACTGTTTCAAGATCTTCAAGGAGCTTCTGATTATTAGCCTCAGGATCTTGACAACTTGTTCTAGCAGTTGGCATCACCATTTCAGTAGGGATCACAGCTTCTGAACCAAACACCAAGGAGAATGGCGTCTGCCCAGTAGCACTCTTGGAAGTTGTTCTATCAGCCCATAACACAAATGGGAGCTCTTCAGCCCATTTCCCCTTTTTTTCTCCTAGCTTCTTCTTAAGGTTGTTGATGATGATCTTATTACTTGATTCTACTTGACCATTAGCTTGTGGATGTACAGGAGTTGAAGTCACCATCTTGATCCCCCATGCTTCACAAAAACCAGTTGTTCTTCTGCCAATAAACTGAGACCCATTGTCGCATACTATTTATGATGGGATTCCAAATCTTGTCAGGATATTCCTTTTAATGAAGGAGATCACCTCCTTTTCTCTGACTTGAGCAAATGCTTCAGCTTCAATCCATTTAGAGAAATAATCCGTCATTGCCAGCATAAAGACCTTTCCTCCTGGTGCCGTAGGCAGCTTACCAACTATGTCCATGCCCCACTTCATAAATGGCCATGGGGATGATATCGAGTGGAGCGGCTCAGCAGGCTGATGGAGGATATTGCTATGCCGTTGACATGCATCACATTTTTGAACATAAGCCATTGCATCTTTCTTCATAGTGGGCCAGTAGTATCCTGTCCTTAATACTTTAGAAAACAGTGATCTGCCCCCAGCGTGATTGCCACAATCTCCCTCATGAATATCCTGGAGTACTGCTAGTGCTTCAGGCTGCTCCAAGCATCTCAAGTACGGACCTGCAAGGGATTTCTTGTATAAGATACCATTTATTATTGAATATGGGATTACCTTTGTTCGGAAAATCCTGGGATTCTCGTTCTTGGGGATTTCTCCTTCTTGGATAAATTTCTTGATAGGATATGTCCAGGATCCTTGAGGATCCTGAGAATCCATCATTTCTTGATCTTGATCTGTTGTGACATCATTAACCTCCTGTTCTTCAATTTCCGGGGTTAGGATATGAGTTATAGGGATATTGACACCTTCTGGGATCCTTAAGAGACGATGCTAAGTTTGCCAAAGCATCAGCTTCTGCATTTTCTTCTCTAGGCACCTGTGATATACTGCAATTTTCAAAAGATAATGCTAATTTTTTGACAAGGTCTAGATATTTGGTTAGTCTTTCGCCTTTCACTGCATAAGATCCGTTAAACTGGTTAGTTAATAATAAGGAGTCAATAAAAACTTGAATGTGTTGGATACCCATATCTCTAGCAAGTTGTAATCCTGCAATTAAAGCCTCATACTCGGCTTCATTATTA
This sequence comes from Deinandra increscens subsp. villosa, assembly GCA_039602395.1. Taxonomy (NCBI): domain Eukaryota; kingdom Viridiplantae; phylum Streptophyta; class Magnoliopsida; order Asterales; family Asteraceae; genus Deinandra; species Deinandra increscens. The sequence continues at coordinate 91,096 of JBCNJP010000132.1, forward strand.
GTAGCCTTGAATTCACAATGTATAGATAGAGGTATAATGTCCCCCTGTGGCGATTTTAGCAGTGCACCCAATCATGTTCCTCTGAAGTTAGAGGCTCCATCTGTGTATAATGTCCAACTGCCTGAAGCTTCCTGGAGCTGCTTGACTTCCAGTTCAACCTCCGGCAGTATGTCGCTGCTGAAATCAGCCACAAAGTCTGCAAGAGCTTGAGACTTTATCGCTGTTCTTGGTTCATATATAATGTCATAGGCACTTAGTTTAACTGCCCATTTCGCCATTCTTCCTGACATTTCTGGCTTTCTCAAGACACACTTAATAGGATAGTTAGTTTTTACATAAATAACATGAGTTTCAAAATAATGCCTTAACTTCTGAGAAGCCATAACAAGAGCTAAGATTAATTTTTCTAAATAAGAATACCTGGTTTTAGCATCCAATAGTGTTTTGCTTACATAATATACCGGATGCTGTTGTCCTTCATGATCCTTAACGAGTACAACACTTGTTGAGCTGCCCGAGACTGCTAAGTATAAGGAGAGTGGCTCCCCTTTGACTGGCTGCATTAGTAGTGGAGCAGATGACAAGTATTCTTTCAAGGAGTTCAGAGCAGCTTCATGCTTCTCGCCCCATTCGAACTTTTTGTTCTTCTTCAATATATCATAGAATTCTTTGCTTTTTTCAGAAGATCTCGATATGAATCTGTTAAGTGCTGCTACTCTTCCAGTCAGTCTTTGAACCTCTTTGACATTTGTTGGAGATTTTAAGTTCATGATCGCTTGGATTTGCTCAGGGCTGGCTTCTATTCCTCTTTCAGTAACCATATAGCCTAAGAACTTACCGGCTCTTACACCAAAATGGCACTTGGCAGGATTTAACTTCATGTTGAATTGGTCCAGGATATCGAAAGCAGCTTCGAGATCCCTAGGATGATCCTTAGCTTTTTTGGATTCTGGACTTCAGGCGAATGTTGTAATTCTGGACTTCAGGAGGCTCACGAGCTGCTCTTCGGTATCCTCAGGGATATTAGTTCCTACCAACACTTTGATTTCAGGATCCTCAGGACTTAGCTGAACTTCTTTGATCTCTAATTCCTTTGTCATCTGAATTCTTCGTGCTGGTCCCTTTAATTGCTATGCTGGCCTGGGCATAATGGTATTCTTCATAGCCGAAGTATAACAATCTTTGGCTTCTTGTTGATCACTTAAAATTCTTACAACCCCCCAAGACGTGGGAAGTTTCACACACTGATGATAAGTCGACGGAACTGCTTTTATATCATGGATCCATGGCCTCCCCAAGATAACGTTACAACAAGGAAGGGAATCAATTACGCAGAATTTATGCATGGAGTTGACCTCTTCAATGTACACATGAAGCCTGATGTCTCCAACTGTATGCTTGGTTTCTCCACTGAAGCCAACTAATACCGAGGATCTTGGGATAATCTCCTCTTCCGGAATGCTCATCTTTTTAAGCACATCTAACTGAATGATATTGACCGAGCTGCCGTTATCTATTAGGATCCTGCGAACATAATGGTTAGCAATACATAATGTAATTACCAGACTGTCGTGGTGAGGATCCTGGATATCCAGCTTATCAGTTTCGTCAAAGGAAATGACTTTGTCTTCAGTCAACATCGCGTTCTTCTTTGGTCGGCTGCCTTGATCCATTTTGGCTTCTCTAGCATGTCTTTTAGCTGAGGAGAAGGAAGCTCCACATATATCAGATCCTCCCGAGATGAAGTTGATCACCTTGGCGTTTACTGGTGGCGAACTGCGAAGCTTGAGCTGGAGGCATCAAATTTTTGCTTTCTTCTTAAAACAATATGTAAGTTGCTTCAGAAATTACATAAACATGGCACGACGCATTGTCTTTATGCTAGATTATATGTTACTTGTGCATTGATTCCTATGCCGTTATGACGTTACTGACACATGTTTCCTGTGGGAATATTTATCGCAGAGATGGCTTCCAGGGAAGTCATTTGCATTGCCGATTCCGATGGGGAGCAGAGTGTGAGGACTACACTCCTTCACCCGAGGACCCAGCACCTGAGCATTACACGCCCTCACCTGAGGATCACGTACCTTCCAGCCTCGAGTTAGAGGCGGCTACTGTGGGTACTATCCACCGATCCACCATACCTTCCAGCTTTCTGAGACCACTCAGGCCACTGACCTCCGATGATACCCCGGACCACCCTGCCCCCACCGCCACTACTGGCGATGAGGCCCCCATTGGTG
>JBCNJP010000132.1:93841-116841 GCA_039602395.1 Deinandra increscens subsp. villosa
ACAGTCCCTCCGGTCTCCGCGTTAATCTTTATCTCCTAACCGCTTGCCAACCCGGGTTCGAACCTCATTTCCAGCAAATGAACTAAACTCAATATAATTTCTACATTCTCCACCTTGAGATTAAGTTCATTTATAACTCAGATTTCAAACAAGATAGATCAAATATTGAATAAGAATCATTAGCATCGAATAACAGAGGTCCAATAGACTTGATTATCCTAATGTGATTCAAACTCAATATATCAAGATCACCTTATTTGAAATATATTCAAAGCATAAGTTAACCAATACCAAGAACCTTTAAACAAGATTCAAATTTGGATATTGGTAGAGATTTTGTAAACACATCAGCCCCATTATCACTGGTTGATACATACTCAACCAGGATCTCCTTTGAATTGATCACTTCCCTAATGAAATGCATCTTGACCCTGATGTGCTTTGTTTTATCATGAAATACACTGTTTTTAGACAAGTGTATGGCCCCCATGTTATCACATTTAATCACAGTATCACCTGCAATTAATCCCAACTCCAATGTGAATCTCTTGAGCCATAATGCCTCCTTGACAGCTTCAACTAATGCAATGTATTCAGCCTCTGTGCTGGAGAGTGCAACAACACTTTGCAAACATGCTCTCCAACTAACACAGTTACCAAGTACCTGAAAACAGTAACCAGTAATTGACCTGCCTTTATCCCAGTCCTTGGCATAGTCTGAATTAACATACCCTTGAACAGATAACACTTCTTTAAGCTGCCTAAAAATAATCCCTTTATTAACAGAACCAGCCAAATACCTCAGTATCCACTTTACTGCTTCCCAGTGGTTCTTTCCAGGATTAGACAAGTACCTACTCACAATGCTGACTCCATAACTAATATCTGGCCTGGTACACACCATTAGATACATTAGTGAACCAACAGCATTAGAGTAAGGTACCTTTGACATATATTCTGATTCCTCTTTAGACTTAGGACAATCATTCAAAGATAGCTTGAAATGTGGAGCAAAAGGTGTGTTGACAGGTTTACAATTTGTCATTCCAAATTGTTCCAACACCTTCTTCACATAGGCTCCTTGAGTCAGATGCAATTCTCTATTAGCTCTGTCCCTCCTAATCTCCATGCCAAGAATCTTCCTAGCAGGCCCCAACTCCTTCATTTCAAACTTCTTCATGAGCATCTTCTTAGTATCCTGTATAACCTTCATAGACTCACAAGCAACCAACATGTCATCCACATAAAGCAAGAGATAAACATATTTACCTTTAGAATATTCCTTAATATAGACACATGAGTCATATTCACTTCTGCTAAATCCATTTGAAATCATATGATCATCAAATTTTCTATACCATTGCCTAGGGGATTGCTTAAGACCATATAGAGATTTTTTCAACAAACACACCTGTTTCTCCTTACCCTTAATCTCAAACCCCTTAGGCTGCTCTATGTATAATTCGTCCTCAAGATCACCATGTAAAAATGCTGTTTTAACATCCAACTGCTCTAGTTCTAAATCCTGTGCAGCAGTGATAGATAAGATGATCCTAATAGAAGAATGCTTAACAACAGGAGAAAAAACCTCATGAAAGTCAACACCTTCTTTCTGCCTAAAACCTTTGGCAACCAACCTAGCCTTGAACCTAGGTAACTCCCCTTCTACAACAGGTTCCTTAAGCTTATACAACCACTTACATGGGATAACCTTCCTATTCTCAGGTTTGTTAGTTAGAACCCATGTCCTATTCTGATATAAGGACTTCATCTCCTCTTCCATGGCTTTCAACCATTGAATTTTATAATCAGAATTCATAGCCTCCTTGTAGGATCGTGGTTAGAGACAACTAACCAAACAAGTTACTAAAAGTATCAAACAAGAAAGGCGGAATCAGACTTGTTTGTGTTAATGTTTGAAACGGTTTGATCGAAACTGTAACAAGTAAACATGAAGTAAAGTAGATGAACACAAGATGTCAACTCCAAGCACTACTATATTTATACTTCACAGTGTTTACAGTGAGTTACAACTGATGAACAAGAGAGGTGTTCGATGATTTGAACAAAGGAAATACAACTAATATATATAGTGCAAGGAGGAAATAAAAGATCTACTTTTATTTCCTTTTAGCTCTAAGGCTAAATAAACAAATAATATCTACTCCAGAGTTGTTGTAGTACAAGCATGCTTCTGTGAACAGTTGAGCAGACCTATCGGTGAACAGTGCACAGCATGGTGTAAAGTAAAACTGCTTTCTGACAGCTTTATGCATTGGAACTTGCAACAGGGGATAAGTCAAAGTTCCGGAGTAACACTAGGAGAAGTTCCGGAGGAACTACTCAGTGTGAAAGAAGTTCCGGACTAACTTCCTTCGGAACTCTGACTTAGAGAATTTCTGCCAAGCAAAACATTCCCAACAGTCTCCCCCTAAGATGTTGCTACCAAAAAACTGTTCTTCTGTCTGAGTCTTCAAGATGCTTTAACTTGAGCTCTACACTGCCTTGTAGTTAGGAGTTCCCATTATAGCCATGATATCCATTTGATTCAACTTATCCCAGTCCTCCATTTTTAATTCAGGCTTCTTCCTGATTTCACCATTGCTCATGAAGAAGTAATACATGTTCTCACTCCTGTGATCTTCAATCCTTAGAATGCAGGGATGAGTGACTTCAACATTTGGTGTTGGAGAATCTGAAGGTTCGGATCCTTCTTCTGAATCACTTACAGCTATCTTCTTTCTTTTGGCTAGGCGTTTCTTAGTCGCCATAGACTTCTTTCTTCCAGAATAAGAGAAGGGAATAGGCTGAGTGGATGAAGGTTTTTGGGATGAGGATTCAGGCTCGGGTTGTGTAGGCTTTGGAATTTTGGGAGGTGGAGAAGATGGTGGAGATGGAATTGGTTGGTTTGGAGTTTGAAATGTAGGGGTAGTGGGTTGTGATGATGAGGTAAAGGGTTGTGATGAGGATGAGAGGTGAGGATCAGAAACAGTGTCAAACATTTGCTTGACAATGTTGATCCTAGGTTTCTTATGTTGAGCAGCAGAGACAGGAGCTTTTCTCTTCTTTTCCTTGAGGCAACTGAGACCTTCAGGATGAAGAGAGTCGAAAAGAGTATACATACCTGGTGGTCTTTTCTCACCAGTAGTTCTCTCCGTTTCAATTTGACTCTTCCTGATGGCATCAAGTTCAGATCTCAGCCTTGGCAGTTTGCAAGAGTTGACTCTCTTAGGATTCTCCATTAAGATTTCTTTGAAATACCATTTGTGAATCAGCAAGTCATCTTCCTCAGATAGTTTTTGATATCTGGTACCTTGCTTCTCTTGTGCCTTCTCCTGCTCATAACTACACTCAACAAACCTTTTAACATTCATCTTCTTGGCTTCATCAGCTTGAATGGTGAGAATCATATACATCCAATTTATCAAGTCATCACCCTGCATCTCATTTACCCATGCTTCAGTAAAACACTCCTTGCTTCTGAGCATAACACAGAATTGACCAAGGAAAATTTTGTTGTCTTCATTGCTTTTCATATGAATTTTCCTGTAGTCATTCGCTAAGACCCTTTTGTACTTTTCAACCTTATCTGAAAGACCTTGCTTTTCAGCTCTAGCAATCCTTTCTCTTATGTAGTTGTCTGATCTTAGCCTAGCTCCATTAATAAAGAACATTAGGTCTGAGTTATTGACAACATACTCATAAATACCTCCTTCTATGAGCAGTTGTTTCTGTTCATCAAATACAGCAGCCTCCTTCTGTTCTTGGAACTTCTTCTGCATTTCAACATTCTCCTTCTCCAATTGATCAATCAGAGCTTTTGTGGCAGGGTCCATATTTTCATTTTGACCATCTGTGCTCTGATTATCTTCATCCATGTCAGTGAAACCAGATATGGTTCTCTCATCAAGAGAATCACCATCAGCAGGCTTTGAAGACTCAGGAAGTGAAGTTGTAGCATTAAAACTGGCTTCCGAGATAACTTGCTCAGGAATAGTTTTAGTGCCAGGTTCCGAAGTAACTACCTTGGGACTGACTTCCGGAGCAATTAGTTCCGAAATAGTCTTAGGCAATTCCTTGGAAACAACTTCCGAAGTAACTTCCTTCTGAACATTCTCAGTGGTGAGAAGTTCTTCCGGAGTAACTTCCTTCGGAATCTCCTTAGCCAAGGTTGATTCTTCCGGAGTAACATCCTTCGGAGTTTCATCAGTGATGATTAGCTCCTCCGGAGTAACTTCCTTTGGAATTTCAGTGTTAGAGGCAAATTCCTCCGGAACAACATCCTTTGGAATTTCCTCTGTTACAACCTTTGCTGCAGAAGATGTAGTACTCCTTAGGTTCAGTAAAGCTTCTGTCACTTCTATATCAAACAGATCTTCTTGCTGAGTCACATCTTCTACTGGTTTACTTTCAGGTGTATCAACCTGTTCTTCACTTCTTTCTCCTCCTTCAGCCTCAAACTGTTCTACACCTGTTTGAAGATACTCTTGCTCTTTTGCTAAATAGACCTCTGATATAAAGCTTCTGACTTCTGCAATGTTTAGAGGATGAGCACCTGAAGCAGCCATCACGAATCTTAGAAATTCCATGTGATTGACTTTGCATTCTTTAGGTGTTGCCTGCATTAGCTGATCCATGTGAACATTAAGCAAACCTTCTATTGGGTTGAAGGGCTTAATTCCACAGATCTTGAATAGCTTTTTCTTCATCTTCTCAGGTATCCTCTCATTGTGATCAAAATCAATTTCAGAAGAGCTAGCAGAGTCTTCAGTTGGCTTACTTTTAGCAGAAATGTTTTCAAAAGATTTTGAAGAGTTAGCTTTCTCCCCCTTTTTGGTAGCAACAGCTTCACCAGTTGGGTTTGATGCACTAACCTTCTCCTGCTTAAGCCTTTCAATCAAGGTGTCCTGCTGTTGAATAGTGTGAAGCAGGGATTGCATCTGTTTCTGCAATTCAGTTTGATTTGCCGTCAATTCCTTAAGTAAAGCACTGCCCTCAACTGATTTCTCAGTATCCTTGGGCGAAGAAGAGCCATCAAGCCTAGCTTGATCAAGCTCAACACCCTGGTTGTCTTGGCTCCTGGGATTCCCTGCAAGCACAGTTGTTGCCTCAGGTTCCATTTCTGGTTCCTTTGGTTCAAACTGGCTGCTGGTTGCCATAGATTGGGTCTTAAGAATGTTACTACTGTCCAATTGTTCCAGTGGGGAACCAATTGTAGTAGCAGCCCTTTCTACATGAACATCTTCATCACTCCTGATGTTCAACTCCTTAGTGGGTGAATGGGGGTTAGGAGAAGCATAATCAAGATCCATCCAATCATCTTCATGAGGTGAGGTTGATGAGAAGATATTGTCATTTGGATTTAGATCAGGTTCTTCATCATTCACAGGTAGTTCTAGGTTTAGGTCTATGGAGGTAAACAAGAGGGATGAGGGTTGTACATCCAATCTAATAGAAGATGAGGTCTCAAGTGAGAGATCATCAGCAATATGGCTTAACCCTTGGCTTTGATGTTGAGCAGACAGTGGGTCATGCTCAAGGTTTTCAGGTTGGGTGGCAGTAGGAGACACAGGTGGAGTAGACCCTGTCTCCTTTTCAACAACTTTTGATGGAGTAGGTGAGGAAGTTTTGGTTGTAGTTTTTGAGTGCTTGACCCTCTTTCTTATGTAAGTAAAGTTTACAGGTAATTTTGCTGGAGGGTCAGTTTCAGGTGTGGGTTCAACAACTGATGGTGTAGGTTCAGTGTTGTCACCTGGAGCAGGTTGCTCAGTTGGTTCTTGAACCGCAACTGGTTGCTCTTGCACCCTAGGTGCAGGAATAACTCTTGGATCGGGTAGTGGATGGTCATTTTCCACACCAAGACAGTTGGAAATTGCAGATTTTGAAAGCAAGTAAGAAAAAAATTTCTCAGTTAAGTTCTTTTGGTGAAAAATGGTACCAGCTCTGGGAATTTCAGGGAATTGTGTATCCAAAATGTGTTGTAAAAATCTGGGATACATATTAAAAGGTTTTTCACAATTCTCCCTGAGCCCATCAAAAATCATTTTTGAGAAATTAAAGCAATCTCCCCTGATCACAGCATGAAGAGCAGTAGCTTGGACTTCACCAAGTTCCTCATGAGATCTTCTGGGAGTTTGGCATACCATCAGAGTATGAGCAAGGAATCTCCAAACAGGTGGAATGTGGCATTTCTTCACCGTTTTGCTTTTGGGGTTTCCTCCATATCCTATGCCCATCAGAGTAAATTGGTAATCTTCCTTGGGAACAGTAAGAATACCATCTCTGTCTTGTAACTTCAGATGAGTTCTGATCATATCTTCAGTGATGTACACATTTCTACCGTGAACTTGGCTTTCAATTTGCATCACCTGCTTGCCATCTTCGTTGCCGGCACCTACTACAGCATTTGCCCAAAACTGAGAGATAGTTTCGTCATAAATCGTGGGATTTACAGTTAGGGCAAAATTTAGCTCTGACGCTGTAAGGAAGTCGATCATTCCATCGAACGGAGCCGACTTCTCTGTTTTCTCTAGAAAAGCTCCTTGATTGTGCTCGTTATGAAATGCGAATGCTGCCATTTGTTCTGTACCCAGTGATTGCTTGAGAGATTCAGATGAATTTGATGAAATTGAGAGAAATCGAGAGCGATTGACGGGAATTTGGGATTTAGGTTTAGTAAGTGAAAGGGTTTCTCTGGAAGTGACAGTTAAAGGGGTGATGAGAGAGAGAATTGACGTTAACGGAAAAGGTGGAATTAGTGGGGCCACCAGTTAACCGTCACTGTTAAAATTTGAAATAAAGGGTCCCACTTAATCCAAAGGAAAGGATTAAGTCAATAAAGTTCCTTCGGAACAATTGAGTTCCTTCGGAAGAGTGAAGTTCCCTCGGAACTTTTACGCTTAGACATTTTCTTCACCTCTCCTGAAATACTTCCGCAGGAAGTTCCTTCGGAGTTTCAAAATTTACTCCGGAACACCTGAAACACTTAGAAAACACTTGAAATCTGTTAGAAACATTAGAGAGTTCCCTCGGAACTTCTCTTGAGAAGGGAAAACTTCAGGAGTAAGTTCCTCCGGAACAATGTTCCCTTGGAATTTACTTAGAAATATCAGAAAGTTCAGAAATGCTCATAACTTTGGAAGTTTCTCAAAAATTATCAGTTATAAGAACATTTCTTGAAAGAGTTCTCATGATTTTGAAGAGATGGATGTTAAGAACACAAGCACATAAGGTGATAGAACAATTTATGTACATAAAAGTAACAATTGACAGCAAAAGTTAACCAAAGTTCATCATCCCAATAGCTGTGATAAGAAAGAAAAATCTTGCTTCATCAAATGCCTTTGTGAAAAGGTCAGCTAATTGAAGATCAGTATGAACCTTGTGTAACTTAATCAATTTCTTTTCTGCACAATCTCTAATGAAATGGTACCTTATTTCGATGTGCTTTGTCTTAGAGTGCTTCACAGGATTGTTGGTGATGGAAATGGCACTGGTGTTGTCTGCATACATAGGAGTTTCCAGAAATGTGATTCCATAATCCAGCATTTGATTCTGAATCCAAAGTACTTGACCACAGCAACTTGAAGCAGCAATGTACTCAGCTTCAGCAGTTGATGTAGAAACACAGGTCTGTTTCTTGCATTGCCATGATACAAGCCTATTTCCTAGAAATTGACATCCTCCTGACGTTGATTTCTTATCCAAGTAGCAGCCACCATAGTCACTGTCAGTGTAGGCAACAAGTGAAAAGTCATTGTTCTTTGCATACCACAAACCAAGTTTTGGTTGACCTTTGAGGTATTTAAAGATTCTCTTTACTGCCTTCATGTGGGATTCTTTGGGAGCTGATTGATATCTAGAGCATAAGCATACACTGAACATGATATCAGGTCTACTAGCTGTTAAGTACATCAGAGATCCAATCATTGCCCTGTAAGTGTGCTGATCAACAGGTTCACTTTCTGATTCTGAAGTCAGATTGTGAGAGGTTGAGATAGGAGTTTTTGCAGAAGAGGAAGATAACATATCAAACCTCTTGAGCATATCTTGAATATATTTTGACTGATTCAAGAAAATGCCATCTGCAGTTTGTTTAACTTGGAGACCCAGAAAGAAATTAAGTTCACCCATTGAACTCATTTCAAATTGATCTTGCATCAGGGTCTCAAACTCCTTACACAACTTAGGATTGGTAGATCCAAAGATAATATCATCCACATAAATCTGAACAAGCAACTTATCTTTTCCAACTTTCCTTATGAAGAGAGTTTTATCAATGGCTCCTCTCCTGTATCCATGGCCAAGCAGGTAATTTGACAGAGTCTCATACCAAGTTCTTGGTGCTTGCTTGAGACCATAGAGAGCCTTGATCAGTTTACACACCTTGTTAGGATGGTGTGGGTCTTCAAACCCTGGTGGTTGACAGACATAAACTTCTTCCTTCAGTTTCCCATAAAGGAAAGCACTCTTGACATCCATTTGGTAAACAGTGAAGTTCTTGTAAGCTGCATAGGCAAGGAAGATTCTGATTGCCTCTAATCTTGCAACTGGAGCAAAAACCTCATCATAGTCTATCCCTTCTTCTTGAGAATATCCCTGAACAACAAGCCTAGCTTTGTTCTTGACAACAATTCCTCTTTCATCCTTCTTGTTTCTAAAAACCCATTTTGTTCCAATTGGTTGAGCATGTACAGGTAAATCAACCAGTTCCCAAACCTGTTGTTTGTTGATTTGGAACAATTCCTCTTGCATAGCTTCAATCCAATGATTGTCTTTAAGTGCTTGCTCCACTTGTTTTGGTTCTTCTTGAGACAGGAAGCATGCAAATAAACAGATGTTTGCATCAGCAGATTTGCTTCTTGTAAGAACAGGAGCATTTACTTCACCAATCACATTCTCAATGGGATGAGTTTTGCTGACATTGGTATTCTGAAAACTTGGAAATTCGTGACTTTGAACTTGCCTAGTTGGTGGAATAATTGGGGGCAATAGGACACTAAGCTCAATTCCTGGCAATCTTTGTGAAGGGGGTAAGTTTGATGTAGTTGCAGCAGAGACATGTTGATCACTTGAGTTGTCAGCAGAGTGGATGGTATCTCCAAGAGATGAGTCATTGAAGTTTGACTCATGAGAACCATCATGATCACCATGTAAGTTATCATTAGGAGAATGCTGCAAGCTCCCATCATCACTGGTGTCTGAGACATAACCATCCTGTTGTGACTGAGAGTCACTTGACTCAGTTTCAACCAAATTCACTGGAGTGGGATCAGTGACTTGTTGAATTGCAACAATTGGCATGGCAGGTGGTTTGTAAGGTTGAGTGCTGACAGAGGAGTAGAAATGACTAAACTTGTAGCCATCCTTCTTTGCATTTGAATTCTCCCCCTGAGACTGCACATACTCACTAAAGGACTTATCAATAGTAAAGTTGAAAGCATTGGTTAGTAAATCAATATCAAATAACCATGAGGGTTCAGAACTAAACTTATTTGTTGATTTTTCATTGAAAAACACATTAATTGACTCTTCAATAATTTTAGTTCTGAGATTGTATACTCTGTATGCCTTGGCAACACCTGAGTAACCAACCATGAAGCCATCATCTGCCTTTTCAGCAAACTTAGCTAAATTCTCACTGGTTATTAATATTGTAACAGGACAACCAAAAACTTTGAGAAAGTGTATACTTGGTTTTCTTTTTCTCCAAAGTTCATATGGTGTCTTGTTTTTACCTTTGACCACAAGCACCCTGTTCTGAACATAGCAGGCAGTGTTCACTGCTTCAGCCCAGAAAGTTACAGGGAGCTTAGACTCAGCCAGCATTGATCTAGCAGCTTCAATCAGTGTTCTATTTCTCCTCTCAGCTACTCCATTTTGCTGAGGAGTTCTAGCAACACTAAACTGCCTAGATATCCCCTTTTCTTCACAAAAAGAATTTAAAACATGATTTTTAAATTCTGTGCCATTGTCACTTCTAATTGTTTTGACTTTGAAATTTGACTGATTTTCAAGTTGAGTGATTAAGGATTTTAAAATCTCAGGTGTTTCATCCTTAGTTCTTAGGATGAAAACCCATGTGTATCTTGAAAAGTCATCAGTAATTACAAAACAATATGATTTCTTTCCCAAACTCATCACCCTTGTAGGACCAAAGAGATCCATATGCAACAATTCTAAGGGTTGAGAAATTGAGTTTTCAGTTTTGGACTTATGAGAAGACTTGTGTTGCTTGCCCTTCAAGCAAGCAGTACAATGCTCATTACAGTTAAAGTGTTTTTGAGGCAAACCATTGACCAAACCTAAATTAACAAGTTTGTTCATGGTTTTGTAATTAACATGTACAAGTCTTCTGTGCCAGAGGTCAGACTCATCAACAGAAGCTCTTGATATCAAACAAGTATTGCCATCAAGATATTTGGCACTTGCCATATCAAGCAAGTACAAGCCATCCTGTCTTTTTGCTTTTATCAAGATCATTTCATTAGGAATTTTTAGACCAGGCTTAAGTACTAGAGCTTCTTCATCATTGAACAGAACATTCATCTTTTTATCACAAATTTGTGATACACTCAGCAAATTAAAATTCAGAACATTAACAAGACTTACCTTGTCAAGAGTAAAACTTCCATTTGATACATTACCAAGTGCTGTAATGTACCCTTCATTGCTTCCAAAAGCAACGGGACCGCCATCATATCTTTTTGTATTTTCTAGAAGGTTTTTATTACCTGTCATGTGACTGGAGCACCCACTATCTACAACCCAAACATTTGCTTGAGATTTATTAGGTGACCCCTACACAGGTAAAGAACATGATCAGTTGGAGTATGGGACCCAAGCCTTTGTGGTCTTGGGTCTTCCCATGGCATCATTATAAGAGTAGTTTCCTAACACAAGTTGTTCTGCAGGAAAATCATCATACTCAGAAAAATCACCATTTTTCTCATTTAAGTTTCTGTTATAACTCTGCCATTTGGGAAAACCATGTTTCTTAATAAAAGCCTTCTTTTCCCTAAACTTTCTGTTGCTTCTTTGCCTTGCAGTTTCAAGTTTTGGTTGTGCAGCAACTTTGAAAGTTTCAGTATGAGGATGCTGAGTTCCGTAGGAACTCACTTGTGCAGGATAATCATGCACTTCATACTGTTCAAAAACTTGTTTTCTTTCACGAGGAGCAGATTTTGCTCGTGAATTTCCTTTAAAAGATGGGTGAATTTGATTAATGAACTCAGTGGATTGAAACTCAGGTCTTTGTTTTGAAGGTTTAGAAGACCTGATGTTGTTAAAATGTTCCGAGGGAACTGTATTTCTTCCGGAGGAATTTTCTCCCGGAAGATATGAAGTTCCTGCGGAATGTTGTTCCTTAGAAAAATTGTTTCTTTTAACATATGAAAAGCTGTTATTCTTCTCATTTCCAATCCAAACCTTTTGAGTTTTTCCAGAAATCTTTTGATCAACATGTGATCTCTTTGGTGACATGTTCCTGCTATCCTTTAAATTCTTTGAATTTAACAGATTTTGGTTTCTCCTTGGAGAGGTTCTGACATTGTTAATTATCTGTTTGAAAGGATTGTAGGAACAGTTGACAGCAACATGTCCTAATTCACCACAAATTATGCATTCTTTCATAAAGGTGTGAGACTTTTGTTTTGATGACTCTGAACTGATTTGATTTTCAAAAGTTTTTGAATTGACATTCCTTTGAGTAGTATACTTTGACAGTTTGAATTCATCATTTTCTAAACTCACATTCTTAGGGTTTTTAAGAATTGGTTTTGAAATCTTTGATTTATCAACTTCAGCAGAAGTGCTGGTTGATTCAGTTTTGTTGTCAGAAAAGCCAATAAAACTTTCAGTTCTCATGTCATCACTCTCTTTCAGACTTTCAGCTTCTTTGGAAAGGTCCTCAGTTACTGGACCAATTTCCAATGGGTCAGGGCACAATGGAACACTTGTTTCTTTAATGGTTAAAGTTTTAAGACAAGTGTATGAATCAGGGTTTTCAACAATTTTAAAAGATACCCTTCCCTTCCCATGTGTGTGCTCATGCCACAACTTTTCTGCTTTTTCACTTGCAATTTGAAATTTATCAGCATTGCACAAGGCTTCCCTTAGCTGATCTTTTAGGGTTTGAATGTCAAGCACATATTCCACATTTTGTTTCTTTGAAATATTTAGTTGCTCAACCACATCATCCATTTGAGTTATAAAATTTGTTTGTTGATGTTTCAAAATCCCTATTGTTTGTCTGAGTTCATCAGTTTTGGTTGAGTAAGCTATATCAGCCCTTTTTGAGTACTCTTTCAACTCATTTAGATTTTTAAGTTCATCTACAAGTGCCTGATTATGCTTTTTGTAACTCTCAACCACTTCAATACACTTAGGTGTACATAACACATTCTCAGATTCAGTGCTGGAGTTAGAGTTTACCTCTGCAGAAGCAGGTGAAGAACCACTTGCCATCAAGGCATGGTTAGTTGGAGCAAACTCATGCATCACTTCTTCCCAGTCAACAAACCCTGTTTGGTTTGCTACAGCAGCAGTTGCTTGGCTTTGGGTGTTGTAAGAGGGCTTTGGTGGAGTGGGACCAGAGGAAGAGCTTGGTTTGGTATATTCTTGTTTCTTCTCAGCATTGTAACCATTTTCTCTTCTTGGTTGAGAACACTCCCTGGCAAAATGTCCCAACTGATGACAGTTGTAACACTTGACCTTTGATTTGTCAAGACCAATAGGAGCATTCTTGGCTCCATTGTATTTTCTCCCTGTTCTCTTGTAGAACCTTTGAGCCCTAAGTGACACCATGGCTAGTTGGGTAGTGATGTCAATCTCCTCTAGATCATCTGCACTGATGCACTCTAGATCTGATCTGGTAAAACCTGAATAAGAACTGTTAGCAACATTAGCAAAGTTTTGGTAGTATGAAGCGTCATGTCCTTTAGGAGACTCAGGAAAGGATACATATGGTTCTGGTTCAGAATAGTTCTCTGAGTGAGCAGTGATGAGGGCCAAAGTGCCTTTGGAAGATGATGTCTGGTTTGATGATACACCTGACTTCTCATTCATTTCCATCTCATGTGCACTCAGCATTCCATAGAGATCTCCTAATTTCAAGGTTTTAAGGTCTTTGTTGTACTTAATACTGACTGTATAGACAGTCCAAACTTCAGGTAATGATCTTAAAAATTTTCTGATTATATCAGCATTATCAATTTTTACATCTGCACCCTGTAGTTCATCTATAAGTCGAACATATCTTAAGTACTGCTCAGACATCGATTCACCTCTTTTATGACAGAAATTTTCATATCTTTGTTTTAAAATGTCTTTCTTGTTCTCTTTCACCTCATCTGTTCCCTCATACATTTCAATAAGTGCTTTCCAAAGATCATGTGCAGTTTTGCATCTCTTAAAGCCTATTAGTATGGAATTAGGAAGAGCTGCCTGGAGTGCCCACAAAGCTTTGTAGTCACATTCACAGGCCTTATGGTCATCATCAGAATAATTCTCATACGCTTTGATAAGGTCAACAACAGGTTGAGTAGCAGATGGGGTGGTAATGACTTTTGGTCCATTGACAATGGAACCCCACATTTTGTGATCGGTATTTTTGCAAAAAATTTCCATTCTGAGTTTCCATGTGTCAAAATCATCAGGAGTGAAGGTTGGAGGTTTGTTAGTGTTGCCATTCCTTAGTTCACTCATTTTCAGAGATCAAGAATCAAAACAGTCTTATCCAAATCAAACAGTAACCCTTTTAGCAAGAAAAGTTTTTAAAAGAAAATGCAATTTTAAAAACTTATGAACTCAAGAGCCAAAGCTCTGATACCACTTGTAGGATCGTGGTTAGAGACAACTAACCAAACAAGTTACTAAAAGTATCAAACAAGAAAGGCGGAATCAGACTTGTTTGTGTTAATGTTTGAAACGGTTTGATCGAAACTGTAACAAGTAAACATGAAGTAAAGTAGATGAACACAAGATGTCAATTCCATGCACTACTATATTTATACTTCACAGTGTTTACAGTGAGTTACAACTGATGAACAAGAGAGGTGTTCGATGATTTGAACAAAGGAAATACAACTAATATATATAGTGCAAGGAGGAAATAAAAGATCTACTTTTATTTCCTTTTAGCTCTAAGGCTAAATAAACAAATAATATCTACTCCAGAGTTGTTGTAGTACAAGCATGCTTCTGTGAACAGTTGAGCAGACCTATCGGTGAACAGTGCACAGCATGGTGTAAAGTAAAACTGCTTTCTGACAGCTTTATGCATTGGAACTTGCAACAGGGGATAAGTCAAAGTTCCGGAGTAACACTAGGAGAAGTTCCGGAGGAACTACTCAGTGTGAAAGAAGTTCCGGACTAACTTCCTTCGGAACTCTGACTTAGAGAATTTCTGCCAAGCAAAACATTCCCAACACTCCTCATATGAGTTAGGCTCCACCACATTCTCATATCCTGCCATGGATAGGAATACAAAAGCAGAGATGTCCTCATCATCTCTGAATCTAAATGGTTTCACAGTTTTCCTTTTGGGCTTATTCCTAGCTATACTATATTCAGTATTACCACTATTACCCTCATCTTCAGTGTCCTCTACAACCTCATCTCCTGAAGTAGTAGACTTATTCATTTTATGCTCCACCTCAAGTCTCACTTCCTGATCATTCACACTAGGGGAAACCTCCTTAATTCTCAATGTATCCTTATACATTATATCTTCCCTAAATGTCACATTTCTGCTAACAATTACCCTGGGCCTATTTCCTTCTAATCTCCACAGTTTATACCCTTTAACCCCATTAGGGTATCCCAAGAAAATACATTTCTCTGCCCTTGCTTCTAACTTGTCATTGCTTATATGGGAATATACTAAAGATCCAAAAATCCTTAACCCAGAATAATCACCAGGCTTTCCTGTCCAAACCTCCATAGGAGTTCTCATATTTAAAGCAGAAGATGGACACCTATTCACAAGATAAGCAGCAGTAGTAACAGCCTCACCCCAAAACATTTTAGGAAGCCCTGAACTTAGCAGCATACACCTAACCTTATTTAATAAGGTCCTATTCATCCTTTCCACTAAACCATTTTGCTGTGGAGTTCCTGGGATAGTTAAGTGTCTACCTATGCCCTTTGATTTGCAATATGAAATGAATTGGTGATTACAGAACTCAAGACCATTGTCTGTCCTAAGTTTCTTTAACTTATTACCAGTCTGATTTTCCACTAAAACCAACCAATTCTTGAAGCTCTCAAATGCATCACTCTTATGTTTTATAACCTGAACCCATACCCTCCTAGAGAAGTCATCAACTATTGACAAAAAATAGCTAGACCCACCTAAGGTTTGGGTTCTTGCTGGCCCCCATAAGTCAGCATGAACATATTCTAGAATTCTAGTAGAATTGTGACTACCCTTTGAGAACTTAACCCTGTGAGACTTTCCTAAGACACAGTGTTCACAAAATCCTAGCTTTGTCTCACTCAACTCTCCAAGAACATGTTTCTTATTTAACTCCACCAATCCCTGATCACTAATATGTCCCAACCTCTTATGCCATATCACAGCACTACTTTCTGTAGCACTTGTAGCAGCTTGATTAACCCCTGTAACCTGTTTAACATCTAATTCATATATGTTATTCCTGCATCTTGTACCAGTCAAAATGACTCTAGATCCCATGACAACTTTGGCTCTACCATCCTTCAAGCTAACAACATGACCATTCTTCTCAAAGGTTCCCAAGGAAATAAGATTTCTAGTTAGTTTAGGAATATATCTTACTTGGTCCAAATTAACCACTGTTCCATTTGCTAACTCAATCTTAACATTGCCTATACCTTCAATCTTACAAGGCCTGCTATCCCCCAACTTGACTGAGCCTAAATCTTGGATGTCTAGAGAATTAAAACAAGACTTAACAGGGGTCATATGGTATGAGCAACCTGAGTCTAAGATCCAGTTATCCTTACAAGACTCACTAACAACCATCAACACATCACTGCTCTCATAGCCATCACACAAGTTTTCCTCAAACTGTGAATAGTTAACCTGAGGTCTAAATTGATTAGATGACCCTTCCTGTTTATATTGCTTTCTATCAGGGCAATCTCTCTTGAGGTGTTTCTCTGACCCACATACAAAACATTTTAACACCTTATGTGGCTTAGACCTAGATCTATTACTGAATTTCTTCTTATTGTTATTCCTGTAATCAGATCTACCTCTTACATTTAAGCCCTCACCATATAGCTCTTCCTTAACCTCTCCTCTCCTCTTTAACTCTCTTGAATTCAAGGCAGATATAACCTCATCCATAGATATCTCCTCCCTACCATACATCATAGTTTCAACAAAATGTTCATAAGTTGAGGGTAAAGAAGTCAAAAACAATATTGCTTGATCTTCATCCTCTAACTTAATCTCTATATTCTCAAGATCTAAAACAATTTTGTTAAACTCATTAAGATGTTCATCAAGAGATTTACCTGGTTGCATTTGAAAAGTGTAAAGTCTCTTCTTGAGATATAACCTGTTTGCCAATGACTTGGTCATGTAGAGAGATTCCAGTTTTGCCCAAACTCCTGCTGCAGTGGTTTCTTTGGCTACTTCTCGCAATACTTTGTCCCCCAGGCTCAAGATGATTGAACTATGGGCTTTCTCCATCACCTCTGTCCAATCTCCATCTTCCCAACCTGCCGGACGACCTGCATCCCCTTTCAGCGCCTCTGCAACACCTTGGTACACCATGAATGCCCTCATCTTAACTCTCCATAACCCAAAATCATTTTTCCCATCGAATTTGTCAACTGTGAACTTCGTAGTCGCCATGATCGATCTCTGTTGTGGATTCGCCCTTCAATTCAAGATGAATTGGCCTCCGATTGTATAACCTCGCTCTGATACCAATTGTTGAGAAATCAAACAATCGGAAATAGAATTGAACCAAGAAGAATCAAATCAAACACCATAGTTCTTCGATTAAAACGATATGCAAACGATTACAAGTAAAATCAAAGAGAATTCGAAGCTACAGGAAATGAAATGAAGACCCCTTATTTAAGCTAATCATCCTAACGGCTCTTAACAACTATTACCAGACCCTTAACTAAACTATCAAACGATTAAGCAATAAACACCCTTGACAATTAGAAGTTGTCACAAACAGTCCCTCCGGTCTCCGCGTTAATCTTTATCTCCTAACCGCTTGCCAACCCGGGTTCGAACCTCATTTCCAGCAAATGAACTAAACTCAATATAATTTCTACAACATATGATGTAATCTGTACAATTATAAGTAAATCGTGTGCAGGTTGGTTTTTTATTAAAATCTTTAGTAGAACGTGGGTAGTTAAGCAAATTGTCTCCACATTTTCAGCATGTATGCCCGTAAGATAAAGGATATAAATAGGAAGCATTTATCAGCATTTACGTGTGCATTTCATTTAACTCATTTTCAAATTTCATGATGGTTGAGTCCACATACGCAAGTGTTGTTCAGACAAGTGTAACCAATGCGGCTATTCAGGAGGGGCCGGCTAATCCCAAATATCAACAGTTATAAGGTAATACATGTGTTTCTCTCATAGTGCTCAGGCAACAGCAACAGTTAAAACTTTAACATTTCATGATCACTTGATCAGGCAACAGCAACAGGTGAGGGTGGGCAGATTCAACTCACCCCAGATATCAGCAGTGATGAGGTAATGCATCTTTTCATATCAAAATGTTCATACACAAAGCAATTTATCAGGTATTTAAAAACTCAAATTTCAATATTAATTTCATGATCAGGAAACAAGAACAGTTGAGGCTGGGCAGGTTGAATTCACTCCAAATATCAAAAGTGATCAGGTAATACATAAATTCATATGATCATGTATATACAAAAATGGATATATCAGGCATTTAATAGTCAAATGGATTTGATACAGTTAAAATTTATAGATTTACATGTAAATGATGATCAGGGAACACTAACAGGTCAGGATGGGCATGTTGAATTAACCCCTAATATAAACAGTGATCAGGTAAACCATAATTTGATATCAAACTGTTCATATAAAAATAAATTCAGAAGGTAATACATAATTTGATATCAAACTGTCCATCATAGTTAACTATTTGTTGGAAACTGTAATTTGTAGTTGACCATGGATGCAACAAAAAAGGTATGTGATGACAAAGGTGTTGTTGAGGTTAGTAATAAAAGGGATTTTTATACACATGATTGTTTGATAAATAACTGGTTCTAAGACATGATTCTGATATTGCAACCTAATAAAAGTGTATTTACACAAGATGATAAGGATTTTGATCACCTCCCAAATGAGGTATTAACTTTATTAATATAATTTAACATGTTTTGTTGTTATCAATGTTATTTTTAATTAGTTATACTTCATGTTTTAGGATGGTCAATGGTATGATGTGCCTGTTCACTCTGATATGCATGATGAATGTCACACAGAAACCACTTATAGGGTATGTTTTAGCTACTTATTGTTTTTTGAATCTGTTAAAATTTATAAAATTAATATTCATCTTTTTCCTACTTTCCTGTTTTTAGATAAAGGTAAATCAGAGAGACCATAAATACTACATGCAGCTACCAAATGGTACTTGGGTCCACATACAACTAGAGTCTGAAAAATCAGAACAAGATAATAATGGTAGCAGTGAGGAGGTAGACTATTTATTTATAAAATCTTGGTATTGTTTTGTCATTGAAATATAGGTCTTTGTCCGTATTGTAATTTACATTTTTTTAAATGTAGGTTAAGGATAACAGTTTTGAGATTGTTGAGCACTCTCACCACTTTAGCTCGTACAAGTATCGAATGGATAGGGAGTTAAGTGATGGAAAAGAAGCCGACCCATTTTCAAATGAAGAGAAGGTATGAATTGTAATTTACATAATATTTAATAGATTTGTATTACATACGGTAGCATATATAAATTTTATATACAAATGTCCATTTATGTAATACCAACTATCATTTATGTAGGGATTCGAAAGTGGTTTGGCTATAGGTGAAGATGTCAAAGATAATACCCCAAAAAAGGTAGTATTTTCAAGGTTGATGAAACAGGTGATCTGGGATTATCAGCGCAAGGTTCTGCTGCAGGCGATTGCCCTAAATTGTTGGAGAGAGGCAATGGCGTTGACCTTGGGACTGCAGGTGGGCCCTGTACGAATTCAGACCCCTTCTCGATTAAAAAATTGCTTCATCAAGTGGGCCTGGGGTCTAGATCCGAAAACTCTATTCCATCTGTTGGGCCATCTCAATACTTTGGGCCCAACTCCTCTAAAGGGGGCCTTATCTCCAAGAAAAAGAAACAGTCCAACAAGCCCACCTCCTGTTTTGATGGTCCGGCTTCAAGAACCAGAAGTCAGAGTCACCCAGATGGCTTGATCGATATCTCCAAAGCCAACATCGATTTCCAGAAGGAGGTTATGGCAACCATTAATCTTGGTTCCTGCGTTGGTATTCAATGGGATGGAGACGAGGAATTGGTTTCCAGAGCAGTCTTAGGCAACGAATTGGAAGATTGTTAATGGATATCTTATCTCTGAATGTTCGTGGGGTTAAAAATCCAAAAAAAATTCTCTGGCTAAATGATCTCCGACAAGCAAATCGTTTTTCTTTCTTGTGTTTACAGGAAACAATGGCGCGTGAAGGATCCAAGATTTATGTCAATCGGATTTGGGGAAGAGGTAACATCGGTTACGACTGGGTAAATTCTAAAGGGAACTCCGGTGGTCTGTTTAGCGTTTGGGATCGCAGCCGCTTCCAAATGCTCAAATGCATAAAAGATGACAACTTCTTGATCGTGGTCGGCTGTATTTTGGACTCTCAATCTCTTGTGAACATTGTAAATATTTACTCCCCTCAAGATGCGACTGAAAAACGGGAGATGTGGAAGCGTATTCTAGTTTGGATATCCCAGTTATCCGGTGGATGGATTCTTGTCGGGGACTTCAACGAAGTCAGAACCAGGGACGAACGACGGTTCTCCGCCTTCAACAGAAGGGGCGCCGCTGATTTCAATCAGTTCATCGAAGATGCGGGTCTTTTTGAGTTTAAGATGGGAGGCGACAAATTTACGTATATGGAGAAAAATGGCCGGAGTTTCAGCAAAATAGACCGATTTCTTGTTTGCGGGCTGGTCCGTAATGCTTGGCCAAGTGCTTCGGTAACGGCGCTTCCCCGTTGGCTCTCCGATCATAACCCTATCTTGCTCAAGATGTCTACGGCGGACTTCGGGCCTTGTCCGTTCAAAGTCTACTCGTCTTGGTTCAAGGATCCCAACTTCACGGATGTTGTTCTTAAAAGCATTGAAGACTTCACTCCGCTTGAGGAAGAACGACCTGATTGTAGGATCCTTCGTAAACTTAAAATCATCAAGCAAAGTCTTAAAGAGTGGCGAGTCACTGTTATCAAAGCAAGGGACATGGAGAAGGTGGAGGCACAAAGAATCTGCAAACATCATGAGGATTTGGCGGCTATGTTTCCTCTCACTCCTGCTGAGTCGTCTACTTGGGAACTTGCTAAGCTCAAACTCGAAAAAATTGAAGAAGATAGAGTGGAGGATTTAAAGCAAAAAGGAAGGATCAAATGGGCCCTTGATGGTGATGCTAACACTAGCTTCTTCCATGGCATTATGCAAGCCAATCTCTCCGCTAGTAGAATAAATGGTCTCCTTTTAAATAATGGGTGGTTATCTGATCCTTATTCTATTAAAAAGGAGGTCTACTTTTTCTTCAAAAACAAATTTAGGAGAAAAAGAATTCGCAGGCCTACAATTATATGCTCAGGGATTAAATGTCTTACTGAAGAGATGAGCGTCAACATGTCTGGGGTTTTTTCTAAAGTTGAAATAAAAAGAGCGGTTTGGGATTGCGGGAGTGACAAAGCCCCGGGCCCGGATGGTTTCACTTTCGCGTTTGTAAAAAAATTTTGGTCTATTCTTGAGGAAGATTTCTATGATCTTTTTTGCAGATTCTATGAGGACGGAACTATTAGCCGGGGTTGTGGTGCGGCTTTTATTCATCTCATAGCAAAGGTTCAAGACCCCCGTTCTCTTTCGGATTACCGGCCGATTAGTTTGGTCGGCATCATCCCTAAAATTGTCTCAAAGGTCCTCGCCAACCGCATTAAGCCCCCCTTTCGTCTCTTATTTCGGAGCCTCAAATGGCCTTCTTATCGGGTAGGAGTATTCTAGACGGCGTGCTTATTGCCAATGAGTTGGTGTCTTGGGCGAAAAAACAACACATACCCACTCTTCTTTTCAAAATAGACTTTGAGAAAGCTTTTGATTCGGTAGAGTGGGATTTTTTAGACTCAATTCTTGAACAAATGAAGTTTACACCCAAGTGGAGACTTTGGGTAAAGGGTTGTTTACAAGCCGCTCGGACGTCGGTTCTTGTCAACGGTTCACCGACATGGGAATTTCAATGTGAAAGGGGGGGTGCGACAAGGGGACCCTCTCTCCCCCTTTCTTTTCTTAATTGTTATGGAAGCATATCATTGGATGATCTCTAAGGCGGTGAACATGGGGATTTTCCACGGTTTGAACACTCCTAATGGGGGTCCTTGTATCTCTCATCTCCTCTTTGCCGATGATGCAATCATGATTGGTCAATGGTCTCACTCCAATCTGGCCAACCTTGTCCGCATCCTTAGAGTTTTCGGGTTAGCTTCGGGTCTCAACATCAACATACACAAATGCGCCCTCTATGGTATTAATATTCTGGATCAAGAGGTCCTCTCCAAATCTGGGCTCTTCAAGTGCTCTAATGGCTCTTTACCTTTCAAGTATTTGGGCCTTCTTGTGGGGGCTAACATGAACCGGATCAAGAGTTGGGATGAGGTTGTCAAAGTGGTTAGCAAAAGACTTTCGAGTTGGAAGGCCAAACATCTTTCCATTGGCGGTAGACTCGTTCTTGCCAAAGCGGTGCTTGAAAGTTTACCATCATATTTCTTCTCCATTTATAAGGCTCCGGCTAAAGTCATCCAAAAGCTTGAAGGCATTCGGTATAGATTCCTTTGGGGTGGTGATGAGGAAAAAAATTGTATCCATTGGGTGGGGCGGTGCGATGTTGCCAAACCTATTGAAGAAGGGGGGTTAGGCCTTATTCCCTTTTGTGTTAGCAACAAGAGTCTCCTATCTAAATGGTATTGGAGATTTTGCAATGAGCCCGATAGACTTTGGAGGAAAACTATATTCAGTATCCACTTCAAACCTCATGGGATTAATGTTTCCCCCCTGTTCGAAAAGAGTTGGGAAGCACCTGGTGTAATATCCTTAAGAATGTGGATATTCTTAAAAGTGAAGGAGTGGACCTCACTTCTTTAATTGTGAATAATACTTCTGGAGCCATTTGGAGGGGCGGCAATTCCGGCACTTTCTCCGTTAAAGGCATTCGAACGCTCATGCATTGGTTCAATAGGGGATCCGGTTTAATTATGCCGTGGAATAAGTTGGTTCCCAACAAGATCAACATATTCTTTTGGCGGGCATTGAAGGATCGTGTGGCTACGAGAGACGCGTTACTTAAAAGGAAGGTCAATATCCCGGATTTGGCTTGCCCGACTTGTAAAGAGACCGATGAAAGCGTGTATCACCTCTTGATGGGTTGTCGATTTGCATCGGATGTTTGGTTGGGTATCGCTTCTTGGTGCAAGATTCCCCCGGTCTTTGCCTTCGATCTCGGTGACCTTCTCAAGCTTGTTGAGGACTCTAGATTCGACCGCAAAGGAAAGATGGTTTTGTACGCCATCATTCTCACCTCTTGTTGGTGCCTATGGAGGTGTAGGAACGACGCCGCTTTTGAGGGAAAGAAGTCCGCCATTCAAGTTACGATTAAAGAGATCAAGTGTACGAGCTTCCTTTGGGTCAAAAATAGGGGGAAATGGGGTAGTTTGAGTTGGGATATGTAGAATAATTTCATCATGTAAGATTCTCCTTTTTTGTTTGTTGTTTG
>JBCNJP010000132.1:117341-183750 GCA_039602395.1 Deinandra increscens subsp. villosa
AGAAAAGAAAATAATAAAGATATAAAAAAATATTATTTAATTGAAATGGTGATAGAAAATGCACTTGAAATGAAATCACAAAAGCATATCTTAATGAGTTGTTAAGATAAATTACCACTACCGCTACCACAACGACTACGACTAACACATTGTACAATCCTTTGAATTAAATGAGTGATAAATAGTCTAATAAATAAAAATTAATATGTAGTCAAAATTATTTGTATTTTGCTTTTCTTTTATAAGTTTTAAAATATGACATTTAATAATTTTCCATATATGCCTTTGCGAAAGTTTTTTTTTGTCGACGTTTTGATGTAAATTTTATTGAAACCCGATGTGTGATTAACATTGTACAAGTAATATAAGCACAAACGTACAATCCGTCAAATTGAATTTAAATTTTTTTAAAACGACCGATACACGTACAACATCCACGTCGTATCGCTCAGGCAAACCCTCTAGTATATACATAAATGATCACTTCTGTTTATTTTTTTCTATGTATAAAAGACAACATAAAATTATCTACATTATTAGAAAGGTCAATAACGGAACAAACAGGTGTGGCTGCCTGCTTCATTGTTGACTTTTTAAACTTTATGAGGTTATATATTAGTATATGGTATGGCAAAATCTTTTTTGATCGTTGATTTGCTCTACTGGTTTGAGCTCCGCTTTCTTTCTAAACCCCCCGGGTTCGGTACTTATTCCCCACAGTTTTTTTTTACAATTTTCTAGCTTTATTTATATGCAGCACTTAGGTCTACATTCAGGTCAAGAACCTACATGAAAAGGTAGGTTAGCAACTACCATGAAAATTACAAATGTCAATCCCAACAGTTAATGTAAAAACAGGCCAATTCCGGTTTTGTTTTAGTTGCACTGGATCAAAGTTGCAATGGATCAAACAAGTAAACGTTAAAAACATAGTTCAAAAGAAAACAGTTTGAGTTCGATATTAGTCAAGCCCATAACCAAGTGTCGACAGTTTCCTAAATTGTTTAATACCAAAACAAAAACTTTACTCTGATAATGGTTTTATTGTATACTAATTATTTATAGATCAATAAGAATTTGAAAAGGAGAAAACAGTCAGCAGGTGAACCCAATCTAGCCCGTTTTGCCACCTATGACTGAAACACTAAGGCGATGTTTGCTCGTTCCATACTTATCAGACTCGGTCAGTGATTGTTTTTTCCCTGACTCGGTCAGGGCTTGATTAGGTGTCAGTCAGAGCCTCTTACTCGGTCCTGAGCTTCGGTCAGAGGTTATCAAACAAGCGGACCACTTACCCGGTCAGTGGTCAGCTCTTACCGGACCCAATAAGAGGTTATCAAACAGCCCCTAAGCCGCGATGAGAAGAATTTGGAAAAGAGGTAGGGCCCTACAGCGAAGTTAGAGAGGGCAGCAAATAAAATATCAGAGAAGAAACAAGTTATAAAGGAATGGATGACGTTTTTTAGTAATGATTATTTATCGTTACAAAGTAAAGTAAGCATATGTTTTACAAAGCCTCCAGCCAAGACAATCAGCTACCTTAAAAAAAAAAAGAAAATTGACGGCTGTGGGATTTGAACCCACGCCCTTTCGGACCAGAGCCTAAATCTGGCGCCTTAGACCACTCGGCCAAACCGTCTTTGTTGTCTTGTTTATGTCCCCTTTCTTGATTTAATATAGAAAATAGAATATATATATACTAATAAACTAACCCCGCACGTTGTTGTGGGTTGTGTATTGGTTTTGTACGTTTCTTTAAGCTCTCCATCTGAACGTATGGGTCGTGTTTTTGTTTTGTACGTTGGGTTGTTTGTTTGTTTTGTACGTCGGTTTTCATTTTAAAAAGTCTCCATTTAGAATCACATGAAGGTAAGAGACACGATGATATCTGCCGATGTTGTTTTTCATTTTACTTGCATGTTACTAACTGCTTACATGTTCTAAGTTTCATATTACGGCGAGGAGTTTTCTAAGTAATTGAATATTTCAGTGGTAATAATAGATGACTTCATATTTGTGTATCGTAAATAGATGACTTGATATTACCCAACTCTTATATACCAATCTAACTTGAAGATACACAGGCAACAATAACCATTTGATACATATTATTAAGTCACACTTGTGACAATAACCATTTTATACATGTTTTGTAATTTAAATATTATTTTCTACTACTAATATCTTACAAATCCACGTTAAATGTCTAAAGAGGAAATAGAATCAATATGAGAAAAGAAAGGTACTAAAACAATCTAAACTACAACTTTCTTAAGAAAGTAAACAAAAATTACAACCCGTCCCATTTCCTTTCATGTTCAAGCAGATTAAAGTCCTTTATATATTTTTTTTCCTTCACCATGTAAAGCAACCATATACATCGACCATTGTTACCTGAAAAACACAACCGAAAACAAAAACGAAAGAAGAGAAAAACACAACCAAAAACAAAAAGCGAATGGTTTTCGATCGGCTTTTCGATCGACTTCTGGATCGGCTTTTCGATCGGATCCTGTGGTTTTTCGATCGACTTCTCGATCGGCTTTTCGATCGACTTCTCGATCGTCTTTTCGATCAGACACCTGCTTTTCGATCGGATACCCTTTTCGATCGAAAACCTTATTTCTGACAGAAAACCACATTTACGATCGGAAACCACATTTACGATCAGAAACCACCTTTACGATCGAAAAGCTCATTTTCGATAGAAAACCCCAGCTTTCAACCGGAAACTCAGTTTTCGATCGGATGCTTATTTTCCGTACCGAATTCCTCACTTGATCGAACCGGACTCCTTTTCATGGCCGAACCGAAAACCTCACCCGGATCGAAAGCCTCAAACGGATCCAAAACCTAGTTTTCGACCGAACACTCTGTTTTCGACCAAGTTTTCGATTAGTTTTTGACCAAGTTCAATCTCTGCGCTCCTCCTTCTTCAAGCTACCGTCAAATCGCCGCCGTCGCAATCCGCCCTGCGCCACCGTCCTTCCCCATCAATAACCATAACCGGTTGCAGCAAAGGAGCTAACAATCGAGGTCCGGGAGCGACATAGCTACTGTCATTATCACCGGTACGATTGTGTCTAGTTTTGTTCCTCTCAACGGTTCCGATTCACGATTATAGGTACCCCTTTTTTTTGCCTAATCACTCTCCGATATGTAACTCTACTTCTACGGAAGTTTTTTTTAAATATTTTCTTCTCCGGTTTGTTCTGAGCAGCCCCACCGCACCTGTGGTCAACCATCGTAACCGGCATCAAAACATTGCACGATTTGGTGCATTGTGAAAGCACCTGTTCGCTACCGGATCAATAAAAGACCAGCACCTTAAGCACCGAGTACTGTCGTCGTTGCGATCTCGATATTCAATTGGTTCTTGTCCGACTATTCAGGTAACGTTCGACTTGTTCCGTTACTGTTGAAATCACATCGCAGATCAATCATGGAATTGACCCGTTTTCGTTTTGAATACTAGTCTAGCCTCGTAGCTTTTGGCGGTCTGTTTAACCGATCAAGTCCTCTTGTTCGGGAACTACTATTTGTTCGTGTTTGAGGTATGGAACTCGGTTCTTTGTGACTCCATCTACATATATTTTGTGACCCCTAAGTGTTCCAGCGACTAATATAAAATAGTGAACTCAAATACACTTACACTCACTGTCACAGTGAAACTTCCAAAATCCTTAGCATCTTTGGCACAAATTGTAATATGGAAACATGTGGATTTATGGCATGGAAATGAGTTCTTTTACATTGGTGCATACAAAATTTTTCCCACCCTAATATCCCACGTAGCAAGCATGGTCCATCACTTGATTCAACTATTTTCAATTGTAAGTCCCAAATGGGTAGCCACTAAATGAGAGCTGGTATCCACATGCATCCAAATTACTAAGTTAGGTACTTGCAATATAATATTGGTTTGTAAGTCCACACACTAAGTTTTAAAGGGTAGAATGCCATGACAAATTTTAAAGTAGTTAATATGTGGCTAGGCCAGGGCTCCTAATGCAATCCGACCACAAACTTAATGGAAATTATATATATATATATATATCTAATGCAACAATAATAAAATTATAGGTTCACGCATGCATTAAAAGCGACCCATCTGTTGCCCGTCTTTCGCTATTTGTCTAAGGTACGGATTCCGACCCTTTGTACTTATAGTATCATTTATCTCTATTCCGGGTTACGACCCATTTGGCCTTCGGCATTTGACACGTTTTGGTCCGCTTGATTAGTTTAATATGAGTTTTGTTCCGTAAAAGTTAATATGTTATATGCTCAGATTTAAGTAGCCTAATCGTTGTAGCATGCGGTACACTTATTAAACTTGTACTCATTATTGCATGTTCCCATAGGCTAGTTACTTTTAGGATTTTGCCTTATATGTTTGTTACTCTGTACCCGAGCATTTCTGATCCGTCATATGGGCGTATATGATGAGGCATTTTCGTGAGGTGCTTTATAATACTCACGGCGTCTCTATTAGGTGCTTGTGTAGTACTTAGGCCACTAGAGGCGTATGGATCGATCCTAGTTCAGTTATACGTTATATGTTATAAGTTATATGTTATATGGGGGATGGGGTAACGTGTGTACGCCGCACACGCCATCTCTACTCGTACATTAGCCTAGCTAGCTATGTACACCTCTGTTCTGGCTCTATGGGTACTCCCTTATATGTTACACGACTATTTTCTTGATTAAGTGTCGTGTAGATTTGATATGTATTCTGTTATATGTTCCGTTAAATTCAGTTATATGTTATGTTTAGTTCTGTTCGGTCACATGTCTTGTTTTGAAATAGTTTCCGCGTGTGGTCCTTATTCGTTTACTATGGTTTCTCCGTTACTGAGCAACTTTTGGCTCAGCCGTATTTTCTTTTGTGTGTTTGTTATGTTCTTATTCCAGGTAATCAGGAAAATTCGGGGACTCGGGGATGAGAGAAAGTGGAATCGAGACTTTATTTTATTTTATTTCAGCATTTTAAATAAGACATTAATTAAGATTTCCTTTGAATGATTGTTGGGTTTGGATTGTCTAGAATTTCGTAAGACTTTGGACCTTATTTTATTTTTGAAGGACGTTTTGATTTGATATCTGTAATGTTGATATCTCGACCTTTACGGGTTGGGGTGTTACAATTATGATATCAGAGCAAAGGCTCTTTCTTGTAGAAAACTTAAACCCTAATAATTTAACCTGTGAGGTAATGGGTAGACGTTGGGTTAGGATTTCACCATTCACCTATCTGTGTCCTTTAGTTTTGCTCTCCTTTATATTTGTCTGCTCATAAGTACACCTTCGTTTCAATGCCTCCTAAGAGAAGTACTCGTAAGAACAATGCGAATGACCCTCCTTTAGAGACTCTAATTGCTAATGCCGTCAATGCTGCGATTACCGCAATGATTCCAAATTTGATTCAGCAGTTGCAACAAAATCCTGGTGGTAACGGTGGTAACGGTGGAAACGGTGGGAACGGTGGAAACGGTGGAGACGATGGAAACGGTGATAATGGTGGAGACGATGGAAACGGTGGTGACGATGGAGACGGTGGAGATGGTGGGAATGGTGGAGACGGCAATCCACCACCTCCCGTTGGTATTCATGTTTGGCTGGAGCGCTTTCAAAAGCAAAGGCCTAACTCGTTTAGTACTGCTATGACCCCTGTCGAGGCCCAGAACTGGATTGCTCACATCGAAAAACTATTTGAAGTACTTGGGGTGGATGATGTATTCAAAGTCAGATTGGCGGCATACAAGCTAGAGGATGATGCCCTTCGTTGGTGGGAAACTTTGAAAGCAGCTAGAGGCGGGAGCGCTTACGCGGCTACACTTCCATGGAATGACTTTAGGGCACTATTTTATGAACAGTACTTCACAGCTGCTGACCGCTCTGAATATCGTCGAGAATATGCTCATATAAGACAGAGGAATGACGAGTCCATAAATGATTTCAAGACACGGTTCGTTAGGTTGGTGAGCTTCCTTGGTACAGCTGCAGGCACGCGTGAGGAACTGATTGAGAACTTTAAGTGGGCAGTATGTGAGCGAGACAGGAAGTTTATCTTGAATCTTCAGTTCAGGGATATTAATGAAGTAGTGGATGCGGTTAAGAACTTGGCGAATGATAAGAAGGAAAGGAATAAGTTCTCTGATGATAGTCGTAAACGTCCCAGGGATGGTAATTATGACCAGTCTTCTTCTCAGACAAACAAAAATCAGTCTTCACCACCTCGAGATCGTCGAAACAAATCTGATCGAAACAACACCTATCATACTCGTAGCTGGAAGAATCGCGATCAGAACCGAAATCAGAATCCAAAGGCAACTAATAATCAGATACAAGCGGCCCCTACTCATGCTCAACCATTAAATCAGCACCCACCGCAAGGTCGTGACACTACTCCTCCATGCACCACTTGCGGGAAACCTCATAAGGGAGTATGTCGTTTTGCCGAAGGATTATGTTTCAAATGCGGACGTTCTGGACACAAGATTAAGGATTGCCCAGAGAATGATAATGGGAAGAAACCTGCTAGGTCTACAGCAGGTGGTCGAGTTTTTGCTCTTACAGCTAATGATGCAGCTAATGCTCCAGGTACGGTTTCTGGCACTCTCTGTGTGGGCGAACGTGATATCTGTGTTTTATTTGATACCGGTGCTACGCATTCTGTTGTGTCTCTGTTATTTGCTAAGTACTTGATGATTGCACCTACTGCTTTAGACGATACTTTGAGGATTACTACTCCCTTAGGTGACTCTGCTATTATATCATATGTTTATAAAGATTGTCCAATCCGAATTATGTCCACTATCTATTATGCGGATTTACTTCCTATGCAAATGCGAGACTTCGATATCATTCTCGGTATGGATTGGCTATCACGACACCGCGTAACGATCGAATGTCAGACTCGTCGTGTTCTTTTTGGGGACCCTCTATGTCCTGAACTTACCTACCAGGGGACCTAGCCTCGAAAATCTCTGAAAATCATCTCTGCACTCAAGGCTCAGAAATTTCTATCGCATGGTTGTGCGGGATTCCTAGCTTCGGTGAAGGCTATAACATCTGATGTGCCAAGTATATCTGACTATCCGATTGTTTCTGAATTCCCAGACGTCTTTACCGAGGAGTTACCTGGACTCCCCCCAGATCGTGAAGTGGAGTTTACCATTGACCTTATTCCAGGTGCTGAACCAATTTCTAAGGCACCGTATCGTATGGCACCTATGGAACTGAAGGAGCTTAAGGAGCAGTTACAGGAGTTACTGGAGCTCGGATTTATTAGACCAAGTGTCTCGCCATGGGGCGCGCCGGTCTTGTTCGTGAAGAAGAAAGATGGCTCTATGAGACTCTACATCGATTATCGTGAGTTAAATAAGATCACCATCCGAAATCGTTATCCGCTACCTCGTATCGACGACTTATTCGATCAGCTTCAGGGCGCAAAGTGTTTTTCCAAGATTGATCTGAGGTCTGGATATCACCAGCTGAAGATCAAAGACTCTGATGTTTCGAAATCAGCATTTCGCACTCGGTATGGTCACTATGAGTTCTTGGTTATGCCGTTTGGGCTAACCAATGCCCCAGCAGTTTTTATGGACTTGATGAACCGGATTTTTCATGATTTTCTGGATAAGTTTGTTATAGTTTTTATTGATGACATCTTGGTATATTCTCGGAGTAAGGAAGAACATGAAGACCATCTTCGTATTGTGCTCGAGACTCTACGTCAGAAGAAGCTTTATGCTAAATTCTCGAAATGCGATTTCTGGCTAAGCCAAGTAGCTTTTCTTGGTCATGTCGTTTCTGCAGACGGTATTACTATGGATCCAGCTAAGGTTGAGGCGATCACTAAATGGCCTAGACCTACTTCTGCCTCTGAGGTTCGAAGCTTTCTTGGCCTTGCCGGTTACTATCGTAGATTTGTAGAGGGATTTTCTATCATTGCCCTACCCCTCACGCAATTATTGAGGAAGGGGGTTAAATTCTCTTGGAATGAGGACAGAGAGAAGAGTTTTGAAGAATTGAAGAAGAGACTGGTTTCTGCCCCTATTCTGACACTTCCATCGGGCACAGGTGGATACCAGATTTATAGTGATGCTTCTAAAAAAGAGCTTGGATGTGTATTTATGCAGCATGGAAAGGTTATTGCTTACGCCTCTCGACAGCTAAAACCATACGAGGTTAATTATCCGACTCATGACCTCGAACTCGCTGCCGTTATTTTTGCGTTGAGGATCTGGCGCCACTACTTATATGGAGAGACTTGTGACATCTTCACTGATCACAAGAGTTTGAAATATATCTTCACACAAAAGGAATTGAACATGAGACAAAGAAGGTGGTTAGAGTTATTGAAAGATTACGACGCCAATATTCAGTATCATCCAGGGAAGGCTAACGTAGTAGCTGATGCTCTTAGCCGAAAGAACTCGGGATCGATAACGTCGCTTTGTTTACAGCCTCATATAGTTTACGATCTAAATCAATTGGGTATTAGTCTTCATATTGGCGAGACTGGCGGGTATCTTGCTAAATTTCAGATAGAGCCTGACTTGATCTCTCGGATTAAAGATGCGCAATAATATGACGGTGAGCTTTGGGCTATCTTGCAAAATCTTGAGGTTGGTAAACAATCGGAATTCAGGGTTGATGAACATGGAGTAGTTTGGTGTGGAAAACGATTGTGTGTGCCAAATGATTCCACTCTTCGAGAATCGTTATTAGCTGAGGCGCACAGTTCGCCATTTTCTATACACCCAGGATCTACAAAGATGTATCGGGACCTTCTTCAGCACTTTTGGTGGAGTGGAATGAAGGAGGATGTGGCTAGGTATGTTAGTAGATGTCTTACTTGTCAGCAGGTTAAGATCGAGCATCAGAGAGTTAGTGGCTTGCTTCAGCCGCTACCTATTCCGGTATGGAAATGGGATGAAATATCGATGGATTTTGTAACAGGGTTACCGAAGACTTTCAAAAGAAATGATGCTATATGGGTTGTGGTCGATAGGTTAACGAAGTCTGCTCACTTCCTTCCAATTCAAGAGGGATTTTCAGTTAGTAAATTGTCTGAGGTATTTACTGAGGAGATCATAAGGCTTCATGGTACCCCGTCTTCTATTGTGTCTGATCGAGACCCACGTTTTACTTCACGTTTTTGGAAAGGCTTTCAAGCAGCGTGGGGCACTAAGCTGAAGTTTAGTACTGCATTTCATCCTCAGACTGACGGTCAATTAGAGCGCACTATTCAAACACTCGAGGACATGCTACGAGCTTGTGCCTTAGAGTGGACAGGGAACTGGGACGAGTATCTCTGCTTGGTTGAATTTGCTTACAACAATAGTTGGCAAGCTAGTATTGACATGGCACCATTCGAGTTACTATATGGACGTAAGTGTAGAGCACCCATATATTGGGAAGAGGTTGGTGAGAGGATGATTGAAGGACCCGAGTTAGTTCAGATTACAAATGAAAAAGTCAGTGTTGCCCGGGAAAAACTAAAAGAAGCACAAAGTAGACAAAAGAGTTACGCAGATCGACATCGTCGTGAATTAGAGTTTAATGAAGGTGACCGTGTATTTCTGAAAGTATCTCCTTGCCGACGCGTTCGTCGTTTTGGTATTAAGGGAAAACTCAGCCCTAGGTTCATTGGACCATTTGAAATTCTGGATAGGGTTGGAGAATCTTCATATCGTTTAGCCTTACCGCCTCAACTTTCTCAGGTGCATAACTTGTTTCACGTATCTCTTTTAAGAGGATATAATTATCATCCGCTTCATGTCGTGAACTATCCGCTCCATCTTATTCGCAAAGACTTATCTCTCGAAGAAGAACCTGAAGCTATTTTGGATCGACAAGAACGTGTTATGCGTCGTAAGACTATTCCTTTCGTTAAGGTTCTATGGAAGAATCATTCTACACGCGAAGCTACTTGGGAATTGGAAGATTCGATTCGTTCTCAATACCCAGATTTGTTCACATCTTAGTATCTCATATTACTACATTCGGTACGTTCTACTTTTGACTCTGACTTTTAGTAGGTGTTTTTACGTTATGTTCTAAAAGGATGTGTTTGACTTAGAGTGCTACAAGCCATGTTTTGAACTCGTCACGTCATAGGTTCCCTCAGTTATCCGTACCTAGCAAATTTCGCGGTCGAAATTTCTTTTAAGGAGGGTAGATTGTAATACCCTCTATTTTAATAATAGAATTATAATACCCTAAATATAATAATAATAATAATAATAATAATAATAATAATAATAATAATAATAATAATCTAATAGTTGTTCGTTTAAAAAAAAAAAAAAAGAGAATAAGTAAATAAATTTGGTAAACCTGATCGCATACATACAAATTGGATTTGACTTCCAATGTCAAATTTTAGCCTCCCGTTTTCTTCGCCGTAGCGATTGACACTAAACTCAAATCGAAGTCTATCCCATCTAACGAATTAAACAGAGAAATCGGAAGTGATTCGGTGAAATTTGTTGCCATATAAACCCGTTCAGCCTCTCATTCGATGCCACAAATCTCTACGCTCCTCCTTCTTCAAGCTACCGTCAAATCGCCGCCGTCGCAATCCGCCCTGCGCCACCGTCCTTCCCCATCAATAACCATAACCGGTTGCAGCAAAGGAGCTAACAATCGAGGTCCGGGAGCGACATAGCTACTGTCATTATCACCGGTACGATTGTGTCTAGTTTTGTTCCTCTCAACGGTTCCGATTCACGATTATAGGTACCCCTTTTTTTTGCCTAATCACTCTCCGATATGTAACTCTACTTCTACGGAAGTTTTTTTTTAAATATTTTCTTCTCCGGTTTGTTCTGAGCAGCCCCACCGCACCTGTGGTCAACCATCGTAACCGGCATCAAAACATTGCACGATTTGGTGCATTGTGAAAGCACCTGTTCGCTACCGGATCAATAAAAGACCAGCACCTTAAGCACCGAGTACTGTCGTCGTTGCGATCTCGATATTCAATTGGTTCTTGTCCGACTATTCAGGTAACGTTCGACTTGTTCCGTTACTGTTGAAATCACATCGCAGATCAATCATGGAATTGACCCGTTTTCGTTTTGAATACTAGTCTAGCCTCGTAGCTTTTGGCGGTCTGTTTAACCGATCAAGTCCTCTTGTTCGGGAACTACTATTTGTTCGTGTTTGAGGTATGGAACTCGGTTCTTTGTGACTCCATCTACATATATTTTGTGACCCCTAAGTGTTCCAGCGACTAATATAAAATAGTGAACTCAAATACACTTACACTCACTGTCACAGTGAAACTTCCAAAATCCTTAGCATCTTTGGCACAAATTGTAATATGGAAACATGTGGATTTATGGCATGGAAATGAGTTCTTTTACATTGGTGCATACAAAATTTTTCCCACCCTAATATCCCACGTAGCAAGCATGGTCCATCACTTGATTCAACTATTTTCAATTGTAAGTCCCAAATGGGTAGCCACTAAATGAGAGCTGGTATCCACATGCATCCAAATTACTAAGTTAGGTACTTGCAATATAATATTGGTTTGTAAGTCCACACACTAAGTTTTAAAGGGTAGAATGCCATGACAAATTTTAAAGTAGTTAATATGTGGCTAGGCCAGGGCTCCTAATGCAATCCGACCACAAACTTAATGGAAATTATATATATATATATATCTAATGCAACAATAATAAAATTATAGGTTCACGCATGCATTAAAAGCGACCCATCTGTTGCCCGTCTTTCGCTATTTGTCTAAGGTACGGATTCCGACCCTTTGTACTTATAGTATCATTTATCTCTATTCCGGGTTACGACCCATTTGGCCTTCGGCATTTGACACGTTTTGGTCCGCTTGATTAGTTTAATATGAGTTTTGTTCCGTAAAAGTTAATATGTTATATGCTCAGATTTAAGTAGCCTAATCGTTGTAGCATGCGGTACACTTATTAAACTTGTACTCATTATTGCATGTTCCCATAGGCTAGTTACTTTTAGGATTTTGCCTTATATGTTTGTTACTCTGTACCCGAGCATTTCTGATCCGTCATATGGGCGTATATGATGAGGCATTTTCGTGAGGTGCTTTATAATACTCACGGCGTCTCTATTAGGTGCTTGTGTAGTACTTAGGCCACTAGAGGCGTATGGATCGATCCTAGTTCAGTTATACGTTATATGTTATAAGTTATATGTTATATGGGGGATGGGGTAACGTGTGTACGCCGCACACGCCATCTCTACTCGTACATTAGCCTAGCTAGCTATGTACACCTCTGTTCTGGCTCTATGGGTACTCCCTTATATGTTACACGACTATTTTCTTGATTAAGTGTCGTGTAGATTTGATATGTATTCTGTTATATGTTCCGTTAAATTCAGTTATATGTTATGTTTAGTTCTGTTCGGTCACATGTCTTGTTTTGAAATAGTTTCCGCGTGTGGTCCTTATTCGTTTACTATGGTTTCTCCGTTACTGAGCAACTTTTGGCTCAGCCGTATTTTCTTTTGTGTGTTTGTTATGTTCTTATTCCAGGTAATCAGGAAAATTCGGGGACTCGGGGATGAGAGAAAGTGGAATCGAGACTTTATTTTATTTTATTTAAGCATTTTAAATAAGACATTAATTAAGATTTCCTTTGAATGATTGTTGGGTTTGGATTGTCTAGAATTTCGTAAGACTTTGGACCTTATTTTATTTTTGAAGGACGTTTTTGATTTGATATCTGTAATGTTGATATCTCGACCTTTACGGGTTGGGGTGTTACACCTGGATTGTCTGAACAGCTCCTTTGAACACCTGATCGGCCTGTCGGAGATAGCCCTGGCTTATGAACTGAAATCCCATGGTTCTAGCCGTTTCTTGTTTAAGTCCCTTTCGAAGGACATGCAACTCGTCCCTAATGCTACCCAACACGGTGAATGGAAGTGTAAATTCTTTTTTGTCAAGCGTTCCAGCATTCCAGTTGTAACATCCCGAGTTTCAAAATAAATTGGGTGTTTAATTCTAATTATGATTTACTCGGGTTTTAGAGTAATAAGCGGGTTTAGAAGGTTAATCGGGTTATTCAATGGGGATTCCTAGTTAAAAAGTTAACTCTATTAATAGATGTTAAAACTAAAGGAAAGTTAGGGAATTGATTGTGTAAATGAGGGTTTTGGCTAAATTTTATAAAACATGATAGTAGAGGGACCATAGCTGAAAATTTAAGAGGAGAAAACAAGTCTGGGATTTACCCCAGACTCAGATATCGCAACGGAGAGAGAGAGGAGGGAGAGGAAGGCCAAGCTCTAAAGGGGAAGCCATAAATTGAAGCTGTTGGTAGTGGTTTTTAGGAAGGGGAATCCAAAATCCTGCATAGGGAGGTCCCTAACTCGTGATTTTGGGGTCTCCATTGAGTATTCTTAGTGAAGTAAGTGTTCTTGATGATAGGCTAAATATAGGGGCTTCACCTAGAGGTGAAATTTGTGCTTAATTCTGTGTTGTTATGTGTTATTGTGTCTAGATTAAGCATGATTGTATCTTGCATGACTGATTTTGTATATGATTAGTGGAAATTGTGATGGGGTCAAACCCCATCACATATATGTCGAACCCGATAAGGGGTTGGAGGAGGAATTGGTTGGTTAATTTGATTAAAAGGGAGTCATTGTGAAGTAAAAGTTGTTAATTGTGTATGAAATCTGAATGTGTTGTGTTTGAAAATCAAGAATGGGATGTATGGATATCTCACATGCTATTTGTTAGTAGGAATACTTAGTATGCATACTAGGTGCTCGATGAAATGCTTGAATGAGAGTGAACTTGTGTGTATGCTGATTTCATGAGTTTTTTAGGTGTTGGTATGATAATTGTGTGACCCATGAATGTACAATGGTAATCTAAACAATGTAATGACTATAGGTGAAGCAGGAGGAAGTGCAAGCCATCAACGAGAAGGCAAGAACAAAGCTTAAAAGGTAACACATAGTAGCTAGTGGTTGGTGTTAAATAGTTGGTTACAATTTGATATTAAAGCGTAAGTTCGATGATTTATATGTGTTGAGGGCATTGGGTAATCAAATAGAGAAGTTGGTCATGTAATATGACTAACTAGGATTGCGGTATATGACCCGATTTGGGTTGAGCTGAATGTTGTGGCAAGACGAGGAACTATGAGAGCTTTAGACCTCAGATTGTCCCAACATTGAATTGAATGGATTAGCACATCGTGTGTGTGCTAAGTGGGAAATTATAATGAAGGAAATCCTTATGGAAAGCATAAACATAAGTTGGTTTTGTGACTAATGTGCTAGCGGGTCAAACGGGTCGGGTAAGAAGTCACACCTTCGTTAACGGATTAATGAAATTGGATATGAAATTTCTAAGTTTAGGTGAAATCTTCCTAAAGTAGGTAACTAAAGACTCATGGTATTAAAAACTCAGGTTTGATAGCTTGAAGGTGAACCAAGTTGAAAAATGCAGAAAAATGGCTAAGTATGAGAAAACTGGCCTGAAGCCCTGGAAATCAGGCTCCAGGCGTATTGCCTGGAAGTACAGGAGCTCCAAGCAATACGCTTGGAGCTGCTGTCCGGGTTTTTGTTTTATTTTTTTGCTTTTAAATGGTGTGTTCCGCTGATTGCTGTTGTGTGCCACTAATACTAACGTGTTACTAGTGTTGTTGGCAGGTAATCGATAGCGGACGGGTCAGGATCGAATCAAGGAATCATGGAACCGAACATCATATATTTTGGGACTTAAACTTATATATATTGCAGTAGTAAATGTTTGTAAGTAAACAACCACGCAGTTAATGGTGATAAATGCATGATTTTGTAAATGTGGCTTGTATGATGGATGAAAGCCTTAAGTATATGATGAAATTTTCCAACCCAGATTTTATATGACGTATAATTCGGTATAATGGGATTGGGGCCTTACACCAGGTGGTCATCAACTTCCACAAGCTTGGGTTATAGAGGGTAGGCATACCTGCATTAGATGTTAGGGTTTTTTTTATTTGAAACTATATGATCTGACCTTGAATGTTGTTCTTTGCAGCGAAGAGTTTGAGGGAGATCGGTCCTGAAGAGGAGGAAACAGAGAGTAACTTGCAGAAGTTTCTGGGTATCCTCGAGTTTGAACGTGCATTCAAGGCAGTAGAGCATCCAGCCCTTTCTCAACCTACCGTCAGCATGTCGAGTTGTAAGTTACCCTGAATTTTGTTAGTTATTCGCATACCTGATTCACTGACATCCTGGGTTATGTTCTTTTTGCAGTTGCCCCTGCATACGATATCGATGACCTTGAGGCCGCCTTCTCCTCTGGGCTAGCCGATGATCAGGACCTGATGATATTGAGCACCGGCCAAGCCGAGCCTACCCCAGCATCCCGAGCCACTACATCCAGGGCCTCCGGATTGAAAAGAAAGACCCGAGGATCTAGCACTGCTGCTGCTCAACATCCCCTGGCCAAGCTGTCTCCCTAGGATCTTGTTCAGCATGATGAGCTTGTCACTCATTTGGTAACCCTTGGTTGTTTATGTTTTACATGCATTTCATAGTTAGATATGGAGTTAATTTTTAATTTGTGTTTACCTTTTTGTAGGCCAATTCTCGCCTCCTGGAGCTACTCGAGGCCACCGAGAGGCGTGCCGCTGAGGCTGATACTCTGAAATCTAGGTTCGCCCAGGCTAACAAGGAAGCATCCAAGGCTAAAGCCCAGCATGACAAGGTTCAGAAGCTGCTGCTTGAAAACGAGAAGAAGGCAGTTGAGGCCCAGAACCAACATGAGATAGCCCTTAAGGAATATGTGGAGACATCCAAGAAATCGGCAATGATCTCGGTTCTGCAAACTAAGCTGAGGATGGCCAAGGAGGTGAATGATGCGGGTCATGCCAACTGGACTGTGCCACTGTGGCTCAAACAGTTGCGTGCCCTGGGTGGTGTTGTTCCCCAAGGATACGAGGCTGTTGAGACCCAGGGTGCCAAGATGACCCTGCCTGTTGGTGCATCCGGATCTGGGACTGGAGAGGAGTAGCCGATGGCCGAGGATGCTGGGGGTGAGAAGGATGCTGGTAAGGAAGCCGTGAAGGAGGGAGATAAAGGCACTGAGGATGTAGCAGCTATGGATACTGTTCAATAATCCATGGTCTTTTATCTCTTTCCTTGTTTATTGTGAAACTTTTTTAAACAATGTTTTTTGTATGGTTGCCGGAGGTTTGATTCCCGGTGTTAAAATGTTCCACCCACGGGCTAGGTTCCCGTAGTCTTAACTCTGAACCACCCTGACGTGGTTGGACATTTTGTACCAAGCAAGGGGTGGTTCCCTTTATATATATAACCGTCTTTTAAACTATGTACTTGCGTGTTATTTTGTCCTGTCTTGCACAAACAAATATGTGAGTCTAATAAATATGCTAAGGAAATAGCTCATACCTTCTACATCCTGGGATAGACCCTGAATGCAAAACTCCTTCTCGTGCAAGTATCACATCCTTAGCACAATCATGCTTTGAAATGTCAAATAAAAACTTATCTGATATCGAAATCCTAGGATTTGGCATCGCCATGCCATCCTAGGTTGTAATTACTTAGACAAATCCTGCATGCAGTAGGAATAAATTTTAATACCTGAGATCAAACCCAAAAATCCTGGGATTAAACCTAATCATACTGGGGTCAAGCCTAAACGTACTGGGGTCAAGCCCAAACATAATGGGGTCAAGCCCAAACATAATGGGGTCAAGCCCGGTGCCGATCCGGCGAACTGGGGTCATGCCCGATGCCATACTGGCGAATTCTAGGGTCCACCTCGAGCCGAACCGGCGAACTAGGGTATTGCCTCATGTGTCTTGTGTTGGTGTGAAAACACCAAAAACCTTAAGGAACCCCCATATGTCCATAGACCATGGGGTTGTTGCCCATGTTGTTAACACAGGTCGATCCCATAATCCTGGGTCCAATATGTGGGTTAACATGCGCTACAGGCGGGGGTCATGCGCTACAGGCGATTACCCAAACGTAGGAGATGTGATATCCTCTCAAACCTTAGAAGGTATACTAGATACCTTAAACGGAGGAGAGATGGCCAGTCTCTAACTTAAGAGAAATACATCCCTGGCTTCATGCATCCAGGGTCAGTTATCTGTTCTCATCCAAAAATCTTAACCAAAAGATTTGATAGTTTTTATAGAAAATGACAAAAATGAGAAAATAAGAATAAAACAGAAGTATGAATAATGTAAGAGAAATACCTTGATCGATTTTTCAGTTAGGAGACATACCTGAGATGCAGCATCATGGGGTACTATACTTACATAAGATAGGCCTTTAAATGAATCGCGTTCCACAGTCTTGGTAATAATTCACCTTCCATGTTGGCAAGCCAGTATGCCCCCTTACCTGCCTCTGAGTCAATCAAGTATGGACCTTCCCATTTAGGGGCTAACTTACCATCCCCTGGATTCATCGTGTCCTGAAATGCTTTCCTTAGAACCAAGTCCCCTACCTTGAATCTTCGGATCCTTACATGTTTGTTGTAGGTTTTCAAGATTATTTGTTGATAAGCGGCCATTCTCCAAGCAGCTTGTTCTCATAGCTCATCCACGGTATCAAGGTCGTCAGCCATGGATTCGTTATTTGCATCCTGGGTTTGAATGATAACCCTGAATGTCGGGACCACCATTTCTGTTGGAATGACTGCTTCTGTACAAGACTAAGGAAAATGAAGTCTGGCATGTAGCATTCTTGAATGTAGTCCTATCAGCCTACAATGCTAATGGTAGTTCTTCTGCCCATTTTCCCTTCCTCTCCTTGAGCCTTTTCTTGAAATTGTTGATAATGATCTTATTACTAGACTTTGCCTGGCCATTAGCCTGAGGTTGCACAGGTGTAGAAGTTAGCGTTTTTATCCCCCAACTCTCACGGAAATCCAGTATCCCTCTTGCCAATGAATTGAGATCCATTGTCACACACTATTTCCGAGGGTATACCAAATCTTGTTATGATGTTCCACTTGATAAATGAAATGACTTCCTTCTCTCTGACTTGGACGTATGCTTCGGCTTCTATCGATTTTGAGAAATAATCAGTCATTGCCAACATGAAGACTTTACCTCCTGGCGCCCTGGGTAGCTTTCCTACGATGTCCATTCCCCACTTCATAAAAGGCCAGGATGCAGGGATAGGATGCAAGGGTTCAGTAGGTTGATGAGGAATATTTGTGTGTCTCTGGAAAGCATCACATTTGAGGGCAAAGTTCTGGGAATCCATTCTCAAGGATGGCCAAAAGTAGCATGTTCTCACAATTTTAGACATTAGGGACCTGCCCCCTGTATGATTTCCACAGTCACCTTCGTGAATGTCTTTGAGTACTTCCTGAGCATCGTCATCTTCCAAGCATCTTAAATATGTTCCAGCAACATATTTTTTATATAATTTTCCTTTTATAAGAACGTACCTAGCCATTCTGGTTTTGAACGCTCTAGTATCCTTTTCCTCTTTTGGGACGGAACCATTTTGTAGATAGTTTACAATAGGTGTGGTCCAAGACGACAGGTTATCCTGGGAATCAGGCTGTTACGCATCCTGGGTATCGGATGCCAAGATCCTGCCCCCAGGGTCCGTATCTTCTGAGTCTTCCTGTTGGTTGATTGCTGGACTTAATATGTGGATTATGGGGATGTGTGTATCCTTCATTTCCTTGAATGCTGACCCTAGATTTGCTAGTGCATCTGCCTCAGCATTCTCCTCCCTGGGTACTTGATGTATGTTGAAAGTTTGAAAATCCTGGGATA
This sequence comes from Deinandra increscens subsp. villosa, assembly GCA_039602395.1. NCBI lineage: Eukaryota > Viridiplantae > Streptophyta > Magnoliopsida > Asterales > Asteraceae > Deinandra > Deinandra increscens. Next base: position 136,127 of record JBCNJP010000132.1, read on the forward strand.
TAGCTCTCACAATTTCTAGGTACTTGGCCAGTTTCTCCTCTTTTACTACATAAGATCCATTATAAATATTAGTTAAAAGTAGGGAGTCGACATATACCTGGATGTTCTGGATCCCAAGATGCAAGGCTAATTGTAAACCAACAATCAGGGCTTCATACTCTGCTTCGTTGTTGGTTGCTTAGAATTCACACCTAACAGCCTTGGGTATCATGTCCCCCTGTGGCGATTTCAGTATGATTCCAAGGCCTGTCCCCCTGACGTTGGATGCCCCACCCGTAAATAGGGTCCAACATCCTGAGAATCCTTCTTCCTGAAAGGTCTGGAATTCTTGATCTGCTTCATTCTGGATGTCACTACTGAAATCAGCCACAAAGTATGCTAAAGCTTATGATTTTATGGCTGTTCTCGCTTCATAAACCAGGTTGTAAGCACTCAGCTTCAGAGACCATTTTGCCATCCTCCCTGACATCCTAGGTTTTCTCAAAACAGACTTTATAGGGTGTTAGTTTTCACATGTATAGTATGAGTCTCAAAATAATGTCTGAGTTTAGTAGAAGCCATACTTAGGGCTAGTATAAGTTTTTCCAAATGTGAATACATGGATCTGGTGTCAAGAAGACTCTTACTTACGTAATATACTGGGTGTTGTTGACCCTTTGCATCCTTAGTTAGGACTGCACTTACCGTATTCCTTGAAACTGCAAGGTACAATAATAAAGGCTGCCTTGGATTCGGCTTTATCAGGAGGGGTGCAGAAGATAGATACACCTTCAGATCTTGGAAGGCTTTCTCATGCTGGGACATCCATTCAAATTTCTTGTTCTTCCTAAAGATGTCATAGAAATCTCGACATCTCTCAGAGGATTTGGAAATAAACCTATTCAAGGCTGCAACCCGGCCTGTCAGCCTTTGTACATCCTTGGTTGATTCGGGTGACTTGAGGTTCATGATTGCACGAATTTGTTCTGGACTGGCTTCGATTCCTCTTTTGGTCATCATGTAACCCAGGAATTTGCCAGCACCCACTCCAAAATGATACTTCTCTGGATTCAGCTTCATATTGTACTTGTCAAAGATGCCAAAAGATTCTTTAACATCCGGGACATGAGTGCTAACATTCAGGGACTTTACTAGCATATCGTCTATACACCTCCATAGTTTCTCCCAGCTTTTCTTTGAACATCATATTCACCAATCTTTGATAGGTTGCCCCTATATTTTTCAAGCCAAAGGGCATAACAATACAACAGTAAATACCTGTGGGTGTAATGAATGTCGTATCCTCCTGGTCGTTCGGCTCCATCTGAATCTGTTGAAATCCTGAGGTGGCATCCATGAATGTTAACATTTCATGACTTGCTGTTGCATCTACCATGGATTCAATGCGAGGAAAGGGAAAAGGGTCTTTAGGACATGCATGGTTCAGGTCTGTATAATCCACACAGACCCTCCATTTGCCATTTTTCTTCTCCACTACCACCACGTTGGCCAACCATCTTGGGACCTTAACTTCCCTGATCATCTTGTTCTTCAATAGACGGTCCACCTCCTCTTGGATTATCACATACTTCTCAGGACCATACTTTCTTCTCCTTTGATGCACGGGCCTGTAAGAGGGATCAATACCAAGTTTATGGGTTATAACATCTTTGGATATTTCTGTCATGTCCTCGGTATTCCATGCAAATGTTGACATTCTGTGTTGGGCTATATATTTGAGGCATGAACATTAGATATGGGCTTAACTTGTAATTGGGCTTATTTACGATTATGGGGCTTAAGGAGTTCACGATTATGGGCTTGTAGGGGCTTCTTAGATAGGTTTGTGATTGGGCTTGTTAGCTTATTGGGTTTATGATTGGATTAGGGTTCTTGTAAGTGAGTAGTATATAAACTCACATAGTTTATGATTGAAGTAGCTTTTGGAGATTACGATTTCTCTCTCACTCTTGTATTCACGATCAGTTTTCATTTTCTCAAAGAAAGTATTGTGTTTCATTCAAGATTTGATCTTTGTTGTTTATCACTTCATCAAATCTATTTCTTCTACTTTCTTCTTGAATCAATCACTTACAAGGATTCCGCACTCGTTTGTGATATCAATATCGTTGTTATACCCTGAATTTTTGGCCGATAATCCAGGGTACAGGTATAGACTTGGGGCAGGAGTGACCCAGGAATCGTATGACCCAGAATTTAACAGGTAAAGTTCAAATGACCCAGAATGTATCAAGAGTAAGGTAATGTCCCAGGATGTCGCTATAGTCCAGGGAAGTCCGTGTTTACTTTATTTCTAGTTATATTTTATTATGACCCAGGATGAGTTTAATCCAGGGTCACCCCTATTGTACGAATGACCCAGCATGTGGAAATGACCCAGCATGCTAGGACATTGTTACTAACTCATTTTGTGTCTACATCTGATCAAGGACAGGTTGACAAAGTCTTCTAACGGTCGATTGGAGTAAGCTGAAGACCTATTTCGCACGTGGTCAAGAGTTGTTAGCTGGAAACTCGGTCAACCAACTGAAAGAGACGTTGGAGAGAAGATCCCTAGAATATCGGACAAGTTGTTGAAGATCCCTGGAATATCGGACACGTTATTGAAGCTCTCGGAGTATAAATAGGACATTTAGTCGTTCATTTTCAGCTCATTCGAGCTTTACTCATTGTATTCTCGTACTTTATTCTCTGCATACTAACTGTACTGAAACGTTTACGTGATCAATAAATTGGTAGCGTGTGTTATCGCTACCCGAGGTTTTTATGCCGGCGGCGCCTTATAGACATCTAAGGGCTAAGGGCTTTTCCCTAGTAAAATTCTCGGTGTTCCTATTTGCATTTCAGGTTACATTTGTGTTGCTAAGCTTCTGAACGGATTTCATAAGCAAACCTAACTTTTTACCAAGGATTTTAGTTGTTTGTCCCTGGAATTCTACTGTTATCCCAGGATTTCTTCAAACTGTTTTCATATCTAAATCCTAGGCACCGAACCTCACATTCATATTTGGTTCAAATTTTACTAATCTTGCTTAAGTAATTTTTAGCCAAAACAATTTGGCGCCCACCGTAGGGCAATTGGTGTCAATTTTTTTGTCAAACTCTTTTTAGGTTCATCCTAAACTTAATTTTTACCAAAATCTACCAAAAGATGTCAACACAAATGAACACCTCGAATGCTTCGGTTCCTGCTCTCAGCACTTCAACAAGTGGAGCCATTCCACCGAGGGTCAATACCTCAACTGCAACCACACGCAATGATGGGTCAACAATCAACTCCGAACGGATTGAAACGGATAACGTCCATGAAGACCCTGTTCTGATATCCAATGATGATATCCTCTCCTCACTCACTAGAATGGAACGCTACATGGAACGCCAACAAAAGCTAAATCAGGAATTCCTGGCCCAACTAACGAGCGTGAGATTGGAGATACCTAGGGCTGCACCAGCTCAACCTTCTCCACTTGACCCCAGGATTCTGAATTTCAACACCCCTGGTAGTAATTCCAGGGTACATGAAGATGTCACCCCATTGAACGGGAGATCAACTTTCTTCCCTACTCAAATGGTCCATGCTGATCTACCCAGGACGTTTACCATCAGAGAAACAGTCGTTAATCCTGGGACAAATATACCCCAGGATGTCGGTAACACTCCCCAAACTTTCACCCATTATGCTAATACTGACAATTCAGTGCAGGATTCAGGGATCAGCCCATCAGTGGAGCGAGAGATTCAGAAACTCAAGCAGATGATTTCAAGTGTCCCAGGAGTTGTGCAGCCTATCCCTGAAGTTGGGCCAGCAAGTCATAGGCTGTCCAGGTTTGCTTCACCAATCTGTGACGTGGAGATACCTAAGAGGTTTCAAACACCCAGCATGAAACCTTATGACGGCACGACAGACCCTGAAGAACATGTGGCGCAGTACCGTGAAAGAATGGAGGTTATCTACATGCCCCCTGAAATCAAGGAAGCATGCTTATGTAAAGGATTTGGGTCCACCCTAACAGGGGCAGCACTGAAATGGCTCCTGAATGTTCCTCCTTACTCTATCACTTTGTTTTCGCATTTGATTAACTTATTTAACAATCAATTCTCTTGCAGCCGTAGCTTTGAAAAACTAACAAGTGATTTGTATAGGGTAACCCAGAATGCAGGAGAATCCCTAAGGAATTACGTTAGCAGATTCAGCAGAGAAGCCTTGGAAATCCCAAACATGGACATGGCAACTGCAGTTCAGGCCTTCAAGATGGGGCTCAACAAAGACTCGCCCTTCTATCAAGACCTGGTCATGAACCCATGTCATAAGATGGATGAAGTTCGTCATAGGGCTATCCGCTTCATCAGGCTAGAGGAGGATAGGCAAATCCTGGGAAAGGGCGAATCTACCCCAGGATTCAACAGCTCTAACAGAAAATCAGAGTCCTCACATACTAGGTCACAGCGATCCAAGCCATACTCAAGGCCCGATGAACGCCGAGTGAATAGTGTGGACCAAGATGAAGAGGAAGAAGAATATCCTTCCCTTAATGATTGCTATGCAGGACCTTGGAGAGAAATTAGCTATCTACTCAGCAAAGATGAAGAGGAAGAAGAATATACTACTGATGTTTCTGGTGTCATGTTTGCTATGCAGGACCTTGGAGACAAAGCGAGGTGGCCCAAGAAGAGCGATAGACCTTCCACTTGGAAGGACAAGTCCAAATGGTGCGCCTATCACGAAGACTTTGGTCATCAGACCGAGGATTGCATGGCCCTGAGGAGAGAAATTAGCTATCTACTCAGCAAAGGCTACTTGAAGGAGCTCCTGGGAAAAAGAAGGACAAATCCAGGGAGCAGAATCCAAAATCCAGGGACAATGGTGCAAGGTCCCAGGATTCTGGACACACCGATGGCCGTATTGAGAGAGCATCCTCACCACCCCCAGACGCTAAGGTAATCCATTTCATTTCAGGTGGTTCTGATATCTGTGGTACCTCTTATACTGCAGCAAAGTGACATGCCAAGGAATCCAAGTCGGATAGAGAGGGAAGACCCAGGAAGAGTTCCGTTCAGCCTGATATCAAGGAAATTACATTCGGAGAAGATGACAGACATGATATCATAAACCCTCATCATGACGGGTTGGTGATAACGCTTCACATTGCCAACAACATTGTGAAAAGAATCTTGATTGATGGAGGCAGTTCGGTAAATATAATCCAGTTGGAGGCCTTGCAGAAGATGGGAATTCCGCATTCAGAGATCATCTCAAAATCCACGGTACTCGTGGGTTTCAGTGGCGAAACAAAGAATACCCTGGGTGAAATCAAGCTTCCAGTCTACGTAGAAGGACTCAACTCAGTTCAGTGTTTTTGTGTGATGGACGCACCATCAGGGTACAATGTAATCCTGGGTAGACCATGGATTCATGATAACAGGGCTGTACCCTCGACGTACCATCAATGTGTGAAGCTGCCAACACCCTGGGGTGTGATCACAGTCAATAGCGACCAGCAAGAGGCCAAGGAATGTTATACTACATCAATGAAAATATCTTCCAAACAAAGGAAAGCATAGCAATTAAAGAAAAAGGCCCGGGAAACCCTGAAGGCAAGGGAGCAAGACGTCAAAGCCGTCGAGTTAGACCCCTCTAATCCAGGGAAGAAAGTTTATATTGGAACAAATATTCCAGGGCCAATAGAGGAATAATTAGTACACCTACTAAGGACCAGGATGTCAACCTTTGCTTGGTCCCATGACGACATGACAGGTATTTCTAAATCCGTTATTACACATAAACTTGGAATTGATAACTCTTTCAGGCCCATACACCAAAAGAGAAGAAAATTTGCACCGGAAAAGAACGTCATAATCCAGGAAGAGGTTGATAGACTCCTAGAAGCAAGGATGATCAGAGAAGTGAAGTTTCCCAGGTGGTTAGCCAATGTGGTGGTAGTTGGAAAGAAAAATGGTAAATGGAGGGTATGTGTGGATTACACAGACCTGAACCGTGCATGCCCAAAGGATCCATCCCCGCTACCACACATAGATTTCATGGTCGATGCTACGGCAGGCCATGAAATGTTGACTTTCATGGACGCTACCTCAGGATTTCAGCAGATTCAGATGGAACCCCAGGATCAGGAAGATACGGCATTCATAACACCAACAGGTATATATTGCTATATAGTTATGCCCTTTGGACTAAAAAATGCAGGGGAAATGTACCAGAGATTGGTTAACATGATGTTCAAAGAAAAACTGGGGACACGATGGAGGTATATATCGACGACATGGTGGTGAAATCCAGGGTCATCGATGACCTTGTCCAGGATGTTAAGGATTCCTTCGACATCCTGGATAAATACAACATGAAGCTAAATCCAGAAAAGTGCCATTTCGGAGTTGGAGCAGGCAAATTCCTGGGATACATGGTAACCAAGAGAGGCATAGAGGCAAGTCCAGAGCAAATTAGGGCAATTGCCAACCTACAATCACCATCCAGCACCAAGGACGTTCAGAGACTTACATGTAGAATTGCTGCCCTGAATAGATTTATATCAAAATCCTCGAAAAGATGCAGGGAATTCTATGACATCCTAAAGAAGAACAAGAAAATCGAGTGGAAGGAAGAACACGAGAAGGCGTTCGAGGATTTGAAAACATACTTGTCCACGACACCCTTGCTGATGAAGCCTAATCCAGGGGAGCCCCTGTCCCTGTATTTAGCAGTTTCCAGGAAAACGGTAAGTGCAGTCCTGACCAAGGATGCAGAAGGTCAGCAACATCCTGTTTATTACGTAAGTAAAAGCGTACTTGATGCTGAATCCAGGTACTCACACCTTGAAAAACTTATATTAGCCCTATGTATGGCATCTACTAAACTCAGACACTATTTTGAAACTCATACAATTCATATTAGAACTAACTATCCAATAAAGTCTGTTTTGAGAAAACCAGAAATGTCAGGTCGAATGGCTAAGTGGTCGGTGAAGCTAAGTGCGTATGATCTGATCTACGAGGCCAGAACAGCTATAAAATCCCAGGCTCTAGCTGATTTTGTGGCTGATTTCAGTACTGACATACAACAAGAAGCGGACCATGAATTCCAGCAGCTTCAACAAGAAGAAATTTCAGGGTGCTGGACCTTGTTCACTGATGGAGCATCAAATATCAGGGGGACAGGCCTAGGAATTGTACTGAAATCGCCACAGGGGGACATGATACCCCAGGCTGTTAGGTGTGGATTCCAGGCAATTAACAATGAAGCTGAGTATGAGGCCCTAATTGCTGGGTTACACTTAGCATTACACTTGGGAATTCAGCACATCCAGGTATATGTTGACTCTTTCCTTTTAGCTAACCATTTTAATGTATCCTACGCAGCTAAAGGAGAGAAAGTGATCAAATACTTGGAGGTGGTAAAAAGAATGTCCCAGGATTTTCAAAGTCTTAATATTCAACAAGTACCAAGAGAGGAGAATGCTGAAGCAGATGCATTAGCAAACTTAGGCTCAGCATTTAAGGCACTTGAAGATACTCATATTCCTATAATTCATATACTAACACCAGCTATAGACCAAGGTACAGATACCCAGGATTCTGATATAGCAGAAAAAATCCTAGTATCTAGTACCCAGGATTCTTCAACCCAGAAGGAGCCCTGGACCAGACCAATTATTGAATATTTGCAGGATGGTACTATTCCAGGGAACGAGAAAGATGCCCGTGCATTCAGAGTAAGAGTATCCAGGTACGTGGTTATTAAAAACATATTGTATAGAAATCTTTTGCAGGTGCATATCTGAGATGCTTGGAAGAGGATGAGGCCCAAGAAGTTCTCAAAGATATCCACGAAGGTGATTGTGGAAATCATACAGGGGGCAGGTCCTTGATGTCCAAAATTCTGAGAACAGGGTATTATTGGCCCACCATGAGGAAGGATTCCCAGGATTTCTCCCAGAAATGTGACGCATGTCAAAGACACGCCAATGTCCCTCACCAACCTGCAGAACCATTACACCCTATTCTAGCATCTTGGCCCTTCATGAAATGGGGGATGGACATTGTTGGGAAATTACCCAAGGCCCCTGGAGGAAAGGTATTCATGCTAGCTATGACGGATTATTTCTCGAAATGGATTGAAGCCGAAGCATACGTCCAAGTCAGGGAGAAAGAAGTCATATCCTTTATCAAGAGGAATATTTTAACAAGATTTGGAGTACCATCCAAGATTATTTGTGATAACGGGTCCCAATTTATCGGAAGTAGAACCACAGGATTCTGTGAATCCTGGGGCATAAAGATGATAACATCAACTCCAATACATCCCCAGGCTAATGGCCAGGCTGAATCAAGCAACAAGATCATAATAAACAACTTGAAGAAGAGATTGAAAGAGAAGAAGGGAAGATGGGCAGAAGAGCTACCCTTGGCACTATGGGCAGACATGACTACTTCTAAGAACGCCACAGGCCAAACCCCATTTTCCTTGGTCTTTGGTACTGAAGCTGTTATCCCAACCGAAATGGTGGTCCCAACATTCAGGGTCAGTGCTCAGACCCAGGACTCAAATGATCAGTCCCTGGTTGAAGATTTGGATACCCTGGATGAAATAAGAGATCAAGCAGCATGGAGGATGGCGGCTTACCAACAAAGAATTTCTAAGACCTACAACAAACATGTAAGGATCAGAAGGTTCAAGGTGGGAGATCTAGTCCTTAGAAAAGTATTTTAGAACACAACAAATCCAGGGGATGGAAAGTTGGCTCCTAAATGGGAAGGCCCCTACTTGATTGACTCTGAAGCTGGTAAGGGGGCATACTGGCTAGCTAATATGAAAGGAGACCTACTACCACGACCTTGGAATGCGATACACTTGAAGGCATATTTCATGTAAGGCTTCCTGACCCAGGATTCAGCCACCCATGTCACACCCCGGTCAACGGTTTCGGGTGTGAGCGAGAATGGAATCATAGTCGAGGATACATAGAACAACTTCTAATAATTTAAAAACTTCATAAAACATTAATTCATTTCATTGCAACGGAAAGATGGTGGAAACATTAATGTCTTACATTTTGAAAACATAAGTCTTAAATAATTATTAAAAGCATGAAACGGTTAAATTGGATAGTTGGGACTATGACTCCAAGGACAGGTCCGATAGCATTTGTAAGCCCCATTTGCATGTCTTCAAAGATGTCTTGTCAATTACCTAAGAAATCATGAATATAAAACGGGTCAACATAAAGTTGGTGAGGTTCACAGGTTTATGACTCAACAGTTTAAACAGTGGTAAAACAGTTTTCAGTATACTTAAATATTATCAGGGTTTATTGTTGTGGTTGTATGATCTCACCTGAACCTTGATTTCAAATACTAACGGTTTACCCACCCGGCATCTCTTGCCCAGAGATGTTAAACAGAGCAGAATAACTGACGTGTACCCCTAGACAATCCGGAGTCAGAACTGGAGCTACCAGTTAGGGCAGGGTTGTCAACCCAAATAGATCTATTCACTAGCTATCGTTTCGTACAGAACTAATTGAAATCAATTAATGATGGGATTTCGGTTGTACATTATAACGATAATGTACCAAGTTGGGCAATCAGTAAGAGAACAAGTAGTCATACGGCTAACAAGTAAACCATAATATTAAGTAAAAAGCATTTAATCAGTTTTCATGATTTCTTCCCCAAGTATAAAACAGTTAAAAGGAAAAAGGGGCCGTGAAACTCACAGATTCAGCAGATAAGCGGTAATTAAGCAGTGAAGGATGGTAGCACGTAACGTCCTAAATCATTTAATAACATATGTATAAGGTCTATGATCATTTGAGTAACATAAGTCACCCAAGTGATACCGGTAAAGTCTTGACGTTTTAAGTCCGTTTGTATTATTGAAAACTCGTTAATCTTGTATTTATTAAATAAATACGTTCATGGTTATTTATATTTATGTTCAATAAATATAAACAAATAATCATTTCAATAATTCAATCAAGTCTTGAAAATTGAGTTAAGAAGAATAATAATGTTTATTATTATTTTCACAAGTTCGAATAATTATTTTTAAATAATTACTTATTTGATTTGTTAATCTTGCGAGCTTATAATTATTTTAAATAATTATGATTAACAATTCTTTGGTGAATAAGACATGGTTTATACCTTTTGCAAATAATTATTTGTCAAAAATAATTATTATTGTTTGTCTTATTTTTAAAACATGAACCTTAGAAGAAATATTCAAAATTTCTAACATTTAATCATTTATTTTTCGAAAGCGTTTAATATTTCCTTTTCATGAAATATATGTTTCTCACGATATCTTAGCGACGCTTGGATTTATATAACGTTGTCTTTATAAAACTTGACTTTTATTTTAAAATCTCCAACGAACGTTAGTTCATTTTTGGATACTTTGTTTTCATCAAAGTAATATTAAAAGTCCATGTAAACATTTAAAGCCGATGATTTGTCTTTAATTTATTTTTATAAAAATCTTTTATAAAAATATTTATTTTCAAGTGTGACCTTTTTTTATAGAAAAATATCCATTTCTAGCAAGTTTTAAGAAAGGTTAAAACTTGTAATAAATCCAAGTATTTATGTCAAATTAATCATTTGACATAAATATTATTCTTACTAAATCTAGCAAGAATTTAATATATTCTTTTTGTCTTGATTTCTTTTTATAACACATTTAATGTGTTACTTTTACTAAAACAAGTAACATTCCTTTTGTTTTAGTCATAGGTTACATATGTAACATTTGTTTAATTATTTCATCTTGTTTTAATATTGTTTTAACATGTAACATATATAAACATAAATAACAATCAACTAACACATTGGTGTTAGGACTTTATAAATGTAAATAAACAATCAACTAACACATTGGTGTTAGGACATTTAAATGATAAACAATCAACTAACATTTTCATGTTAGGACAATTAAATATAAACAATCAACTAACACTTTTGTGTTAGGACAATTAAATATAAACAATCAACTAACACTTTTGTGTTAGGACAAATAATGTAAACATGTATAGATTAGTCATTTATTTTATGTGAAGAGGCTTGGAGGTTTGTTTTAAAAACAACTAACTTATGAAACCAATGTTTCATAACCAAGATTCATGGTGCACACTTGCTACTTTCTTATGATTTTACAAATGTGTTTCACCACACTTGATGGCTATCTTTAAGCATTCAAAATGCACCATAACAAGTGTTTGATCTTGAGAGAAAGGAGATTGAGAAGAGAGTTTTTGTTAGTTGATTTAACAAACACAAGCATTCTTTGATTATTTGTGGGTTGGTTGTCAAGACTTGTAGGTTTTTCTTGGGTGGTAAATATGGAAGAAATATAGATGAGAAGGGGTTAAAAACACTCACAATGGTTGTGAGTTAAAACCGGCAAGAAAAGGGAGGAGGGGCGGCGGCTAGCGGCGGTTCCGGCGGCGGCGAGGGGTGGTCCGGCGGTGGTTGGCCGGCGGCAGTGGGTGGCTGCGGTGGCGGTTCCGGCCGGCTAGGGAGGAGAGGGTGAGAGTGAGTGTGTTGGGGTGTTGTGGTGCAAGGGGACAATGGTGGGACTTGGTTCCTTTTATAATCAAAAAGGTTAGTTATTAACCTTTGGTTAATTGTGTGTTGTCAACACCACAATTATCCTAACTAATCAAGAGTAGGTTAATTAGTTTTTTTATAAATTCTCTTGAACTAGTAATTTAAATGAGAGTTTTTATAAAATAAGAGGTGGTTAGGAGTTTATAAAAATAATAACTTTTTAAAATATAACCCAAGTTTAATTTATCAAATTGGATGGTGGTTTTTATTTTTATAAACATTGTTAACCCAAATTTTATAAAATATTAGTGGGTTAAAAGATTGGGTAAATTTTATAAAAGTTGTGGGCTTTAAACAATTTATTTACTTTGTTTACAATTGGGCTGAAGCCCAATCGTGTTCGAAATAGGAGAATGGGCCGAAGCCCATTCGGTTTGGAAATGGGGCTGGGCCGAAGCCCAGTCGGGTTTGCGGGGCGGATTGGGCCGAAGCCCAATCGGGTTGTGAGGCGGATTGGGCCGAAGCCCAATCGGGTTTGGGTTGGGCCGGTCCTCGGCTTTGGGCCGCAAAGGGAAATGGATCGGGTTGTGATGCGGGCCGCGAAGGAGAAAAAGGAAGGGTTTTGGGCCGGTTCGGCCCAATGCGTATCGGGCCGCGGGTCGGGTTTCCGGGTCGACGGATTCACTCGGTACGTTGAGGCGAACCTTCGGTTAAGTTTTCGGGTAAATCCGGGCATTTTTGGGCTTATTGGGCTTACCGGGCCCAATAGGTGAAACGAGTAACTCGTTCGGTTAAGTCTTGACAACGACATGCTTTTTGTAACATTTTAAATCCATAAGACGTTTTAACAGTTCATAACAGTTTGATAAAATATAAAAAGTTTCATTTTCATATTTAATTTCTTATTATTGAAGTTCCACATTTAATTATACAAAAGTCTTCGTATTTTACGTATATATATTTCTAGTATAAACGCGGAATTTAAAGTCGGTTAATCATTTAACTATCACAGTTAATCATGTATTAAAGCGGTAATTCACATAATTATCAATGTAATTAAAAGTCAACGAAAGTCAATGGAGAGAGGTTTGACCTGATTTTTGGTCCGGTTGTCACAACCCAGGTATGTGTTTGATTTTAAATTAATGCTACAAATCCAGGTCAGTTTCTCTCACTTAATTTATTTCATTTATCCCTTTATATGTTTTACCTTCATTATTCATTTATTAACATCAGTTACATGTTGCATTAATTATTATTCACCACCCTGAATACGCTAAGATCTATGTTTCGTCAATTGGGTTACTCAGAATCCAGGGTATCCCAGGATTCAGGGCACCCAAAATGCAGGATTGTTGATGCATGAACCTTGTGTGGTCGTTACTGTTCGAATTGTCAAACAGACTGATTTGTCGAAGACATGAACTGAGGTCCGAACCTCAGCCGAACTCTAGGTTCGGAGTTGGCCGAACCTAGATGGCCGAACTCCAAGTTCGGAGGGAGTTCGGACAGAGTTCGGAGGTGCCGAGTTCGGACCTTATGAAGAAGTATAAATAGTTTCGTCTTTGTATTTCTTTGTAAGTTTCTGTCTTGTGTCTGTGTGTTGAGAGGGGAGGTTCTGTCCGACCTCCCCCAGAGCTTAATTGTTGTATACTCCTTCGTTATGTAATCATTCAACATGATTCAATGACAAAACTTCCGTCTCATCCATAGAAACGATCCGTAAACGGTTTTTCAGTTGGTATCAGAGCTGTTGGCTCTTTCTATGGTGGAAATCTATCGTTTTTCTTCATTTCGAGACGTTAAACCTTCAGTTAGGGGTGATTGGAAGTGTTTCTGTTTGGTTTTTAATCAATCGAGTCTTCCTGAGTCATGTTTTTACCTAACAGAAGCATCTGGATATTCAAATTCGATCAAATTCTGAATCTAGTGAGTTTTTCCAAAATTTTTTTTTTTGGTTTTTCGCGTTCGGCCGAAATCCACGTTCGGTGTAACCGCTCCGAACTCCAGGTTCGGAGTACGCTCGGCATAACCGCTCCGAACTCCAGGTTCGGCCGGTCCGAAGGTCAGGTTCGGACTAGGTCCGAAGGTCAGTTTCAGAGAGGGTTCGGAGGTGGTTCGGAGGAGGTTCGGAGGAGGTTCGGCGGAGGTTCGATCCCAGCCAGGGGCTCTGCCCCTTGGACCCCACCAGGGGCTGCCGCCCCTTGGACCCCGCTTCTCAGGGGCGCTGCTCCCGAACCCCCGTTAGGTGGGAATTTTACAGAAGCAGATCAGTTATCGAGTTTACCCCTGATTCTGTAGCTGTGGGGTGTTATGTTTGAAGAAAATCCAGATCACGATATTTGTTATGAGTTAGTGATCGAATTTCAAGAAATGTGTTTGTGGGTAGTCATGGTTCTTGATGATGGACAGAGATTCAAGAATACGTGTTTCTGATGATGGACAGAGATTCGGAGACATGGTTATGATTACTTGGAAACGTTTGTCGGAGATTATCATTCTACACAAACTGAAGATTAAATGAGATCAAAGATTCCGTTGTGGGCCACTTGAGTTTATCATTCCACTACAAGAATGCGGGGTTGGAATCATAAGAAATTGAAGATTTGAATATGTCACTTGTTTAGGGGGAAATTGGGGACCCTAAAAACTTTCAAAGTTTCATAATTGAAAAAGTGAATATTCAAAAGCAATCAGTTCAGGGATGATGGTGGTTTTTGATATTCATGGAAATGTGGTATATTCTGACGTTCGTGCGAACCGATATGTCAAAGTTTTCAATTATGGTTTGGAACTTTCTGTCATATGCCCGATACTTTCTTGAGTTGTCGAAAGACTTGGTCAGATTCCAGTCTGCAACGAGATATACGTTTACCGGAGTAATATATTGGGATGGATTTGATGCTGAGGGGGAATTTCCGTGATTGAAGATGCTGATCGTGTCTGTTTTCATAAAGATCAGAATGTGTTACAATTCGGTGAAGATTGAAGATTATTATCAAGATGCAGTGATGTTCATGTGTCTTTATAATTTCCGGATACAACTTATGAAGTAAACCATTATCATACATGTTGGTTCCAATTGGATGGTTGTGCTTGAAGCTAGGGGGAATTTTATTGGTTGTGGATATTGTACAAGATTCGAATTGTTTCCTGCATACCTGATGATTCAGTCAAGGGGAGTTTGCTGAAGATAGAGATGTTTGCAGCAAGCTGACTGAAGATTGCTAGAAGATCAATGTCTGGATTCGACAGTAACGTCCAAGGGGGAATTTGTTGATGCATGAACCTTGTGTGGTCGTTACTGTTCGAATTATCAAACAGACTGATTTGTCGAAGACATGAACTGAGGTCCGAACCTCAGCCGAACTCTAGGTTCGGAGTTGGCCGAACCTAGATGGCCGAACTCCAAGTTCGGAGGGAGTTCGGACAGAGTTCGGAGGTGCCGAGTTCGGACCTTATGAAGAAGTATAAATAGTTTCGTCTTTGTATTTCTTTGTAAGTTTCTGTCTTGTGTCTGTGTGTTGAGAGGGGAGGTTCTGTCCGACCTCCCCCAGAGCTTAATTGTTGTATACTCCTTCGTTATGTAATCATTCAACATGATTCAATGACAAAACTTCCGTCTCATCCATAGAAACGATCCGTAAACGGTTTTTCAACACTTGAAAACGCTGGAGCGTGTGGATCGGTTCAGTTCGACATCAATTACGTGTATGAAACAAGAACAATCGGTGTAAATAAATGACTCAATCTCTCATTAACAACTATCACGGTTACAAGAGATTCAGAGTACAAAAAACACACTAGTTCTCACAGATAAGCTCTCTCAAAAACTAGTAAATTACAAGACAAAACAACCTATTTATAAGCTGCCAAAACACAGCCTCCGAACCTGGTGTTCGGCCAGAGTTCGGAGCCACCGAACCTTGGGTTCGGCCAAGGTTCGGCCAACACAAAACTAGGTCAAAACATTTGTCTTCAAAACTCTATCTGATCCAGCCCGTTGGCACATATCATGTACCAACAAGGATGCTCAGAAATTCAAGGTACATGGAACAAAGCATACTCCAAGCCAACGACAATCAGCCTATGACTCCTAAGTTTGAGACTGGCCATCTCACTTCCGTATTGGGTAAGGCCTTAACCCAATCCTAAGGTTTGAGGACTAAGCTTCCTCCATCCGATTATTGGCTATCACGCCTCTCTCGGGACGCATGTGGCAATTTTTGCCTCGCCCGAGACGCACGTGATCCAAGTATGAAACCCTGGGATTGTGGGATCATCCGTGTTAATAGCATTGGTGGCAACCTCCCAATCCAGGGACATATAGCGTTTTCAAGATGGATTGGTGATAACGTACCAACTTAAGTCTCCGAGGACATGCCCTAGTTCAGTCAGTACGACTAAGAGGAAGTCCCTAGTTCGCCAGTACGGCACCGGGCATGACCCCAGAAATAACTTAAGAGATCACCTAGTGACCCAGGATTATTGACCTAATCCAGGGTCATAACGGTCAAAATCTAAGTAAATTAACTTCATGTCTAGTTAATTCTGATTGATATGTTCCTATTATAGGAAACATCCACAAGTCTGCTAAAGCTACGAGGAATCCTAAATCCTGGGGGCAACCCAAGAATATTGAGGTAAGCCCTAGAATCATTCCATACATTGGCAGATGTCATCTGAATATTTCAAACACAGGCATGTAACTAAAGCAGTTATTTATATATGCAAAACCCAACCTAGGCCCGGAAAAGCTCCGGACGTCCCAGGATGGGGACACATCAAAAGCACCTGGATTTCACATCCAGGGGTGGGGCATTGTCTTAACAAGATAAACCGGGAAACATCATCCGGTATACCATCACAAACAAAAAATTAAAATTGTTTTAAACAGACCACTAAAACAAACATAAAAACAAGAAGAAGACGACCAGCAACCTTCAAGCATCATCCTGGGTCATCTCCTTCGCTTCCTTCTCCTCCGCTGCCTTCTCTGCTGCCTTAGGGTCCTGGGCCGGCTGCTCTCCTCCCTTGGGCTGGTCGATGTCCATGGCATGACCAGCGGAGCCCTTGGATGGGGTGCTTTTGCTGGATCCAGGGCCAGCTTCAGGGTCACACCCTGCGGGGATGGTAGCGCCTAGGTTGCGCAGCTTGTTTGCCCAGTCGGACACATCCCAATTGGGGTTCTGAAAGCCCAGGTCCCTAGCCTCCTTCGCCATCTTCAACCTGCACTAGAGGAGCGAGATGCGGGCTATCAACCTACCCTCATCAGCCTTTGCAACCAGCGCAGCCTCATGCTCAGCCCGCACCTCAATAGCCCTCTTCTCCAGCTCCTGCACCAGCCCCAGGTTCTTATCAGCAACGATCTTGGTCAACCTCAATTCCTTCTTCAGGGTGGCGACCTCCTTCCTGGCTAAGGATTCAGCATCCTAGGCACGCCTCTCAGCGGCCTGGACCAACTCAAAGAATCGTCCAGCAATCTGCAAGCAAAGGTAAGTTAATTAACAATTTAAACTCTGAATGGACTAACTATGCAGGAAAATTCAGGGGTACCTAGGATTTACTTACTTGGCGAGAGGTAGCCTCAGCATGTGAAAGTAGCCCAGCGGCATCCATGTTCTCCAGGGGCTGCAGTGATATGGCGGAGCTGGTGGCCCTGGTTTTGCGCTTGGTGCCCGAGGTCTTGGAGGGAGGAGCTTTGGGAACTGATGGAGGCTCGGATTTTACCGTGGCCAGGACTTGGAAGTCATCATCACTCAACAAATAGGCGTCCAGATCCACCTCTTCCAGGTTCACAGCAGCAGCAGCTAAGAAACAAAAAGCATAAAAAGTTAGCAGAATCCAGGGAAAATCCTAGGTCTAAAAGGCATGGTCCCAGGATACTTACAACTCGACATGCTATGGGAGCAGGAAGAAGCAACTTGATCAGGGTCAACCTTGAACTCGCGATCCTCTTTAGTGATGGTCAAGAAGGTCTCGAACCTCTCGAACGTCCTTGGATTCACAGGGCCAATGGAACTCAAGCTGGGCACTGCAAAACAGAAAAATTCAAGGTCAGTTTTCATTAAACATGTATATTGAAAATTAAAATCCTAACCCCTAATGCAGGTGAGAACCTACCATATACTTTCCACCTAATCGGAAGTCTCATTCCTCCTGGAATAGTCGCTCTCTTGACAAAGAAAATTTTTCCCTTCCATTCCTGATGAAATGAAGCCCGAGGAACCATCTGAACATCCTTGTTCAAAGCCTTGAACAAGAATCGGTTGTTACCATGGGATTTGAGCTCTTAACCCTGGGCTAATTCAGGTAACCCAACCAGGGAATCAAACTCCCTATTCAGGCGTTCAAGGGTACCCAAAATTCTCCACACAATGGGAAGAGTCTGGGCGTAGGCAAGGCCGGTAGCTTCGAAGAATTCAGCCACTAACCCAGTGAAAGGATATGAGAGCCCCATGGAGAAAGGAGTAAAAGGAAAGCAGACCCAGGTCTCAGAGCAGAAATCCGATCGAACCCTTTTGTCGAAGGGTCTGATCTCAGTGGACTCAGGGAAAAGGCCCGAAGACAACAATGTAGCGATGTCGTCGTCGGTGAAAGTGCAGGCTTCGAGCGCTCGGCTCTGTAAATAGAACTGATCGAGGAAATCCTCGATTCTGGTCTCTTCAGCCGTTGTCTCCGCTCGTATTTTCTTACGAGTCATGATCGGAGAATGAAAGGAAAAGTGGGGAGAAAAAGATTACCTGATCGGAAGAGGAGAGAAGCCGGAGGTCCGAGCAGTTGAACTTTGCTCTCGAAAACGGTAATGGTGAAGAGAGAAGAGGTAAATGCAGGTATTTAAGGGGATTTAGAAGTTGTAGAGGTGATGGGACACGACCTCACGATGTGGCGCAACGGATCCTCATTTAACGGACACGATCGAAACAAGGGTTGATTTAACCTGTTATACCCCGAATTCTCGGTTAATAATCCAGAGTACAGGTAAGATTACAAAGTAACCCTGGATGGACACGGAGCAGGTATGACCTTGGAATTGTATGACCCTGGATGTTGACAGGTAGTGTACGAGACCCAGGATGTTAATACCAGATAGGGAAGTTTGCTTTTACTTTGTTTTGCATATTATATCATCTAATCCAGGGCTACCCTTGTTACTATAATGACCCAGCATGTGGAAATGACCCTGCATGCTAGGGCATTGTTACTAATTGCTTCGTTGTCTTTATTTGATCAAGGATAGGTTGACAAAGTCTTCTAACGGTCACTTGAAGCAAGGAGAAGACTTATTTAGCACGTGGTCAAAGGTTGTTAGCTGTAAACTCGGTCAAATAACGGAAAGAGACGTTGAAGAGAGGATCCCTGGAATATCGGAGAAACGGTTGAAGACCTAACATATAAATAGGACACTTAGTCTTTCTTTTTTCAGCTCATTCGAGCTTTACTCACTGTATTCTCGTACTAAATTCTCTGCAAACTCATTGTAATCAATACTTTCCGGTGATCAATAAATTGGTAGCGTGTGTTATCGCTACCCGGGGTTTTTATGCCGGCGGCGCCTTAGAGACATCTAAGGGCTAAGGGCTTTTCCCTAGTCAAATCTCGGTGTTCTTGTCTACTTTTGAGTATTCGTTTGTGTTGCTAAGTTTCTCAACTGATTTCTTAAACAAATCTAAGTTTTTACCCAGGATTCTAGTGATTTGTCCCTGGAATTCTGTAATTGTCCCAGGATTATTTCAAGCTATTTTCACATCTGAATATTAGACACCTAACCTCACATTCAAAATTTGGTTCAAACTTTGCTAATTTAACTTAAGTAATTTTTAGCCAAAACAATTTGGCGCCCACCGTGGGGCAATTGGTGTCAATTTTTTGTCAAACTCTTTTCAGATTTGTCCTAAACTTGATTTTTGCCAAAATCTATCAAAAGATGTCAACACAAATGAACACCTCGAATGTCTCAGTTTCTGCCGTGACTGCTTCAACAACTGGAGTTAACCAACCAGGTCCAAGGACCAGTATTTCAACAAGTGGAGTCACTTCATCGGCTCCAGGGTTTAATGCTTCAACCTCAGCTACGCGCAGTGACGGACCTGTGGTTAACCATGAAGTGATCGAAACCGAAAACATCCAAGAAGACCCTGTCCTGATATCTGATACTGATATCTTGGCCACTTTCGGTAGGTTGGAGCGCCACATGGAACTCCAACAGAAGGTGAACAAGGAATTCATGGCTCAATTGACCAGCTTGAGATCAGAGTTACCCAGAGCCACGACGACTCAGCCATCTCCACTCGATCCCAGAATCCTGAATTTCGATACCCCTGGAACTAATTCCAGGGTACATGAAGCTGTCGCACCACTGAACTGGAGATCAACATCCTTCCCTGCTTAAATGGCCCATGCTGATTTATCCAGAATGACTACCATTAGAGAACCAATCACTAATCCTGGGACAAACATGCCCCGGGATGTTGGTAACATTACTCAACCTTTCGCCCATTATTCCAATGCTAACAATTCTGTGCAGGATTCAGGAATAAGCCCATCTGTGGAACGAGAAATCCAAAAACTCAAGCAAATGATCTCAAGTGTCCCAGGAGTTGTGCAGCCGATCCCTGAAGTTGGACCCTCAAGCCATAGGATGTCCAGATTTGCTCCACCAATTTGTGACGTAGAAATTCCCAAAAGGTTCCAAACACCCAGTATGAAGCTTTACGACGGCACCACAGACCCAGAAGAGCATGTGGCGCAATACCGCGAAAGAATGGAGATTATTCACATGCCACCTGAAATTAAGGAGGCCTGCCTATGTAAGGGGTTTGGGTCCACCTTGACGGGGGCAGCTCTCAAATGGCTCCTAAACATTCCTCCCTATTCTATTGCTTCGTTTTCACAACTAGTTAATTTATTTAACAGTCAATTTTCTTGTAGTCGTAGTTTTGAAAAACTAACAAGTGATCTGTATAGGGTAACCCAGAATGCAGGGGAAACCTTAAGGAACTACGTCAGCAGATTCAGCAGAGAAGCTCTGGAAATCCCAAACATGGATATGGCAACTGCAGTTCAAGCCTTTAAAATGGGACTAAACAAGGACTCGTTGTTCTACGAGGATCTAGTCATGAACCCATGTCATAAGATGGATGAAGTTCGTCACAGGGCTCTCCGCTTCATCAGATTGGAGGAAGATAGGAAAATCCTGGGAAAGAATGAGTCCTCCCCAGGATCCAACGGTTCCAGCAGAAAATCAGAATCCACACATCCTAGGTCACAGAGATCAAAGCCTTACTCAAGGCCTGATGAGCGCCGAGTGAACAATGTGGAACAGGATGAGGACGATGAAGAATATCCTTCTTTTAATGACTATTGCTTTACTACTGATGTTTCTGGTGTGATGTATGCTATGCAGGATCTCGGCGACAAAGCAAGATGGCCCAGAAAGAGCGATAAACCCTCTACGTGGAAGGACAAGTCCAAATGGTGTGCCTACCACGAAGACTTTGGTCATCAAACTGAAGATTGCATGGCCCTGCGAAGAGAGATCGGTTATCTACTCAGCAAAGGCTATCTAAAGGAACTATTGGGAAAGAAGAAGGACAAATCCAGGGAACAGAATCCAAAATCCAGGGACAATGATGCAAGGTCCCAGGATTATAGACGTTCCGATGACCATCCCGAAAGAGCATCATCACCACCCCCGGATGCTAAGGTAGTCCATTTCATTTCTGGTGGTTCTGATATTTGTGGTACTTCTTATTCTGCAGCGAAAAGACACGCCAAGGAATCAAAATCAGACAGGGACGGAAGACCCAGGAAAAGCTCTATTCAGCCAGATCTCAAAGAAATTACATTTGGAGAAGATGATAGACACAACATCATAGACCCTCATCACGATGGGCTAGTGATAACTCTTCATATTGCCAACATCGTCGTGAAAAGGATTCTGATTGATGGAGGAAGCTCAGTAAACATAATCCAATTAGAAGCCTTGAACAAGATGGGAATCCCGCACACAGAGATCATCTCGAAATCCACGGTACTTGTGGGTTTCAGTGGTGAAACGAAGAACACTCTGGGAGAAGTAAAGCTTCCAGTCTATGTAGAGGGACTCAATTCGGTCCAGCGCTTCTGTGTGATGGACGCACCATCAGGATACAACGTAATCCTGGGTAGACCCTGGATTCATGACAACAGGGCTGTACCCTCAACTTATCATCAATGCGTGAAGATACCAACACCTTGGGGTGTGATCACAATCAACAGTGATCAGCAAGAAGCTAAGGAATGTTACACCACGGCGATGAAGACATCTTCCAAATCAAGGCAAGCATAGCAATTAAAGAAGAAGGCCCGGGAATCCTTGGAAGCGAGGGAGCAGGATGTCAAAGCTGTTGAACTAGACCCCTCAAATCCAGGGAAAAAGGTCTATATTGGGACGAATATTCCAGGGCCAATAGAGGAGCAGTTAGTGAATCTACTCAGGACCAGGATGTCAACCTTCGCCTGGTCCCACGATGATATGACAGGTATCTCCAAATCTATTATAACACATAAACTTGGAATTGATAATTCTTTCAGGCCAATACATCAAAAGAGAAGGAAGTTTGCGCCAGAGAAGAACATCATAATCCAAGAGGAAGTGGACAGATTACTAAAAGCAGGGATGATAAGAGAGGTCAAGTTTCCCAGGTGGCTGGCTAATGTGGTGGTGGTAGGAAAAAAGAATGGCAAATGGAGGGTACGCGTGGATTACACGGACCTGAACCGTGCATGCCCAAAAGATCCATTCCCCTTACCTCACATAGACTCCATGGTTGATGCAACGGCAGGCCATGAAATGCTGACTTTCATGGATGCAACTTCAGGATTTCAGCAAATTCAGATGGAACCCCAGGATCAGGAAGACACAGCATTCATAACACCAACAGGTATATATTGTTACATAGTTATGCCTTTTGGATTGAAAAATGCAGGGGCAACATATCAGAGGTTGGTCAACATGATGTTCAAAGAGAAGCTGGGGGACACAATGGAGGTCTATATCGACGATATGGTGGTCAAATCCAGGGTCACTAATGACCATGTCCAAGATGTCAGGGATTCCTTTGATATCTTGGATAAATACAACATGAAGCTGAACCCGGAGAAATGCCACTTTGGAGTTGGAGCAGGTAAATTCCTGGGATACATGGTGACCAAAAGAGGAATTGAGGCAAGTCCAGAACAGATCAGGGCAATTGCCAACCTGAAATCACCAACCAGCACCAAGGAAGTTCAAAGACTTACAGGTAGAATCGCTGCCCTTAACAGATTTATATCGAAATCCTCGGAAAGATGCAGGGAATTTTATGATATCCTGAGGAAAAACAAGAAATTCGAATGGAAGGAGCAACATGAGAAAGCTTTCCAGGATTTGAAGGTATACTTATCCACGGCACCCTTGTTAATGAAACCTAATCCAGGGGAACCCCTGTCCCTGTATTTGGCGGTGTCTAGAAACACGGTAAGTGCAGTCCTGACCAAGGATGCAGAAGGTCAGCAACACCCTATATATTATGTAAGTAAAAGTTTGCTTGATGCTGAATCCAGGTACTCGCACCTTGAAAAACTTATATTAGCCCTATGTATGGCATCCACTAAACTTAGACATTATTTCGAAACTCATACAATTCATGTTAGAACTAACTATCCTATAAAGTCTGTTTTGCGAAAACCAGAAATGTCAGGTCGAATGGCTAAGTGGTCGGTGAAGCTCAGCGCATATGATCTGATCTACGAGGCCAGAACAGCTATAAAATCTCAGGCTCTAGCTGATTTTGTGGCTGATTTCAGTACCGACATACAGCAAGAAGCAGACCATGAATTGCAGCAGCTTCAACAAGAGGAAATTTCAGGGTACTGGACCTTGTTCACTGATGGAGCATCAAATATCAGGGGGACAGGCCTTGGAATAGTACTGAAATCGCCACAGGGGGACATGATACCCCAGGCTGTTAGATGCGGATTTCAAGCAACTAACAATGAAGCTGAATATGAAGCCCTAATTGCTGGGTTACACCTAGCATTACACCTGGGAATTCAACACATTCAGGTATATGTAGACTCTCTTCTTTTAGCTAACCATTTTAATGGCTCTTATGCAGCTAAGGGAGAGAAATTAGTCAAGTACTTGGAAGTGGTAAAACGAATGTCCCAGGATTTTCGAAATTTTAATATTCAACAAGTTCCAAGGGAAGAGAATGCTGAAGCAGATGCACTAGCAAACTTAGGTTCAGCATTCAAAGCACTTGAAGATACTAATATTCCTATTATTCACATACTAACACCGGCCATAGACCAAGGTATGGATTCCCAGGATTCCGACATAGCAGGTGAGACCCTGGTGTCCAGTACCCAGGATTCCACTAAGGAGTCCTGGACTAGGCCGATTATTCAATATTTGCAGGATGGTACCATACCAGAAACCGAGAAAGACGCCCGTGCATTCAGGATAAGAATAGCCAGGTATGTAATTATCAAAGATATACTATATAAAAAATCTTTTGCAGGTACGTATTTAAGATGCTTGGAGAAGGACGAGGCCCAGGAAGTGCTTAAAGATATCCATGAAGGTGACTGTGGAAATCATGCAGGGGGCAGGTCCCTGATGTCCAAAATCCTAAGAACAGGGTACTATTGGCCAACAATGAGAAAAGATGCCCAGGATTTCTCTCAGAAATGTGACGCATGTCAAAGACACGCCAATGTGCCTCACCAGCCTGCAGAACCTCTATACCCAATTCCAGCATCCTGGCCCTTCATGAAGTGGGGGATGGACATTGTTGGTAAGCTACCCAAAGCCCCTGGAGGAAAGGTATTCATGTTAGCAATGACAGATTACTTCTCAAAATGGATTGAAGCCGAAGCGTACGTTCAAGTCAGGGAAAAAGAGGTCATATCCTTCATTAAAAGGAACATATTGACAAGGTTTGGAGTACCATCTGAGATCGTCTGTGATAATGGCTCTCAATTTATTGGAAGTAGGACCACAGGATTCTGTGAATCCTGGGGCATCAAGATGATAACGTCAACTCCAGTACACCCTCAAGCCAATGGTCAAGCCGAGTCAAGCAACAAGATCATCATAAACAACCTGAAGAAAAGACTGAAGGAGAAAAAGGGAAAATGGGCAGAGGAGTTACCCTTAGCATTGTGGGCAGATAGGACTACCTCCAAGAACGCCACGGGTCAGACCCCGTATTCCCTGGTATTTGGCACAGAAGCAGTCATCCCAACGGAAATGGTGATCCCGACATTCAGGGTCAGTGGTCAGACCCAGGATTTGAATAATCAGTCCTTGGTTGAAGACTTGGATACCCTGGATGAGATGAGAGACCAAGCGGCTTGGAGAATGGCGGCTTATCAGCAAAGAATTTCGAAGACCTATAACAAGCACGTAAGGATCAGAAGATTCAGGGTAGGAGATCTGGTCCTAAGAAAGGCGTTCCAGAACACAACAAATCCAGGGGACGGGAAAGTTAGCTCCTAAGTGGGAAGGTCCTTATTTGATTGATTCTGAGGCTGGCAAGGGGGCATATTGGCTAGCTAATATGGAAGGAGACTTATTGCCAAGACCTTGGAATGCGATACACCTCAAAGCATATTTCATGTAAGGCCTTCTGTCCTAGGATTCAGTTACTCAGGTATGCGTTTTATTTTGAAAATTCACAGTGGAGATTCAGGTCAGTTCTTCTCACTTAATTTACCTATTTCCATTATATATTTTGTTTACATTATTTATTTACTGACATTAGTTACATGTTGCATTTCATTTTTAAGATTATCCTTTAATGTTTTGAATTTGCTAAGATCTATGTTTTGCAAGACGGATTGCCTAAAATCCAGGGTATCCCAGGATTCAGAGTATTCAAGGTGCGAGGATGATCAGAAATTCAAGGCATACGAAGCGAAGAATACTCAAGGTACTCCAAGTCAAATGCAACAAACGTGTTTCTCCTAAGTATTGAGACTGGCCATCTCTCTTCCGTATGGGTGAATTTTAAACCCATTCCTAAGGTTTAAGGATTATGCGTCCTTCATCCGAATATGGGCTATCACGCCTCGCCTGGAGACGCACGTTGGCAACTTTTGCCTCGCCCGAGACGCACGTTGATCCAAGTATGAAACCCTGGGATTGTGAGATCATCCGTGTTGAGAGCATTGGTGGCAACCTTGCAATCCAGGGACATATGCGGATCTCTCAAGGTTTAAAACGATTAACGCGTTTTCAAGACGGATTGGTGCTAACGTACCAACTTAAGACATCCGAGGCAATACCCTAGTTCGCCGGTACGGCATGAGGTGGTCCCTAGAATTCGCCAGTACGGCATCGGGCTTGACCCCAGTTCGCCAGTACGGCACCGGGTTTGACCCCAGAAATAACATTAAAATTATATCGGGTTTGACCCCAGAAACAATTCAAAGATTACCTAATGACCCAGGATTATTGACTTAATCCAGGGTCATAACGGTCAAAGCCGAAGAAGATTAACTCCCTGTCAAGTTGATTCTAATCGATATGTTCCTATTACAGGAAACATTCACAAGTCTGCTAAAGCTACGAGGAATCCTAAGATCCTGGGGGCAACCCAGGATTGCTAAGGTAAACCCTAGAACTATTCCATACATTACAAATATCATTCAAATGTGTCAAACACAGGTATGTAGTTAAAGCAATTATATATATAAAACCCAACCTGGGCCCGGAAAAGCTCCGGACATCCCAGGCTGGGACATGTCAAAAGACCCTGGATATCACATCCAGGGGTGGATCATTGTTTTAACAAAACAAACCGGGAAACATCATCCGGTATACCATCACATGCATAAAAATAAAATTGTTTTCAAACAAACATGAACCACAAAACATAAGAAGATGACCCCTGTTCTTCAAGCTTCATCCTGGGGCACCTCCTTCGCTTCCTTCTCCTCCGCTGCCTTCTCTGCTGCCTTCGGGTCCTGGGTCGGCTGCTCTCCTCCCTTGGGCTGGTCGATATCCATGGCGTGGCCAGCAGAGCCCTTGGATGGGGTGCTTTTGCTAGATCCAGGGCCGATTTCAGGGTCACACCCCGCAGGGATGGTGGCGCCTAAATTGCGCAGTTTCTTTGCCCAGTCGGACACATCCCAGTTGGGGTTCTGAAATCCCAAATCCCTTGCCTCCTTCGCCATTTTCAATCTGCACTGGAAAAGGGAGATGCGAGCGATGAGCTTGCCTTCATCGCCCTTAGCGGCTAAGGCAGACTCATGCGCAGCCCGTGCCTCCACTGCCTTCTTCTCAAGATCATGGACTAGACCCAGGTTCTTGTTGGCCACTATCCTGAGCGAGTTCAGCTCCTTGGTCAGGGCAGTAACCTCCTTTTTAGCAGCAGCCTCAGCATCCTGGGCTCGCTTCTCAGCGGCCCAGACCATCTCCACGAATCGGCTAGCAATCTGCAAGAGAAGGTAATGTTATTAACAATTATGACCTTGAATTTTTTATCGTGTAGAAAATTCAGGGATACCCAGGATTAACTTACTTGACGGGAAGAGGCCTCGGCATGGGCACGGAGCTCGGCGGCATCCAGGTTCTCCAGAGATTGCACAACGGGAGCAGAAGCAGTGGCAGTGGCCCTGGTCTTGCGCTTAGTACCAGAAGTCCTGGAAGGAGGAGCTTTGGGAGCCGTCATAGGTTCGGTCTTCACAGAGGTAATGACTTGCAGGTCTTGCTCGGAGTCACCTAGCAGAAAGTCGTCCAGATCAATGTTTTCCAGGTTGACAGGAGTGGCAGCAGCTGAAAAAACATAAGAAATTAACAGAATCCAGAGAAAATCCTAGGTCCGAAAGGCAGAGTGCCAAGATACTTACAACTTGACATGCTGTGGGAGGTGGATGAAGCAGCTTGGTGGAGGTCTGTCCTGAATTCTCGGTCCACTTCGTTGATGCTGAGGAAAGCTTCGAATCTCTCGAACGTCCCAGGATTTGCAGGTCCAATGGAGCTTAAGCTAGGAACTGCAGAACAAAAATCCAAGGTCAGTATTTGAATAGAATAAAATCCTAATCCCTAATGCAGGTAAAAACCTACCATCTACTCTCCATCTAACTGGAAGGCTCATCCCTCCTGGAATTGTGGACCTCTTGACAAAGAAAAATTTCCCTTTCCATTCCTCAAAAAAGGAAGCCCGAGGAATCATCTGAACCTCTTTGCTCAGGGCCTTGAACAGAAATCGATTGTTGCCGTGGGATTTGAGTTCGTAACCCAGGGCCAGCTCAGGCAGACCAACCAGGGAATCGAACTCATTGTTCAGCCGATCGATGGTACCCAAGATCCTCCAAATAATAGGTAGGGTTTGGGCATAGGCAAGACCGGTGGCCTTGAAAAATTCGGCCAGGAGGCCGGAGAAAGGGTAAGAAAGACCCATGGAGAAAGGAGTAAATGGAAAGCAGACCCAAGTCTTTGAGCAGAAGTCTGATCGAACCCTTTTGTCGAAGGGTCGGATCTCTGCGGATTCCGGGAAAAGGCCCGACGACAACAATGCAGCTATGTCATCATCGGTGAAGGTACAAGCTTCGAGCGCTCGGCTTTGCAAGTAAAACTGATCGAGGAAATCCTCGATTCCAGTCTCCTCAGCCGTCGTCTCTGCTCGTATTTTCTTACGGGTCATGGTCGGAGCTAACGAAGAAGAAAGCAAGATTGGAAAATTTACCTGAATGAAGGAAATCGGAAGTCGGAATCGTCGAATGAAAACCCTTGCTCTCGAAAAGTTTATGTGAAGAAAGGAGAGGTTAAGGGTAGTATTTAAGGAGAGTGGGAAGTTACAGAGGTGAAGCGAAATCTCCTGAGACGTGGCGTCATGGATGCAGGTTTAACGGCCACGATTAAAGATGATGGGTGATGTGACCCGAAATTTCAAATTTTCACAGCTGTAAGTTCTTATCCACTTGCGAAAATTTGGGGGCAATTGTTATACCCCGAATTCTCGGTTAATAATCCAGAGTACAGGTAAGATTACAAAGTAACCCTGGATGGACACGGAGCAGGTATGACCTTGGAATTGTATGACCCTGGATGTTGACAGGTAGTGTACGAGACCCAGGATGTTAATACCAGATAGGGAAGTTTGCTTTTACTTTGTTTTGCATATTATATCATCTAATCCAGGGCTACCCTTGTTACTATAATGACCCAGCATGTGGAAATGACCCTGCATGCTAGGGCATTGTTACTAATTGCTTCGTTGTCTTTATTTGATCAAGGATAGGTTGACAAAGTCTTCTAACGGTCACTTGAAGCAAGGAGAAGACTTATTTAGCACGTGGTCAAAGGTTGTTAGCTGTAAACTCGGTCAAATAACGGAAAGAGACGTTGAAGAGAGGATCCCTGGAATATCGGAGAAACGGTTGAAGACCTAACATATAAATAGGACACTTAGTCTTTCTTTTTTCAGCTCATTCGAGCTTTACTCACTGTATTCTCGTACTAAATTCTCTGCAAACTCATTGTAATCAATACTTTCCGGTGATCAATAAATTGGTAGCGTGTGTTATCGCTACCCGGGGTTTTTATGCCGGCGGCGCCTTAGAGACATCTAAGGGCTAAGGGCTTTTCCCTAGTCAAATCTCGGTGTTCTTGTCTACTTTTGAGTATTCGTTTGTGTTGCTAAGTTTCTCAACTGATTTCTTAAACAAATCTAAGTTTTTACCCAGGATTCTAGTGATTTGTCCCTGGAATTCTGTAATTGTCCCAGGATTATTTCAAGCTATTTTCACATCTGAATATTAGACACCTAACCTCACATTCAAAATTTGGTTCAAACTTTGCTAATTTAACTTAAGTAATTTTTAGCCAAAACATAACCCAAAATTTGAAATTTTCACAGCTGTAGAATCTATCCACAACTCGGGAAAATTTGGGGGAAATTGTTATACCCTGAATTTTTGGCCGATAATGTCACACCCCCAAAAATCCCATTTCAAATAAAATGCAACTCGTTCACAAATTATCCAACAGAAATTCAAAATTCAAAATGCATAGTCTTGGGAACATCCTCCCGATAAACAAACAACCAAACAAAACAAATGTGAAAACAAATAACTCAAGAGCTATCATGATCACTGGATGCATCAGGCATCTCCTCCTCTGGTTCCTCTTCAGGATCCTCTTCAGGTTCTTCCTCGGGATCCTCTTCAGGCTCATCAATAGGTTCTGCCGGACCCGGAGGTGCAGCCAGAGTCGGAGCCGGAGATGCAGCCCCCCTAGCCAACTCAAGCTCAGCAACTCGAGCCGTGAGTTTCTCAACCAGCTCTGAGAGGTGATTCACCTGATAATATGTGTCGCTCAGTCTTACTTGATACTCGGCCAGACGCTTATTAGCCCCTTTCAACTCTCCCCTAAGGATAGCAACTCTGAGACTGGTGTTGGCTCCATTATCTTGCAGCTCCCTGACCATATCAAACAGCCTCCTAATGTCCCTGAGCGCGCGGTCAAACATAGAGACCATTGCCGCGACGACCCTTTCAATAGCATACGGCAGTTCGGGTAGAAAGAATCGAGTTGACGACGGCTCTGTTGGAGTAGGTGGCACTTGCTCCCGATGAACCCAACTGGCCACAAGTGACTCGTACCAGTTCCAGCTGCCGTTGTACCTTCCACGAACAACAATAGGTTCTCCATAAACGTGGCCCTCGGAATTTATCCTCCGAACACCATGAGTCGGGGTAGTAGGACCCGTAGAAATCCGCCTGCTGGTGACGGATGGGGATGATGATGATGATGATGATTGGGAAGCGGATATCCATCCAGCCATGTCTGCATATATACCATATATATATATACATATATAAGTATAAGTAACACGTAGTCAAATAGTCACATACTAGTGTGTGTGTTCGAGTGTATGACTAAGGTGTGTCTAAGGCTATAGTCGGTCTACTAATGCAAACCTAGTTCACTATAACCTGGCTCTGATACCAATCTGTCACACCCCCAAAAATCCCACGCGCGACAACGCGCCGCAGGGAGCGTGACAAACCAGGATCGAACACATTAGCCATACGAACGGTCTATATGCAATATAAAAGTAAAACCAGAGTAAATGCGTTTTTAAATGCGGAAGCGTAAACGTCAAAAGTTGTAATAAATGTTTGAGCGCCAAAACATGCGCAAACCAAAAGATAATTAGTTCAAAAAGTTTTAATGTCTAATATGCATGCATAGTAATACTAATCCTTAAGAAGTGCGTCCTAGCTCGTGGCAGACAATCCAGTTTAGCGACCTGAGAAATAACATGCTAAAGTGTCAACACAAAGGTTGGTGAGTTCACAGGTTTAATCAGTTCATCAGTTTAACAGTTCAGTAAAATCCAGATAATATATCAATAGTTAGCTAGACTATTTTCAAGAAATCAGTGCACGTTTGACTAGATCAACTAGCATCCAGTTACTGAAGCTCGACAAGTTCAATTGTGCCTCGTTAAGACTAAGAAGTTTATAACACCCGTTCGATATCCAATCGTGCCAGAGCGAATGACCCGGGTGGGGTTGTCAAACCCAGTAGATCTACTAAATAAGTTCCCGCTGATGTCACATTGACAGTAACTATAAAGTGAGGGCTTTATATTAAGTGTGCCACTATCATTCAGGTGATATATATCTAACAGTTCAAGTGTTTGCATGTTAATCTCCCCCAACAGGATTAAGGTAAGTAAAATGGGGCCGTGAAACTCACCTTAGGTTGCTCGACAAGGTTTCCAGACAAACAGTTAATTCAAGTAGCAAGAACGAGTCTTGTGCAAGCAATCAATCACCTAACGAGCATACGAGTATAAGTGTGTGTTCTATAACTATTAAATCTAACGCGAACGACAAAAACGAATGATCGTGGAATCCGAAACAAGTCGAGGATGGCACTTGTGCCAAATCTGAGCGATTTATCGAGATACGCGAGAAAATACAATATATATTAATAGTATATATTTTCCAAGTTTAAATATTCTAAAATAAATATATATATATATAATATATATATTCACTGAACGTTCCAGGAGTGTTAATAACGAATTTGCAAGAACAATATATATTTATATATATCAAAGGTTATCGTAAAATATCCGGTTATTCCAATAGAAATCTAACGGCATAAGTTTATATATTAATCTACCCAAGATATATATATATACATATACATTTTACCTTTTTGTAAAAAACTAGAATTTTATATCCATATTTATATATATATAGATGTTGGAAATATATTTTTATCTAGAATAACAAGTTAAACGTGATTTACGAGATTTAAATGCCTCAAATATATTTTTACGGGTTTTAGATATGTCAAGGAATAATTTTTATACAAAATCTAGTAACCAAATGCTTAAAATACGAGATAATAAAAAAAACAGCAGACTTGAGGGTCCTAAGGTTCGAACCCACGACCTCAGAGTCACGATACCGAGTACAAACCACTCGGCCAAAGATCTGTTGGTGACTAGATCCGGACCGAACTGATTTTGTGCACAGGTTGCGACCAGAAATTAAATCACAGGACAATAAAGAGTTAAAAATGATGAGGCCGGGACTCGAACCCGGGCCTCTAGCGAACCGGACCAGCGACCTACCCACCCTGCCAGATTGGCGTCTGGTAATCAGTCGGTTTTAATTATATATAACGTATTACCGGCGCCTGTCATCTTCTTCCCTTAGCACTCCGGTGATCGGAACCCTAGTTCCGGTCGCCGGAAAATCGCAAAATTCAAATAAAATGCAGAAAAAAATGCGACTAACACTCAGGGATAATTACCTCGCGGCGGGGATGAGAGATGACCGGTTTTTGACACCGAAAACGAACCCGAAGCTTACCCGCGAACACCGAGCACTAACACGAAATCTACTTCCGATTGCACCAGGTTACTCCTCAGAAACTCGCGACCACAGTGATGATCAGAATGAGGTCGAATGGTGGTGGTTCGGTGGGTTTTTGGTGGATCGTCGGAAAACTAAAAAACGATCGAGAGAGAGATACGAGAGAGAGAGCGAGAGAGTGTGGGGGTGTCAATACAATGATATAATGATCATTGATCTCCATTGATGGCCAAAAAAATAACCGACCAAGTGATTAACGGTGATTGAAATCGGTCGAAACCGATTCCCTGTCTTCAACAGCTCGTAAATGCCATTTAATTGAGTTTTGGAAATTGACACTTTCAGTCCCTCAAGATTACAATCTAGGAAAAGGGGTTTGAGACAATTACAGAATAGCCCCTCCAGGTTTTTATTAATTAAAATCATGTTTGGTAATTGACAGAACAAGCCCTCGAAGTTTTATAAAAGATCACGGCTCTAACGGAGGTTAACAAAGGAACAAATAAACGAGGAACGTCAAAAATTTAAATCGTATAACGTTTATAAGAAAAATATAAACTTAAACGAGTACATAAAATCATAAATAATAATTCCACTTCTCCATTCAATTATCACATAAAATCATAGGTTTTAATTCTATAACTTATATATTTAGAGTGCATAAATTTGTGATTTGTAATTAAATCCTTTAAAATCATAACATAGAGATTTAAAACTCATAACTTATATTTAAGTCACATATAACTCTATTAGTAATGGTTTGTAATTAAAATTATTCAATTACACAAATATATAAATATAGTTTAATCATATATATTTTTTTTATTCCACATAAAATCATAGAATATTAAACGTTTAATCTTTCGTGCATGCTCGTAGTGATTGATCACACAAAACCCTAATTGCTAAAGTCAACAAGTCAACACAGTTAAGCACGTAAATGTTCACACAACATTTAATACGGTTTTACGTTCAGTTAATGCTAGAAAGTGACCTGAAAAGTCGGGTTGTCACAGATAATCCAGGGTACAGGTATAGACTTGGGGCAGGAGTGACCCAGGAATCGTATGACCCAGAATTTAAAAGGTAAAGTTCAAATGACTCAGAATGTATCAAGAGTAAGGTAATGTCCCAGGATGTCGCTATAGTCCAGGGAAGTCCGTGTTTACTTTATTTCTAGTTATATTTTATTATGACCCAGGATGAGTTTAATCCAGGGTCACCCCTATTGTACGAATGACCCAGCATGTGGAAATGACCCAGCATGCTAGGACATTGTTACTAACTCATTTTGTGTCTACATCTGATCAAGGATAGGTTGACAAAGTCTTCTAACGGTCGATTGGAGTAAGCTAAAGACCTATTTCGCACGTGGTCAAGAGTTGTTAGCTGGAAACTCGGTCAACCAACTGAAAGAGACGTTGGAGAGAAGATCCCTGGAATATCGGACAAGTTATTGAAGATCCCTGGAATATCGGACAAGTTATTGAAGCTCTCGGAGTATAAATAGGACATTTAGTCTTTCATTTTCAGCTCATTCGAGCTTTACTCATTGTATTCTCGTACTTTATTCTCTGCATACTAACTGTACTGAAACGTTTACGTGATCAATAAATTGGTAGCGTGTGTTATCGCTACCCGGGGTTTTTATGCCGGCGGCGCCTTAGAGACATCTAAGGGCTAAGGGCTTTTCCCTAGTAAAATTCTCGGTGTTCCTATTTGCATTTCAGGTTACATTTGTGTTGCTAAGATTCTTAACGGATTTCATAAGCAAACCTAACTTTTTACCAAGGATTTTAGTTGTTTGTCCCTGGAATTCTACTGTTATCCCAGGATTTCTTCAAACTGTTTTCATATCTAAATCCTAGGCACCGAACCTCACATTCATATTTGGTTCAAATTTACCTAATCTTGCTTAAGTAATTTTTAGCCAAAACAATTTGGCGCCCACCATGGCGCAATTGGTGTCAATTTTTGTCAAACTCTTTTTAGGTTCATCCTAAACCTAATTTTACCAAAATCTACCAAAAGATGTCAACACAAATGAACACCTCGAATGCTTCGGTTCCTGCTCTCAGCACTTCAACAAGTGGAGCCATTCCACCGAGGGTCAATACCTCAACTGCAACCACACGCAACGATGGGTCAACAATCAACTCCGAATGGATTGAAACGGATAACGTCCATGAAGACCCTGTTCTGATATCCAATGATGATATCCTCTCCTCACTCACTAGAATGGAACGCTACATGGAACGCCAACAAAAGCTGAATCAGGAATTCCTGGCCCAACTAACGAGCGTGAGATCGGAGATACATAGGGCTGCACCAGCTCAACCTTCTTCACTTGACCCCAGGATTCTGAATTTCAACACCCCTAGGTGTAATTCCAGGGTACATGAAGATGTCACCCCATTGAACGGGAGATCAACGTTCTTCCCTACTCAAATGGTCCATGCTGATCTACCCAGGACGTCTTCCATCAGAGAACCAGTCGTTAATCCTGGGACAGATATACCCCAGGATGTCGGTAACACTCCCCAAACTTTCACCCATTATGCTAATACTAACAATTCAGTGCAAGATTAAGGGATCAGCCCATCAGTGGAGCGAAAGTTTCAGAAACTCAAGCAGATGATTTCAAGTGTCCCAGGAGTTGTGCAGCCTATCCCTGAAGTTGGGCTAGCAAGTCATAGGCTGTCCAGGTTTGCTTCACCAATCTGTGACGTGGAGATACCTAAGAGGTTTCAAACACCCAGCATGAAACCTTATGACGGCACGACAGACCCTGAAGAACATGTGGCGCAGTACCGCGAAAGAATGGAAGTTCTTGAAGATCATCATCGGAAACGTGTTTACGAGTTCAAGCTGTGATTTTTAAGTGTTTACGATTGTACTTTGTCTGAATCAGGTGTTTACAACATTTCTTTATCGGAAACACTCATCGTAATCGGAGCTTACGACTGTGCTGGATTGGATTCACCGTTTACGACTCAACTCAATCGGAATCATTGTTTACGACTGAAGGTGTTTGCGATTGGAGGTGTTTACGACTGAAGGTGTTTGCGATTGGAGGTGTTTACGACTGAAGGTGTTTGCAACTGAAGGTGTTTAGGACTCACTGTGTTCTCGATCGTAATTGGGTGTTATCGATCGTAATCCCTCTTTTTGGACATTTGGACTTTAGTTTTAAGTTTTCCTAAGCTTACATTATGGATTTCGAACCGAGCATGTATCAGAAGTTGGATTTTGAGATTGGATCCATCACTCGTCCACCAAGACTCACATCGGCGGATAACTTTCTGGAGTGGAAATATAGATTTGAAAACCACTTGAAGAGTGTTGATCTAAGACTTTAGAGAGCAGTAATTCATGGGCCATACACGCCTACACACTCAGAAGGAGTTAATTGCTGGGAAGGCTAAAAAGGAAGACGAATATGATAATAATGATTGGGAAAGATGTAACAAACCTGAGAGGGCGTTTGCTATCATGACTATGGCACTAACACCAGATATTGCACAAGGATTTAAGCACTGCAAGACTGCAAAGCTGCTCTGGAATGCTTTGGTAGTGGCATATGAAGGAAATTCAGATATAAAGGCAAGCCGTAAGCAAATGCTGAAGCAGAAATTCAATCTGTTCAACCACATTCAAGGAGAATCTTTTGAAGCACAAGTGCAAAGGTTCGTGTCTCTGATGGCAAAAATGTCAAGCTACAATGTTGAACCAGATCAGGAAGATAAGAATCTGAAACTGCTGAATAGCTTACCCAAATCCTGGAATACCAACATCTCTATCATTAAAGACAACAACAAGCTGAGTGAGCTATCTCTTGATGAGTTGATCAACAAACTGAAGTCAAAACTAATTGATGACAAGCAGAGAGAGTTGAACCATATAAGCTCTCTTAGTTTGGCGGGAAAACTGAACCAAGCACTGTTGTCAGAAGAAGTGGAGTCTAACCAAGATGGAAAGTCAACTGGGAGTGGACCGAGCTCTGTCACAAAGTCAACTGCATTTGTGGCACAACCTCAAGCAAGTTCAAGTGGAGGTGTCAACCCTGATGCTACAAATGATCCCAACTTTTCCCTCGGAATGGGATTTATGAACAGTTATCATGCTCTTATGGCCGGGACTTTAGTACCTGCTGATATGCTGTCGGGTGAGCTAAACAAGATAAATCCTGAAGATGTAGAGATGTTAGATGTTTCTTGGCAGATGGCAATGGCTGTTTTCAGAGCAAAGAAGTTCATGGCAAAGACTGGGAGAAATGTGTGGAAGGATCAAGATAAGATAAGGATGGGGTTTGACAAGAGCAAGCTGAGGTGCTACAACTGTGACGAGTACGGGCATTTCGCAAGAGAGTGCACCAAGCCGAGGAGAGAAAGAACAGAAGAAAGGAAAGCAGGAGATAACAAAGGAAAGGCAGAGTCAAGTGCTTTGGTTGTACAGGAAGGAGGTGGATATGACTGGACTCCTCAGATCAAAGAGTTTAGTCTGTCGCATGCAATGATTGCTGCTATGGAAAAGGATGATGAGGAAGAGCATGCGTTTGTTGTCACTGATGAGAAACCTGAAGAGAAACTGGTGGAAGACAAGGAAGCCTTTGCTGCTGAGGTTGATAACATCAAGGGATAGCCAAGAAGATCTATCAACAATCTCTGGTACGTTGATAGTGGTTGCTCCCGACATATGACCGGAGACTTATCCCTTTTGGAAGATGTACAAGACTTCAATGGCGGAGGAGTATCATTTGCAGGTGGTGTAGGTGGAAGAATAAGCAAGAAAGGAGTAGTGAGAAATGGAAGTTTGACGTTCTCTGATGTGCACTATGTGGAAGAATTATCTCACAGTTTGCTCAGTGTCTCACAAATTTGTGATAGGGAATATTCAGTCTTGTTCAACGGCAAGGAATGCATCATACTCAAGCCAGGTGTCAAAATTCCAGAGGAGTGCATCTTGATGCGTACTCCGAGAAGAGGAAATTCTTATCAGCTTAATATGGGTCAACCTCCAACCTCAGAAGTAGCCTGTCTTATATCCAAACAAAATGAGAATTTAGCTTTATTATGGCATAGGCGTCTGGGGCATGCTAACATGAAGAATTTGACCAAGCTGGCAAAGGGAGAACATGTCAGAAAACTGCCTATCAAAGATTTCTCTACTGTAGAAAAATGTGTGGCTTGTGCGAAGGGGAAGCAGCACAAGTTACCGCACCGTCCGAAGATAGCAAATTCAGTGTCGTCCGTATTACAACTTCTTCACATGGATCTATTTGGGCCAATGCAAGTACAAAGCATCAGCAAATTCTCTTACTGTCTCGTGATTGTGGATGACTACTCACGATTCACTTGGGTCTTCTTTTTATCAAACAAGCATGAAACTCCGACTTTAGTGAAACAGTTTGTCACGCTTATAGAGAATCAGCTGAACAAGAAGGTCAAGGCTATTAGATCGGACAACGGAACAGAATTTAAAAATGCTGAATTGAATATGTTCTGTGGAGAGAAGGGTATAGAGAGACAGTACAGTGCACCCTACACACCCCAACAGAATGGAGTCGCTGAGAGAAGAAACATGACACTCATTGAAGCAGCAAGAACAATGATGTGTGAAGCTAAATTGCCAATCTTCTTCTGGGCTGAAGCGGTCAACACGGCTTGTTATGTGCAGAATCGAGTACTTTTAAACAAGCGTCATGAGAAGACACCGTATGAGATTGTTTATGGAGAGAAGCCAACAGTGGGATATTTCAAGACATTCGGGTGTCCATGCACGGTTCTGATTCAGTCCGATGTGGGGAAATTCGAAGCTAAGGCTGATGAGTGTTATTTTGTGGGTTATTCGGCAAATAGTGCTTATCGTGTCTACAACAAAACCACCAGAGTAATCATTGAGGCATATAACGTAGACTGGCTTGAAGACAATCCTACAGATGCAGGGAGTGGACCAGATTGGATTTTTGATTATGGGTCACTGTTTGAAGGGTTCAATTTTTCAAATGTTTTCCATCATTTGGGTGAGGAAGAAGATATCATTGCTCAATCATCTGAATCAAGACCTCATGTTGAAAAAGTTAGTGAGAAAGCACCAGATTCAGTTCCCACAAATATCAATGCAGATACTCCGGGATCTTCGGGAACTCATGATGATTCAGAAATTTCTCAAAACCAAGGTATGAATGATAATATTGTTAATTCTAACCTGCCTGTTTCTGTTTCTGTGCCAGATGTTCAAGTATCAAGGATCAACAGAGACCATCCGATTAGCAATATACTTGGGCCAGTTTCAGCAGGTGTTACCACTAGAAGCCGCACGGGAGACATTAATTTCTGCATGTATTCGTGCTTCATCTCCCAGATTGAGCCTCCTAATGTGATTGTTGCTCTCAGAGATCCAAGTTGGATGGAGGCCATGCACAATGAATTAAATCAGTTTTCAAAGCTGGGAGTGTGGCGTCTAGTGAAAAGGCCAGAGAACAAGAAGGTTATACCCACACGTTGGTTATATAAGAACAAGAAGGATGACACGGGTATAATTGTCAGAAACAAGGCAAGGTTGATTGTTCAGGGTCACAGACAAATACATGGAATTGACTATGATGAGGTGTATGCACCCGTGGCTAGATTGGAGGCTATTCGGATATTCCTTGCAGTTGCATCATATCTAAACTTCACAGTGCACCAGATGGACGTCAAGACGGCATTTTTATATGCAGAAATGAATGAGGAAGTTTATGTGACTCAACCACCAGGGTTCATAGATGAGGAGCATCCAGATCATGTGTATCTTCTGGATAAAGCTTTGTATGGACTACATCAAGCTCCGCGCACGTGGTATGAGACACTATCAACTCATCTGGTGGAGAATGGATACACAAGAGGAGTGGTTGATCAGACTCTGTTTAGAAAGAGGGTGAAGGATGATATCATCATGGTGCAGGTTTATGTAGATGACATCATCTACGGGTCAACAAACGAAGAGTTATGCACCGAGTTTGAAGAAATAATGAGAAAGAAATTTGAAATGAGTGATCAAGGAGAGATGAGTTTCTTCCTAGCCTTGCAAGTGAAACAGGATGAATCTGGGATTCTTATTCACCAAGCAAAATATGTGAATGAGATTCTAGAAAAATTCAAAATGCAAGATTCCAAGCCAATCTCAACTCCCATGGCATCCCGACCTCTACTGACAGCAGATGCAGATGGGGAGTCAGTGAGTGAATTCATGTATCGCTCGATGATTGGATCACTTATGTATTTGACAGCAAGCAGGCCAGATATTATGCAGGCAGTGTGTCTGTGTGCCCGCTATCAGGCTAATCCTAAACTTTCACATTTAATTGCTGTTAAACGTATCTTTAGGTATCTAAAGGGCAGGCCTAGGCTTGGACTTTGGTACCCAAAGAACACTGATTTCCAATTGTTTGCATTTACTGACAGTGATTATGGAGGTAGTGATCTTGACAGGAAATCAACAACTGGTGGATGTCAGTATCTGGGAGACAGACTCATTTCTTGGCAGAGCAAAAAGCAGCATACCGTCTCAAAGTCAACTGCAGAAGCTGAATATGTGGCAGCATCAGCTGGATGCTCACAGGTAGTATGGATACAAAATCAGCTCACTGATTACGGTATGGAATTTGTTAACACTCCTATCTTTTGTGATAATGCTGCTGCTCTAGAAATTGTGAAAAACCCCGTTCATCATTCAAAAACAAAGCACATAGACATCAAGGTACATTTTATTCGTGATTGTTATGATCGGGAGTTAATTCAGCTCCAAAAGGTGAGCACAGACCAAAATGTGTCTGATATTTTCACAAAACCCCTCCCTCGTCCCAATTTTGAAATGTGTGTCGAAGGCCTAAGGATGATTGCCTTCGAGGAATGATCGGATCAAAATTGTTTGTGTATAGTTGTTTTTCTTTAAAAAAAAAATATGTGTTTTATTTCAAAAGCCTCATAAAAACAGGGGAAGAAATATCATTGTTTCAGAAAATTCTGAAAAATATCTGTTTAAGGTTTTTATGATGTCTTTTGTTTGCCTTGAGTTGGTAGGAAGTGATATAAATTTCCAAGACGATCGGAGACTGACACGTGTAAGGCAGAAGTGAAAGACGTCTCAAAGATGATGCTTCGGTAAGCTAAATCAAAAACTATGATCATCCATGTAAGTGCAGTAAACTTAACTTCTATATATGTTTTGTTTTCCATCCTGGTTTACATAGTTTAAAAGACTGAGTCCCAGCAAAAACGGGTTGAGAGTGGTATTCACCTAGTATTCACTCTCTCACACGCCATGTTTCTGCTGTTATGACAACACCACAGAAAAATGAAAAGAAAAATGAAAAGAAAAAGGAAAATAAAAAAAATGATGATAAAAATAAATAAATTATTGTGTTTGGTCTTCTCTGCGTGCTTATGCGGCCGACCTGATCACCAACTGATAATTAAGAAAATAAGTGGTAATCATAGCGGTGCTGCATGGTTCATCAAGTTGGGGGTTTGTGAATCCTCAATAAACTCTGAGGTTGGGTAGGTTTTGCTATGAACGATTGGGTGTGGGGACGGTTAAACATGACGGTAATTATGTACCATATTTAAGCACTTTAAATTATTTTTTTGTCTGGATGTGAGTTTATGTGATTTCAAAAATTTTGAGCAATCGTCTAGAGCGTCGAGTAACGGAAGCTGAAAAGGGTTCCTCGGTCAAAGATTTGTCTGGTTTGATCCAAGAATTTACATCAGCTTCGAGGCAAGTGTATTTTTAATTTCTGTAATTAGGTCTTAATTGTTTTATGGTTTATTTTTGTTTAAGTCTTTAAAATGTTCAAAATTTATTTCTTTTAAATTTTATTTTGTTGATCACGATCAGATACTCGGGTATGAGTCTGAGGGGAAGCTTCGTAATTCTCAAATTCTTCAAAAGTTAACTTTTTAAGAGAATTATATTTTTCTAAGAGGTTTGGGAGCGTTTGTATGTTTTTCAAAACTTGAGGGGGAAAAATGAAAATTTTCAAGTCAAAACCCCATTTCCGATTCTCTCACCCTCATTTTCGATTCCTCTCTCTCTCACCTCTCTGCATTTACGACTACCTCCACCGAAACCCTAGCTCCGCCTCAATCTCACCGGAAAACTGATCGAACCCATTTCCGACCGTCCTCCGTGTAACCAGAGCACACCAACGCCCTCGCCTTCCTTTTCCGACCTCGAACCCACGATCAATCGACTATTTTCGTCGGTGCATTCACGATTTCTGTGAGTTCAAGACCGATCTAGGTTTTCTTGCGATTCTATGTGAAATACGCGTGAATAGAAGTCGATTTTGTGTCTACAACTCATAAAAGGTAGTGCTAGGTGTTTTGCTTAACATATTTGAG
Source organism: Deinandra increscens subsp. villosa (assembly GCA_039602395.1). NCBI lineage: Eukaryota > Viridiplantae > Streptophyta > Magnoliopsida > Asterales > Asteraceae > Deinandra > Deinandra increscens. Next base: position 177,943 of record JBCNJP010000132.1, read on the forward strand.
GTGTTTAACATGTTTCCGAGAGTTTTGCAGGTTCGTTAATGGCGGTTACTGCGTTTACGATCGTCGTGTTGGAGAAGACGACTGTTGGTGTTTCCGATCGACGATTACGACCTGAGTTTACGATCTTTTGATCACGATTCCGTTTACGATCGGGCTGAGGGCTTTTATAGAGTTCACGATTGGGCTAAGTGTTTCCGACTGGATGTTGTTTGAACCCGATCGTGAACCCGGGTCTAGGATCGTAAACCTGAACTGTGATCGTAAACTCACTCAAATGTTGACTTAGAATCATAAACACCTAATATTTTTTAAATCTCATCAAACTTAATCGTTTTTAAGTTAAAATTAATGGTGTTTGTCAATTTGTGTTTCAAAATCAAATATTTTTCTTGAACGTTTAAATTGAGATTTTCAGAACTTATCAAGTTAAATGTGTTAATCAATTGAACTTCAAGATACTGTTGGCAAACATAATTTCTTTTTGATGAATTTAAGCCTGATGCATTTGTCTCGTTTTCTCAGATGGCAGACGATATGCTTGATGAAGAGATCCATTTTGAGAGAGACCACTGCATCCCGGCCTATCTTGATGACCCACCAGAGAGGCATATGCAGCTATTTTACTCTTTGGTGGCAGGGCTGAACATTTGCAAGATAAACCATGCTCTTAGAACAAACGTGCTGATTGATGAGCAACTTGTAAGAGATTTCTGGGGTACAGCAAGAGCGAGTGAAGATAAGACTAGTATCACCGCAACAATTCAGAATCGACGGATTGTGATTCTTGAAGAAGACATCCGAAAGGGGTTGAACATCAATGACAGAGCTGAAGATCCTATTGAATATTCAAAGACCGCTGTATTAGAAGGTGCTCAATTGTTGGGATATGAAGGAAAGTTCCCTCCCATCTTCAAGAAGCTGCTGCCACACTACTGGAGGTGTCTAGCACATTACTTGCAGAAGTCCTTCTTGGGGAAGCGAACAAGCTTTGATCAGTTGAACAAACTACATGGGACTGCGTTCGTTGCTCTGGCCTTGGACTGGAATTTCAATTATTCCAAGATGATGTTGTTGGATTGGATCGGCAATGCTGACTTAAGTGCCAGAGAACAGTTCCTCATGACGCCAAGGTTTGTACAGATGGTTGTTATGAAGAAGTATCCGATGATCGAAGAAAGGATAGAGAAGTTAGATATCAAGATCATGGATAACGGTGTGTTCGGCTTGCAAACACAAGATCGAAAGGGAAAGAGTACTTTTCAAGGAAGACTGGAATGGTCAAAAAGGGGTGCTTTCCCAGAAGTTGCAAGAGAACAAGTTGAAGAAGAATCTGATGCTGAACCAGAGGTGCACCCAGTCAATGCATCTCTGGCAGAAGATCATGATGTGGCTGCCAATGTTCAAAGGGAACCTGAAAATATACCGTCTGATGAAGACAACATAATGGATGATATCTTCCCTGAGAACGAAATATTCGAGGATGACATCTATCGGGATTTGGGGCCCATCAATCTCAAGAGAGGAAGGGATGACCTGATCACATCTTCAGGCAGCGATGCAACTCCTCCAGAGCTGACTCTGAATATTAACGAAGAGGATGTGACTGAAGAACCCATCCCAGTACGTGAACCTTCTCCGAGGAAAAAGTCTGACCCAAGAACTTTGAGGTTCAAATTCTTAAAGACCAGCTCGAGCCTAATGGTGTTTGATCGTACAGATGCAAATGAACAGACTGATAACACAACTGAACCGGCAATCGTTCAAAGCTCATCTCAAGCCGATGTTCAAGCTACTGTTCAAGAACCAGCACCTATGCAGACTGAGAGTCCTATCCTCCATGTACATAGCCCAGTGCATGAGGAAAGGCAATTTCTAGAGGTTGAAAGCTCTTTTGTTGTACCCAGCCCAGTGAAAGTGAGTGTCTCTTCAGAGCCAAGTCAGCCCACTGTTGTTCCAAGCTTCAGGCCTTTTCGGGCAAATGAACAAGCTGCTGAGCTCCCTATTGAGATGAGGTTAAGTGCTGACCCTCACATTAATTTTCTGATGTCTCAAAACAGAATTAGAGAGATTGAGATAAAAGCACTCAAGGTTGAGAACAGAAAACTGAAAGACAAGGAGATGGCTGACAAGAATAGGTTTAAGTATTTGTATGAGACCTTGATGGATCTGAAAAAGAAGTATAATGAGTTGAAAGGTGCTGTGGAGTCAAATGCTTCAGGTGACCCCGGTCAAAGCTCATCTCGGGGTGGGCAAGGTACAGAATCTGTGAATGAAGATGAAGGAGATGACACAATTGAGATGTCAGACTATGCTCGAAGTGGAAGAGTCATCTCTAAGGCACCAGAAGGTCACGACAACTGGTTCAAGGAGTTCTTTCAAGGACCAGCCCCCACTCAATACACAATTGATGTTGGTGAAAGCTCAATCGACAAAAGGGGGAGTCGTGAAGCAATTCTGTGCTGGCACTATGATACCGAGAAGAAGCTTTTTGCTGTAATCCGTGATGGCTACAGTCCAGTGGAATATTACAGAACACGAGCCCAATTTCACTCCTGGACTGAGCCTGAGATTAGAAGTCTGTTAAGAGCTCCATACATAAACAGATGGAGGAGCACAGAAGGAGATCTAGTTCGGAACAATCTGATGAGCCACTTGGCGGAAAATTTTGTGAACTTTGATCTGAAGCAGATAAGATGGGTTGAAACTGGAACTGACCCAGTAACTGGTGATCCAATAGGTGAAGCGAGGCGACCACCCACCAAACGCACAAGAGTAATAAACATGTTGGATGAAATTGAAGATGGTACCTTGGTCAAACACTTTGACTGTTGGTTTTATGATCCGACGACGCATGAGGTGGTGGTGCTTTGCAAGAAGATGAGACAGTTCCGCTTCTACGATCCGGTTGACCTGCTGAGGTTTGGTGAAAGAGATATCAAGCTCCTCGCCTCCCAACCTATTCTCGGTGATGAGAATGATCTGGACAATGCTATACGGGTGGGGATCTTCCATGGAACAGCAAACCGGATCGTAGCAAATGAATGGTGGTCGAGCAATGTGCAGAATACTTTCAGATTTGATCTGCTGCTGCCATAGGCGGTCTAATGGTTCATGCCTAGGGGAAGATTGTTGGGCTATATATTTGAGGCATGAACATTAGATATGGGCTTAACTTGTAATTGGGCTTATTTACGATTATGGGGCTTAAGGAGTTCACGATTATGAGCTTGTAGGGCTTCTTAGATAGGTTTATGATTGGGCTTGTTAGCTTATTGGGTTTATGATTGGATTAGGGTTCTTGTAAGTGAGTAGTATATAAACTCACATAGTTTATGATTGAGTAGCTTTTGGAGATTACGATTTCTCTCTCACTCTTGTATTCACGATCAGTTTTCATTAGCTCAAAGAAAGTATTGTGTTTCATTCAAGATTTGATCTTTGTTGTTTATCACTTCATCAAATCTATTTCTTCTACTTTCTTCTTGAATCAATCACTTACGAGGATTCCGCACTCGTTTGTGATATCAATATCGTGTTTTGGTAGATTTTCTGGACCAACATTCTGGATCTGAGGAATTCCACCAGTTCTTTTTCAATAAGTTCAGGGAATTTGGTGCCAATAGACACTTTCCTCCCAGGATGCAAGGGATCCAAGACTATTTGTTTGACATCCCGCTCCCTTGCCTCTAGGACATCCCTGGCCTTCTTCTTTAATTGCTATCCTTGACGAGCTTTCGCTGAGATCTTCATAAAAGATGTGTAGCAGTCTTTCGCCTCCTATTGATCGTTGTGGATGGTGACCACCCCCAGGGTGTTGGCAACTTTACGCACTCATGGTATGTCGAGGGGACCGCTTTCATATCATGAATCCAGGGTCTGCCCAGGATGATGTTATACCCAGACGGAGCATCCATGACACAAAATCGTTGCATCGAGTTCACCCCCTCAACATAAACCGGGAGTTTTACTTCTCTCAGGGTGTTCTTCGTTTCGCCACCGAAACCTACGAGGACCGTGGACTTCGCAATGATTTCATCCTAGGGTATCCCTATCTTTGTAAATGTTTCTAGCTGAATGATGTTGACAAAACTACCCCCATCAATCAGGATCCTCTTCAGGAAATGGTTGGCTATGTAGAGCGTGATTACAAGCCCATCATGATGAGGGTCCATGACGTTGCACCTGTCATCCTCACCAAAGGTTACATCCTTCACATCCGCTTGTACTGAGGCTTTGGCTGACTTCATGGGTACGTTTGACTTGGTCTCCCTTGCGTGCCTCTTAGCTGCAGAATAAGAAGTACCACATATATCAGATCCACCATAAATAAAATAAATTACCTTCGCATCCGGGGAAGGTGATGCTGCCCGCTCAGGGTGTCCGCGCAATCTGTCTGCATCCTGGGTTTGGTCAGCACCCCTGTATTTTGCAGGCTGGTCAGTGCCCCTGGATTTATCTTTCTTTCTCCCTAGGAGCTCCTTCAAGAACCCTTTGCTCAATAGGTAACTGATCTTTTTGCGCATAGCTATGCAATCCTCGGTCACATGGCCAAAGTCTTCATGGTACGCACACCATTTGGACTTATCCTTCAAGGATGCTTGTTTATCCGTCTTCCTGGGCTACCTCGCTTTGTCCCCCAAGTCCTACATAGCATTAAGCACACCTACAGCATCAGTAGCAAAACAGAACTCATTAAAAGTAGGATACTCTTCATCATCCTCGTATTCACCCTGATCGACCCTATTAACCCTTGGATTATCGCGTTTGGAATAGGGTTTAGCCCTCTGGGACCTAGGATGCGCCGGTTCTGATTTCCTGTTAGAGGAACCATATCCTGGGGCAACGTCCACTTTTTCATATACTTTTCTAGTCTTCTCAAGCCTGATGAATCGTAGGGACCTATGCCTTACTTCATCAAGTCTGTGACAATGGTTCATTACAAGATCTTCATAGAAGGGCGAATCCTTCTTGAGGCCCATCTTGAATGCCTGGACAACGGTAGCCATGTCCATGATGGGGATATCCAAGGTCTCCCTGCCAAACCTGTTTACATAATCCCTAAGAGATTCGTTAGCATTCTGGGTAACCCTGTAAAGATCACTCGTCAGTTTTTCGAAACTGCGACTACAAGAGAACTATTTATTAAATAAGTTAATTAAATGAGAAAAAGATGTGATAGAAAAGGGTGGAACACTCAGCAACTATTTCAAGGCTGATTCTGTGAGTGTTGACCCGAAACCTTTACATAGGCATGCCCCCTTGATTTTAGGGGGCATGTAGATCACCTACATCCTCTCCATCTACTGAGCCACGTGTCCTTCCTGATCAGTTGTGCCATCGTACAGTTTCATTGTGGGAGTCTGGAACCTCTTGGGTATTTCCACGTCACATATTGGGGAAGCAAACCTTGAAAGTCGATGACTCGATGGTGCTACTTCAGGGATAGGTTGGACCACTCCAGGGACACTCAAGATCATCTCTTTCAAAATCCTGAGCTCCCTGGCCACTGCTGGGCTAAGACCTGTGTCCTGCATAGATTCATTAGTACGAGCATCAATATTAGAGGTTCCGAGGATGTTACCAGTATCTTGGGTAGCAGTGCCCCCAGGATTCATGGCAGATTCCCTAAATGTAGACACCATGGGTCTGTCAGCCAAGGTAGTATAAGCAGTAGCAAATGCAGGCCTTGGATCTATGACTTGAATGTGTCATCTGCTAGACTAGATCCATTCCCAGGACTATTGTATTGTAGCCTTCTGTCCTGGACAGGAGACACGGGTGTATGATCCACCCTGTTCATTTCTAACC